>SJYX01000707.1:323398-365997 GCA_006410675.1 Oreotragus oreotragus | reverse complement strand
GGTATAGTACATGGGGTCACAAAGAGTCAGACACAACTGAGCAACTTTCACATAACCAATAAGGGGTTAATATCCAAAATATATACACAACTCTCTACAGCTCAATATCTAAAAAACATACAACCCAATTTTAAAATGGTCAGAAGACCTAAATAGACATTTAAAAAAATGATATATGGATGGCAAACAGACACATGGAAAGATGCTCAACGTTGCTAATCGTCAGAGAAATGAAAATCAAAACCACAATGCGGCATCACCCCTATCAAAACAGCTAATCATCAAAAGACCACAAACAATAAATGCTGGTGGGAAAGCAAACTGGTGCAGCTTCTGTGGAAAACAGTATGGAGATTCCTCAAAAAGCTAAAAACAGAACTACCATATGATCCAGCAATTGCACTCCTGGATACATATCCAAAGAAAATTAAAACACTAATTTGGAAAAAAAAATACATACCCCCCAGTGTTCATAGCAGCACATTATTTACAAGAGCCAAGACATGGACACAGCCTAAGTGTCCATCAGCAGGTGCATGGAAGGAGATGTACCTCTACAGCTTACAGATCAACGTTAGGAAAGTGAGGGGAACCACCTCTCTACTAGCAAGGTGAATCTGGGGCGAGGCACTGGAAGCCACTTGTCCCTTTAGTTGGAGTCTGTGCAAGCATCACATCTGATCAGTGTGTTTTCAAGCCCAAGATTTCACCTGCCGTGGGAGCAAGAGAACAGGCAGGTGTTCAAGGAAAGCAGCACAATAAAACGGTGAGTAACGTCAAGTCATATGAGAGCCAGAACGAGCAGCTTACAGCGCTGCTCCCTCCTCTCCGCTCCCTCCAGCAAACCAGTCACCGTGGAGAGGGTAACTGGCACTGAATCCTGCACATCAAATCTGAACAACAGACACACACCTCTGTGACTGACTGCACTTCACGCTTGTTGCTGCTGTTTTAAGATATCCGTTTCCTGAGAGTGATCTATTAAATCTGGGCACAGAAAGACAACTCAACAGCCCAGGAGGAAACAATTTGGGTCCAAAAGAGATCACTCTGAATTCTAGAATACAAGACTTAAAAACACTGGCTAGCAATGCCGTCTCAGGCCTAAACTTTTTCATTAACAATCTCCGTCCAGAGTTTGGGTTACTCTGACAGTGTTCGGAACTTGACCTTGTGCCCTGCTCAAGTGCTTCACAAAGAGGACCAAAAGAAACTCTGACCCACGTGTTTAGATTTTTCAACTGTGGATGAGAAACAGGTTGTACAGTAGCCTGCTCCCATCTGCAATTTAATTTCTATGGTTTCAGATACCTGTGGTCAACTGTGGTCCAAAAATATTAAATGGAAAATTCCAGAAATAAACAATTCATTCAGTTTTAAATCACATACCATTCTGAGTAGCATGGGGAAATCTTGTAACATCCTGCCCTGCTCAGGACATGGACCATCTCTTTGTCCAGTGTATTCAATGCTGTATATACAACCTGCCTATTAGTACAGGACAAAACAGCATATATGGGATCTGGCATTATCCACAGTTTCAGACACCCACTGGGGGTCTTAGAACATATCCCTGGAGGACGGCAGCCAGGGGCAGAGGGCTGGGGGCTGGGGTAAGGGATACAGTGTCAAAAAGGCCAAAACAAAAGTCCAAAAGCAAAATGGAATAAGGGCTGGATTTAATTTGCTAAACAAAATTTGAAAGCACAATTATGAAGACAATGGGTCTTCATAAAAATAAAACAGTGATATTGCTTCATCTTACTTGGCACTTTGGAGTTGACCAAGCATCTTCAAATGCGCCATTCACAGAAACCTCCATACAGGACTCAGTCTGGCCAGCTGAGGTTTGTGCCAGAGGTGAAGCTAACGCCTCATAACCCAGGCGACCTACTTAACATCCACATTAGTCACGGGAAAACCTACACTTTATTTACTATACAAACTCTGAGCAGTCAGCAGTTTTCTCCTGTATGTATTTCCTTGATGGCATAATTATCCAAGTTAGATTCCAAATGGAAAAAAAAATTGGCAAAAATAATAAGCCTTCTCTACACCCAGAAAGACACGGAAAGTGTGTCTGGTACAAACACATTCACTTTAAATCAGAACTATTTTTCATGTTTGGGAAAAGCTGTGGGTTTGTTAGCACCACTGTTATTTACACTTAGAGAACATGAGAGTCTTTCGCCTCCTTGCAGCCTGCCGAGGTATCTGTGGTAAGTCACCTGAAATAAGCAGACGCTAAGCTGGTCTCATTAGCAGGCAAGGCACCAGAGAACACATGGGGTTTTTTGTCTAAATTATTTTAAGCCAAACTTCGGCTACCACAGAGAGCGGCCTGGCAAACAGTATGATGAGATTACTGCTTTCCTTTCAATATGAACAATCTTAGCATGACCCCAGCTGCAAACAGTATGAGGTGCAGGCAGTGGAAGAGGATAAAGAACCATTTAAAATTCAGAGATGGTTCCCTTGAACATTCTTATGGACATGAGGAGGTGTGCCAGGTCCTGTGACCACCGGCCGGGTGTGGTGTGATGGGGACCGGGGACACCTGGAGGCTCCAAAGGAGAACCACTCTTCCTGGGTATGGTGACAGTGACCTCACAAGGCAGCAGGGACCCACACCTGCTCCAGCAAAGGAATGAGTCTTAAAATTCAGAGATGGTTCCCTTGAACATTCTTATGGACATGAGGAGGTGTGCCAGGTCCTGTGACCACCGGCCGGGTGTGGTGTGATGGGGACCGGGGACACCTGGAGGCTCCAAAGGAGAACCACTCTTCCTGGGTATGGTGACAGTGACCTCACAAGGCAGCAGGGACCCACACCTGCTCCAGCAAAGGAATGAGTCTTCATAACAACAGCATCCACCGTTCTGAGCGCTTGCTGCTGCAGGAAGGGGAGGGTACGGTGAAGACAGCATGCACTCTGCCATCAGACAGACACCAAGTGCAAAGTCTGGTTCCACCACTTACCAGAGAGCGACCTGGGCAAGTCTTTCATCCACTCACTCAACAACTGGCTACTTACAATTCAATACATGCCAGGTACTAGACATGCTCGCACATGAAGTCTCCCATTCAAATCTGACTCTTTGAGACCCCACAGACTGCAGCCCGTCAGGCTATTCTATCCATGGGATTATCCCAGCAAGATTACTGGAGTGGGTTGCCATTTCCTCCTCCAGGGGATCTTCCCGACCCAGTGATCAAACCCATGTCTCCTGTGTCTCCTGCATTGGCAGGCACATTCTTTACCACTGAGCCACCAGGGAAGCCCTTTCATAATAACCCTGGTTTTTGTTGTTCAGTTGCTAGGTCGTATCTTACTCTTTGTGACCCCATGGACTGCAGGACACCAGGCTTCCCTGTCCTTCATTATCTCCTGGAGTTTGCTCAAACTCATGTGCATTGAGTTGGTGATTCTATCTAACGTCTCATCCTCGGCCACCCCCCTTCTCCTTTTGCCTTCAACCTTCCCAAGCATCAAGGTCTTTTCCAAAACAGTCACAGTATGAAACACCATAACGCAGGCAAAGCACTCAATTCATGTGCAGCCAGGGGTCCAGATGCCATTACCACTGGGGTCATCCTTCAATCCCTTCTGCTTTGCCATGAACACTGCTGAGTATGTCACTATATATATTATGTACTGTTCTCACAGTGAACATACATGGTAGATATTATTAATCCCAGAAAAATGAGTTCCCAAGGCATTACAGCATGAGCCCAAGGTCAGACAGGTACCAAAGGGCAGATTCAGGATGAAACCCAAGCCTCTGTTCCTTCCCCCACATGCTCCTGCCCCAGCAGCAGAGTAACTAGAGGGGACACACCCAGTCTCTGGCTCAGACCTATGTTCAGCAGGCGTCCATGAGCCCAGAAAGTCAAGCACAGGCTGGGATCAGGGGAGCTGGTTCCCCTCCCTGACCCCAGGTTACAGCACGGCTCCAGCGTCACAGCGCCAGGCGTCACCAGGACAGCAAGTCTCCAGCATCTCTCAGGACAGCTTCTCTTGGGGGCTTTCTGAGTTATCACTGAACGTGTTCAGGCTTCTCAGGGATGGGGACCAGATGAACTTAGGCTGCTAGGCAGCCTGTTTCAACCTTGGGGAAGGGAGTACTTGTCCCCCCAGATTGAGAAATCTTGATTCAACCCAGAGTTTCCATGAGCAGCCACAGTACTTGTGGGGAAAGGTGGTGAAACAGACAAGAGACCCTGGCACTGAAAGGGAAGAGCTGCTCCCGACTGGGGTGAGAGAAGGGTCCACCTCCGTGCCCGGGTCTCAGGCTGCAGCAAAGAACATCTATAGGCAGCAGAAAGGGGGAAAGCTACTGTTCATGGAGCCTGATGAGCAAATGATTTCTATCGTACACGGCCTGAACCACCACTATGCAGGATCTCCTGCAGAGCGATGAGGAAGCGGGGGTGTGGCTTCTTTTACAACACTGCAATCAATGTACTTGGTACTGCAAACCAGCGTCTGCCTGACTTCAAAGCCCCAAGCTCTCCCAGACTCACAACACTGCCGCCCTACCTCCCGAGCCCACTGGCCACCGTGTCACTAACTTCCACCTGAGAGACTTCCCAGGCCACGTGCTAAAACCCCAGAGGAGACCTGCCTCCCTGAATGCATCAAACCCACACGCATGCACGCACGCACACACACATGCATGCATGCATATTTGGTTGCCTGCTTGTGGGTAACTATAAATTTTAAACTCTCCAGAAAGTTGAAACCTTATTTTCCAAAAGCCTGATATACATACCTAGTCACCTCACAGACAGATGATTCTCTGGTTAGAAACAGGGGACACGTGATAGTCAAGCCAAGAAAATGTTACCTAAACAACATCCTAGCACGTGACATCTACACCCACATCACTGCCCCAAGGGGTGCATATTCATCTGTATCCTTCAAGAATAGGACCAGGAACTATGGGATCGAAGGGGATACTGTTTCTAATAGATGAGTAATTATACAGGATGAGAAGGCTTCCCTTGTGGCTCAGACGGCAAAGAATCCACCTGCAATGCAGGAGACCCAGGTTCAATCCCTGGGTCAGGAAGATCCCCTGGAAAAGGGAATGGCCACCCACTCCAGTATTCTTGCCTGGAGAATTTCATGGACAGAGGAACCTGGCAGGCTTCCTGCTTCCAAGCAGTCCATGGGGTCACAAAGAGATGGACACAACTGAGCGACAAACATACTAGAAGTACAGAGGCGTGGGCAGAGACACAAGTGCATCCCAGGGTCAAACCCGGGCTTTGTCACTAGGCAGAATGAAATCACAGGCACATGACTTTATGTCTCTGAGCCTCAGTTTCCTCATCTGTAGAAGGGGGTAATACCTCTTGTGAGGACTAAACAGAGAATATAAGTTACTTTATATTCTCACCTCATGCATTAAAGATATGATAACTTCTTAATATTTATTTGACTACACCAGGTCTTAGTTGTGACATGTGGGATCTTTAACTGTAGCATGCAGGATCTGGTTGCCTGAGCAGGCCTCTGCTTTGCGAGCATGGAGTCCCAGCCACTGGACCACCACAGAAGTCCCTAGGATAGTTTTTTTAAAGGCAAATATAAAGTGAGATCCTGCCTTCTTTTTCAAATCAGAAAGTCTGTTCACTAAAAGTTTCCATCTCCTACAGGTCTTGCCAGAGAAATCTGCTCACCTGTTTAGACATCGCATCTCTCTTGTGAGGGATCATCTAAATATATAACGCATGCACAGGGACAGCTGGGAGTGACTGCTGCCTACAACCAGAACTGTCATCACACCCATCGCCAAGCACATTTCCACCTGCCCCTGTGATGCAGTCCAGCAGTGGCTTTCATGGAAACGGGAGAGTTGTGTTCTTCCCCTTAAAATGAAAAGCAGAGTGAGAACCACTCTGTTGCTGGAGTATATAGGCAGCGAGGTATACCAGACGGAGCGATTTCTTCGCACAATCTAAGTGGTGCAAAAGTGTTTGCTGAACAGAGCTCTGGACCTGACCAAACTCTACGGACCCATGAGGGCCAGCTTGTCAGCAGAGACACAAGATGACACAGAGGGCTACGAATGCTATTTGTAAAGCTGTTCATTTCAAAACACAGATATGTCTAAGTGCCAGAATCCCACTAGTCACAGATATGTGTGTGATACGGTTCCATTTTGGCGGGAGGGAGGGGAGGATGATCTGAATCTGAAACCGGTTGTCTGAGTGAGGACACAGGACCAACCCGAGCTGCTAACACTGGTCACCTGGGTGTGGAGAGCCATGGATGACAATCAGAATTTTCCCTCTAAATCTCTCAATAATTTTATTCCGAACAAAGACGTGTGACGTCCGCAGTTCATCCCTATAGCAGCAGTGCCATGCTTATCAGAGGCAGAACTGCTTGTCTATAAGGTCGGGTTTATGGGCATCAAATCTTCCTTGGGAAATCACCGTATGAACTGCCTTTAAAAAGAGCCTCCCGAAATTTCAAAAGGCCGCGTGGAAGATTTGTCTGGACTGCCTCAGTGCTAGGACTCTGCGCCATCCCCCAGGCAGATGTCGTGCACTTTTTTAAAAAGGAAATGAGCAGGGACTTCCCCGGTGGTCCAACGGTTAGGACTCTGCGCTTTCACTGCCGTGGCCGGGGTTCAATCCCTGGCTGGGAACTAAGACCCCACAAGCCAAGCGGCATGGCCAGAAAGAAAGGAAGAACATGTGTCAACAGGCTGAGACGGATGCGACCGTGCAAAAGGCTTAAGGGCCAGAGTCTGCTGGACGTGGGTTCAAACATCAGCTCGGCCCCTTTCTGCAAGACCCTCGGCTGCCCCTCAGTCTCCTGCTTGGTAAAGAGGNACAATCTTAGCATGACCCCAGCTGCAAACAGTATGAGGTGCAGGCAGTGGAAGAGGATAAAGAACCATTTAAAATTCAGAGATGGTTCCCTTGAACATTCTTATGGACATGAGGAGGTGTGCCAGGTCCTGTGACCACCGGCCGGGTGTGGTGTGATGGGGACCGGGGACACCTGGAGGCTCCAAAGGAGAACCACTCTTCCTGGGTATGGTGACAGTGACCTCACAAGGCAGCAGGGACCCACACCTGCTCCAGCAAAGGAATGAGTCTTCATAACAACAGCATCCACCGTTCTGAGCGCTTGCTGCTGCAGGAAGGGGAGGGTACGGTGAAGACAGCACTCCGCCATCAGACAGACACCAAGTGCAAAGTCTGGTTCCACCACTTACCAGAGAGCGACCTGGGCAAGCCTTTCATCCACTCACTCAACAACTGGCTACTTACAATTCAATACATGCCAGGTACTAGACATGCTCGCACATGAAGTCTCCCATTCAAATCTGACTCTTTGAGACCCCACAGACTGCAGCCCGTCAGGCTATTCTATCCATGGGATTATCCCAGCAAGATTACTGGAGTGGGTTGCCATTTCCTCCTCCAGGGGATCTTCCCGACCCAGTGATCAAACCCATGTCTCCTGTGTCTCCTGCATTGGCAGGCACATTCTTTACCACTGAGCCACCAGGGAAGCCCTTTCATAATAACCCTGGTTTTTGTTGTTCAGTTGCTAGGTCGTATCTTACTCTTTGTGACCCCATGGACTGCAGGACACCAGGCTTCCCTGTCCTTCATTATCTCCTGGAGTTTGCTCAAACTCATGTGCATTGAGTTGGTGATTCTATCTAACGTCTCATCCTCGGCCACCCCCCTTCTCCTTTTGCCTTCAACCTTCCCAAGCATCAAGGTCTTTTCCAAAACAGTCACAGTATGAAACACCATAACGCAGGCAAAGCACTCAATTCATGTGCAGCCAGGGGTCCAGATGCCATTACCACTGGGGTCATCCTTCAATCCCTTCTGCTTTGCCATGAACACTGCTGAGTATGTCACTATATATATTATGTACTGTTCTCACAGTGAACATACATGGTAGATATTATTAATCCCAGAAAAATGAGTTCCCAAGGCATTACAGCATGAGCCCAAGGTCAGACAGGTACCAAAGGGCAGATTCAGGATGAAACCCAAGCCTCTGTTCCTTCCCCCACATGCTCCTGCCCCAGCAGCAGAGTAACTAGAGGGGACACACCCAGTCTCTGGCTCAGACCTATGTTCAGCAGGCGTCCATGAGCCCAGAAAGTCAAGCACAGGCTGGGATCAGGGGAGCTGGTTCCCCTCCCTGACCCCAGGTTACAGCACGGCTCCAGCGTCACAGCGCCAGGCGTCACCAGGACAGCAAGTCTCCAGCATCTCTCAGGACAGCTTCTCTTGGGGGCTTTCTGAGTTATCACTGAACGTGTTCAGGCTTCTCAGGGATGGGGACCAGATGAACTTAGGCTGCTAGGCAGCCTGTTTCAACCTTGGGGAAGGGAGTACTTGTCCCCCCAGATTGAGAAATCTTGATTCAACCCAGAGTTTCCATGAGCAGCCACAGTACTTGTGGGGAAAGGTGGTGAAACAGACAAGAGACCCTGGCACTGAAAGGGAAGAGCTGCTCCCGACTGGGGTGAGAGAAGGGTCCACCTCCGTGCCCGGGTCTCAGGCTGCAGCAAAGAACATCTATAGGCAGCAGAAAGGGGGAAAGCTACTGTTCATGGAGCCTGATGAGCAAATGATTTCTATCGTACACAGCCTGAACCACCACTATGCAGGATCTCCTGCAGAGCGATGAGGAAGCGGGGGTGTGGCTTCTTTTACAACACTGCAATCAATGTACTTGGTACTGCAAACCAGTGTCTGCCTGACTTCAAAGCCCCAAGCTCTCCCAGACTCACAACACTGCCGCCCTACCTCCCGAGCCCACTGGCCACCGTGTCACTAACTTCCACCTGAGAGACTTCCCAGGCCACGTGCTAAAACCCCAGAGGAGACCTGCCTCCCTGAATGCATCAAACCCACACGCATGCACGCACGCACACACACATGCATGCATGCATATTTGGTTGCCTGCTTGTGGGTAACTATAAATTTTAAACTCTCCAGAAAGTTGAAACCTTATTTTCCAAAAGCCTGATATACATACCTAGTCACCTCACAGACAGATGATTCTCTGGTTAGAAACAGGGGACACGTGATAGTCAAGCCAAGAAAATGTTACCTAAACAACATCCTAGCACGTGACATCTACACCCACATCACTGCCCCAAGGGGTGCATATTCATCTGTATCCTTCAATAGGACCAGGAACTATGGGATCGAAGGGGATACTGTTTCTAATAGATGAGTAATTATACAGGATGAGAAGGCTTCCCTTGTGGCTCAGACGGCAAAGAATCCACCTGCAATGCAGGAGACCCAGGTTCAATCCCTGGGTCAGGAAGATCCCCTGGAAAAGGGAATGGCCACCCACTCCAGTATTCTTGCCTGGAGAATTTCATGGACAGAGGAACCTGGCAGGCTTCCTGCTTCCAAGCAGTCCATGGGGTCACAAAGAGATGGACACAACTGAGCGACAAACATACTAGAAGTACAGAGGCGTGGGCAGAGACACAAGTGCATCCCAGGGTCAAACCCGGGCTTTGTCACTAGGCAGAATGAAATCACAGGCACATGACTTTATGTCTCTGAGCCTCAGTTTCCTCATCTGTAGAAGGGGGTAATACCTCTTGTGAGGACTAAACAGAGAATATAAGTTACTTTATATTCTCACCTCATGCATTAAAGATATGATAACTTCTTAATATTTATTTGACTACACCAGGTCTTAGTTGTGACATGTGGGATCTTTAACTGTAGCATGCAGGATCTGGTTGCCTGAGCAGGCCTCTGCTTTGCGAGCATGGAGTCCCAGCCACTGGACCACCACAGAAGTCCCTAGGATAGTTTTTTTAAAGGCAAATATAAAGTGAGATCCTGCCTTCTTTTTCAAATCAGAAAGTCTGTTCACTAAAAGTTTCCATCTCCTACAGGTCTTGCCAGAGAAATCTGCTCACCTGTTTAGACATCGCATCTCTCTTGTGAGGGATCATCTAAATATATAACGCATGCACAGGGACAGCTGGGAGTGACTGCTGCCTACAACCAGAACTGTCATCACACCCATCGCCAAGCACATTTCCACCTGCCCCTGTGATGCAGTCCAGCAGTGGCTTTCATGGAAACGGGAGAGTTGTGTTCTTCCCCTTAAAATGAAAAGCAGAGTGAGAACCACTCTGTTGCTGGAGTATATAGGCAGCGAGGTATACCAGACGGAGCGATTTCTTCGCACAATCTAAGTGGTGCAAAAGTGTTTGCTGAACAGAGCTCTGGACCTGACCAAACTCTACGGACCCATGAGGGCCAGCTTGTCAGCAGAGACACAAGATGACACAGAGGGCTACGAATGCTATTTGTAAAGCTGTTCATTTCAAAACACAGATATGTCTAAGTGCCAGAATCCCACTAGTCACAGATATGTGTGTGATACGGTTCCATTTTGGCGGGAGGGAGGGGAGGATGATCTGAATCTGAAACCGGTTGTCTGAGTGAGGACACAGGACCAACCCGAGCTGCTAACACTGGTCACCTGGGTGTGGAGAGCCATGGATGACAATCAGAATTTTCCCTCTAAATCTCTCAATAATTTTATTCCGAACAAAGACGTGTGACGTCCGCAATTCATCCCTATAGCAGCAGTGCCATGCTTATCAGAGGCAGAACTGCTTGTCTATAAGGTCGGGTTTATGGGCATCAAATCTTCCTTGGGAAATCACCGTATGAACTGCCTTTAAAAAGAGCCTCCCGAAATTTCAAAAGGCCGCGTGGAAGATTTGTCTGGACTGCCTCAGTGCTAGGACTCTGCGCCATCCCCCAGGCAGATGTCGTGCACTTTTTTAAAAAGGAAATGAGCAGGGACTTCCCCGGTGGTCCAACGGTTAGGACTCTGCGCTTTCACTGCCGTGGCCGGGGTTCAATCCCTGGCTGGGAACTAAGACCCCACAAGCCAAGCGGCATGGCCAGAAAGAAAGGAAGAACATGTGTCAACAGGCTGAGACGGATGCGACCGTGCAAAAGGCTTAAGGGCCAGAGTCTGCTGGACGTCGGTTCAAACATCAGCTCGGCCCCTTTCTGCAAGGCCCTCGGCTGCCCCTCAGTCTCCTGCTTGGTAAAGAGGGGATGTAATAACCCACCCATCCTGCAGAGGAACCGTGGAGGATTCAGAGAGAAAACAGACAAAGCTACTAGCAGAGGCCCGGTGCAGAGAGCACGCTGTGTGCGTGGTCACAGTGATGGGGGCTGTCAGGGTGATTAATGGAACATCAGACGGTGACGTTGACTGTCTACCCAGACTGCTGCTGTTTGGTCACTAAGTCATGTTCAACTCTTCTGTGACCCAGTGGACTGTAGCCCACCAGGCTCCTCTGTCCAGGGGATTTGGATTTCCTGGGCAAGAATACTGGAGTGGATTGCCATTTCCTCCTCCAGGGAGTCTTTCCGCCACAGAGATTGAACCTGGGTTTCCTGCACTGGCAGGTGGGTTCTTTACCACTGAGTGAGCTGGGAAGCCCTAGAAACTCCTAAAAGGCAAAAGCTCCCTCCTGTTTCTCCGAACCCACAAAAAGTCCAGAATCCGAAGAGGTCCATTTTAGATTCTCAATACTTCCTGGGTGGCTGACCAACACCGCTTAGAAACGGAATGTACCAATGTACCAAAAACACCGGTCAGCCACTCTCACTGGAGCTGCACTAAGCCACCGAGGCACATTTTTTAGCGTGGCTCTCAGACCCTGTGGCTATGTCTCCTCTTTGTTCTTCCACGAGTTTACTTTCTCAAATTATAAAAGTAACACATGTTCACTGCAGGAAAAATAATCCATCTTAATATGTTCAGGCCCCTGTCATACACCAGACCACTGAAATCAAGGGACATTAACCGGGAATAAATCTCAACCCAGCCAACAAGTTATAGGATAATCCATTATATTTCTAGACTCTCGTATAGAGTGCGGTTCACACTCCTGCCAATGGGTGTACACACCACCTCTCACTTGGCCCATACAACTATTCAGGGGTTAGGGGAACCGCCTAGAGGATGAGACAAGAACAGCAATGGTTAATATTTACTGGATGCTTGCTAAGCGCTCACCTGATGGTAAGCACTTCACGTGCAGTGACACGTAGCATCTACCTTTGCATTCTGAGGCTGCAGTCTGAACCATGATGCCACATCTCTGCCCACGACCTCCAACGTGGGAGTTCTGGCCTGGCAGAGATGGATGGGAATCTTGATTCCAGAGGGAGAGCCTGAGCAAGCCTCAGACAGACTGGGTTTGCTCTTCTCTGGGAGGTTGGTTTTTCCCCCCATGTGATACCACATCCCAGAAGAAAACACCACAAGTGAGGAAACCTTGTTATCATGGATGTGACTACTTAGTTTCTTTTCCCCATTTCATTAAAAATTCAAAATCAATCCATGAGTGTAAGTTTGTAGTTTTAAAAGATTCAACCCAAAAAGAACTGAAGATATTTAAAAAAATAAATAAATAAACTGGTATTCAATGGTTCCAAAGGCAAAAGCAACCCAAGTGTCCAGGGATGGAGGAACGAATGAACACTATCTGATGTCTACATGATGTACAGTCATCGGGCCTTGAAAAGGCAAGAAATCCTGACACACGCAACAACAAGGATGCACCTTAAGACGTTATGCTAAGCGAAGTAAGCCTGTCACAGAAGGCCAAACACTGCATGAATCCACTTATAAGAAACACTTGGATTAGTCAAGTTTAGTCAAATTCATAGGGCTGGGAAGTAGAATGGTGGCTGCCAGGGGCTGAGGGGCGGGAGAATCGGGGAGGGATTGTCTAACGGTGCAGAGTTTCAGTGCAGAAAGGTGGAGGGAGCCCTGGAGACTGGTGGTGGCGATGGTTACAGAGCAGTAGGGATGGACACATCTCAAGCCAGTTACGATGGTCAGTTACATGTTACACGTTATGTCACGAATGTTTAGCTGTTTTTAAAAGAGTGAAGGGCTGACAGATGCCACAAAGTGGGTGAATTTTGAGGCCATGACGCTAAGTAAAAGAACCCAGATACAAAAGGACACATACACCGTGACTCCATTTGCACAAAATGCCAAAAGAAGCAAATCAACAGAAACAGAAGTAACTTCATAGCTGCTGTGGGCTGGGGGAGAAGAGGGTGGGAGTGACTGTTAATGGATTCCGGGTTTCCTTTCAGGGTGATACACATGAAGTGATCAAATGGTAATGGTTACACTACTTGGTGAATACACTAAAAAACACTGAACTGTGCACGTAAAACAGGTGAAGTGCATGGCATGCAAATTATATCTCAATAAAAAAATTCAAATGCCTAAGCATTGAGCGTAGAAAGAGCAAGGCTGTGATGACCTAGAGGGGTGGGAGGGAGGGAATATATGCATACTTACAGCTGAGGCACGCTGCTGTACAGCAGCAACTAACAACACTGCACAGCAATTATCCTCCAGCTAAAAAAGCATCCTATGATGAACCATAATGGAAAAGAACATTGCAAACAAGAATGCAGAAATCTCTCTCTCTCTCTATATATATATATATATATACATATGCACNTCCCCCAATCCCATTCCCCCCACTACTATCCCAGGATTATTCTTCCAGGCATGTACAGATGTGCACACACTCTGATGTTCTCTTACAGGTTCTGATCTTTACAAACCACAAGGGGCACACAGGGCACAGTTACCTTTCCCTCTACAACCACCAAGGGCGACCACGCCCCAAGGCACAGACAAACCCACCTCTCTCTTTACAGTGGCTGCATTTCCAGAAGGAACCACAATATACCCCACCCTTCTCTTACTGATCCCCCATTTGAAGAACATCGTCTCTGCAGCCTCATACCCATCTCCCTCTGCATGTGTGTAAAGCTTTCTTTGAGATGGAGTCCTTGAGATGGAGCTGGTGGGTCAAGGCGGGGATACGGTTTCAATTCTGAGAGCTGATGCATGCTCCCTATCCCCAGACTCTCAAAGAATGTCCAGGGACCTTGAACAACAACTTCGCTTCCATGGGCCTCAGTACCCATGCCAATGGGACCCGCAGAGGACTTTTCAGTCAATTTTGGTTTGAATATTCATTGCTTAAACCCTAAGCTGCAGAA
Source organism: Oreotragus oreotragus (assembly GCA_006410675.1). Taxonomy (NCBI): domain Eukaryota; kingdom Metazoa; phylum Chordata; class Mammalia; order Artiodactyla; family Bovidae; genus Oreotragus; species Oreotragus oreotragus. The sequence continues at coordinate 351,906 of SJYX01000707.1, read as the reverse complement.
GAAGCATGACAAAGTCACTGTGGGGCTAGAGTAAGTGTGTGGACAGACAGCATGAGGCTGAAATGTACTCAGTCCTTGGGTCTCCAGGACCCTCAGGCTACAGAGCAGGGACACCCCCACCCCTGCAGTGAGGGACGCGAGGCTGGGCTCCGCAGGATGGCTCATCCAGCCCTCAGGCAACACCTGCAAGTACCTGAGGACCCTCCCCACTGGAAGCCCAGAGGACAAAGCCAGCAGAGGAAAGCCACACTGTAGAAGGCAAGAAAGGGGATTTTATCAGAAGGGGTTAAAAAAAAAAAAAAAAAACTCACAAAATAATGTTGAAAATTGGAAATCTTTCCCTGCTCCAGGGACCCACCAGAGAGCGGTGTCAAAGGTTCCCCAGAACATAGGCAGGAAAAGAAAAGCCATCACCGCTGAGACTCAAGGTCACGGGGAGCCTAACGTTTCGAGGGGCAGGAAGGGATCGCTTTAGAAAAGAAATCATGTTGAAAGCTCACATCTCTGAAGAATGCCATGGGGTCAGGTCATGATGCAAAGAAAAAGGGGATCACGGAGCAGCCCCAACCTGTCAGCTGCCTCCTGCTGCTGCTGCTGCTGCTGCTGCTAAGTCGCTTCAGTCGTGTCCGACTCTGTGCGACCCCATAGACGGCAGCCCACCAGGCTCCCCCATCCCTGGGGTTCTCCAGGCAAGAACACTGGAGTGGGTTCTCCAATGCATGAAAGTGAAAAGTCAAAGAGAGGTCGCTCAGTCATGTCCAACTCTTAGCTACCCCATGGACTGCAGCCTAGCAGGCTCCTCTGTCCATGGGATTTTCTAGGCAAGAGTACTGGAGTGGGGTGCCATTGCCTTCTCCAGCTGCCTCCTATGGGGACAGAAAAACAAGAAAAGCAGCGGCTGGCAGAGAGGAGCAAAGGTCTGCGTGGCTGCATTTGGGAGGCGCGGGAGGCTGTAGACACGGGGACACAGGGCAGGCGCTTGGGGGCATGGTAGTGACCCCGGCAGAGAGGTCCACTGGATTGGCATGGCTCTAAGGGTGGACTGTAGGCATCCCCTCTTTGGAATGACTTGGAGAGGTACGGGGTGGGAGTGAGAAGATGCCAGTAGCAGGTTCCTGGGCTTCGACTCCAAGCAGTTACTTCAGTGGGTCTGAGGAAAGGGCCAGGAATCTGCATTTTTAACAAACACCGGCTTGATTTCCATTCACAAGCTATGTTTGAGAACTAGAGCATGAAACATTGAGAGGATGTCTTACAGAGACTAGAAGCTGGGAGAACAGCCCCATCCAAGGTTTCTCCCCCAGGGCTGGGCCGACCTTGCTCCTCAGGGCTCCCAGCATAATTCGGCCTTGTTAGAATGGCAGGGGAGCGGGGGACAGAAAGAGTGAGGACCTCGCACCAGCCAGCGAGCCCACCAGCAAGTCCCCCCTGCCTCCTCCCCAAAGACGGGGCCAAAGGACTCGGCGGCCCAGCCACGACCACTCAGCCCATTTCTCTCCCCCATGACAAAGAGACCCTGATGTATCTGGAACAACATGCTAATAAATGACAGACCAGAGGCCACTTCAAAAAGCCCACAGAGATGTTCTGCAGCTCTGACAACTTCCCCAAGAAACCTTATTTCTAAGAGCCCAAAGCAAAAAAATATCTAGAGGGAGGAAGCAGAGGATAGGAGAGAGAGGCAAGGAGGAACCTGGGGGAAGCAACTGGAACGTTCCAAGCCGCAGGGTTAAATCCACTTCTCTGCCTCTGCGCTGATGGGATGGCTCTGGTCCGCTTAAGGAAGTCTCTCTGTACTTGGCTGTTACAGTCAGATGATGACACAAGCCAGACGTCCTCCTCCTGCTGAGATTCAAGGAAATTTCCCAAGGGAGACTGGAAGTCCTCGAGGGTGTCTGATTGTATATTAGATAAAAAAAATAACCACTCTTTCCACACGTGGCACCTCTGACAAGGGAGACACCAAATTCGGGAACCGACTCCCAGCCCTTTACAAGTCCCATGAGACAAGGGCAGCTGGAAAGTATTTCTTCCCCTAAGCTAATAAGATGGAGAGACAAAGTAATCATAAAACACTATGAAATATATGTAGGTCTTTGAGCCGGTTCCTGACACAGGGCTCTAAAAGCCTTGTAATCTCCTGAGTGACAGGCGTGCTAGAAGCAGCTTCTGTTCTTTTTAAATCACCCTGGTTTCTGTGTGAAGAATGGGCTACAAAGGAGCAAGACCAGAAGAGAGGAGATCAGACAGGAGTTACTGGAAAGGTCTAGGCAAGGGACAGTGGTGCCTGACCCAGGCCGGCCGCAGTGAGATGGTCAGAAATGGTCCATCCGTCACCTTGGGAAGAACCTCGGAGCCGACAGGACTTCCTGGTGGGCTGGACATGGGAGCCGAAGTATCCAGAGAAACAGGATGATGCCGAGATGTCTGGTTTGGGCAGCCAGCTGGTAGCATTTCCTGAGACAGGTGGATGGGGAAGGATGGCTCCCTCCCCTAAATGTCCAAGCCCTAATTCCCAGAAGCTATGAAAATATTATCTTTAGATAGAAAAAGGGATTGTGTAGATGGGATTAGGGCCTTGAGGGGGGAGATGATTTTTGATTGCCTGAGTGAGACCAATTCGATCACATGAGTCCTTAAAAGGAGAGAATGTTCTCTGGCTGGAAGCCCACGAGAGAGGTGGCAGGAAGGGAGACAGGACACACTGACAGAGGGAAGTCAGAGTCCAAGCACGAGAAGAACCCAGCCTGCCACCGCTGGTTCTGAGAAGCAGAGCCACGCGCAGAAAAGCCGACAGGAGCCACGGGCGACCCCTGCTGAGAGCCGGCAAAGAAATGAAGACCTTGGCTCTACAAGCCACTGCAGCTGAATTCTTTAGCACCCGAGTGAGCCATGAAATGGGATTCTCCCCTAGGGCTTCCAGTAAGAACACAATCCTGCCAAAACCCAGAGAGGTCCATAGCTTCGAAAGATAATCTGTGTGGTTTCCAAGCAACTAAGGTTCTGACCACCTGTTACTGTAGGGAGGAGAAACTTACACAACCGAGAGGACTCGGGGGGGAGACGGGAGGTCTTGGAGGAAGGACAGGCATTCCCTTTCGGCTTCCATAAAACCAGGAGGAGCAGGCAGGTGATGATGCACGACAGGAGCGAGCCTGGCGGTCAGCCGTCACACCTGCCTCTCCCACGGCGAACCCAGCAGATGCAAGTCCCACATATATCAGGAATCATGTAAGTCAGACAGGAGCACAGTATCTTGCACAAAGCAGGTGCTCGTAATGAATGATTGTTCTCTCTTAAAAAAGAGAAAAAGCTTCGCTCAGGACTCCCGTGGTGGTCCAGAGGCTAAGACTCAGTGCTCTCAATGCAGGGGGCCCTGGTTCAATTCCTGGTCAGCGAACTAGACCCCACGTCTCAACTAAAGATTCCACGTGCCACAAGGAAGACTCAGCACAGCCAAATAAATAAAGATAAGTGTCATCCACATCCCTGACGTTCACTGCCACGCTTCCTCTCTCTCCTTTACACTCATCCTCCTCGAGGGAGCTGTCTACACTTCAGACTCAGTCGTATCTGACTCTCTGTGACCCCATGGACTCCCCATGTGACCCCACCAGGCTCCTCCATCCATGGGATCCTCCAGGCAAGGATACTGGAGTGGGGTGCCATTTCCTCCTCCAAGGGATCTTTCTGACCCAGGGATCGAACCTGCATCTCCTGCATAGCAGGCAGATTCTTTACTACTGAGCCTCTTGGGAAGCCCTGTCTACACCTGCTGTACCAAGTTCCTCTTCTCCTGTTCTCTCTTCAACATTCTCTAATCACACAAGTCTACCGATCTGCTGTCAACATCACCCCAAATGCTCACCCCTCAATGATCCCAAAGCCCACCTGCCCCCTCCTGTTTGGCCCACCAGCAGCTCCTGGCACAGCTGCTCACCGTCCTTCAAGCTCCCAGGACCCCACACTCCCTCGGGTCCCCCTGCCTCCTCGGACACTCCCTTCTCCATCTCCTTTGCTGGCGCCTCCTTGTCTCCTGCATCCTCGTCGTGGGGGGAGGCCCTGGGGCTCAGTCCTGGTCCATCTACAACACATGCCTTCTTGGGGCACCTCCTCCAGTCTTGGGGTCTAAATGCCTTGATAGGTCCAAACCTTCCAAGTCTGTAGTCGCCCCGGCACTTCCTCTAGGGCACACCTCCCGCCTATCTCCCTCCAGATGCCCACGCAGCTCAGATTCCGCACATCCACACCACAACTCATCACCCCCGCTCCCCACAAAGCCTCTACTCTGCCCAAAGCAAAACTCAGCTCAGTCAACAGCTTCCACCCCTGCCCGCTCCACCCCTGTCTCCAGACAGCAGCCAAGGCAGGGACTGAAAATGCTAAGTCAGATGATACCCCGTCTCAGAACCCTCCAGGGGCTCCCCACTTTACACACACAGACACAAAACCTCCCCCCGGGTCACAGGGCCCTGCAGGATCTGGCCTGCTGGAAGCTTCGGGGATTTCACCTCCTCCTACTCCCCCTCTCCCCACCTGCTTGATGGTCCTGAGACATGCCGGGCACGCCCCCTCCCCCAGCTGGTGCCAGGCTGCCCCTTCCGCCTGGAACATTCTCCCGCCTGACGGCCACTCCTCCCCTCTTTCATGTCTGTGCTCAAGCATCGCCTTCCCAGTGAAGCACATCCTCGGGTGTCTGAAGTCCCCACCCTCCTGAGTCCCCTCAGCCTGCTCTACTTTTGACTCTTTTTCCATCGCAACCATCACCTTCCAACCGGCCACCCAGTATGGGTCACCCGTGGGTACTGCCATCCATCTCCCCCGAGCTGGACTGTAACTCCACAAGGGCAGGAATCCTTGTTCTGTTCACTGTTTACCCAAATGCCCAGAAGGGGGCCTGGCCCATGAGNCTCTTTTTCCATCGCAACCATCACCTTCCAATCGGCCACCCAGTATGGGTCACCCGTGGGTACTGCCATCCATCTCCCCCGAGCTGGACTGTAACTCCACAAGGGCAGGAATCCTTGTTCTGTTCACTGTTTACCCAAATGCCCAGAAGGGGGCCTGGCCCATGAGAGACACTTAATGAGTATTCATTAAAATAATGAATGGATGGATGAATGTGCAGGCGAGGGCCCAATTACCCCCCACCTTCCTGTCACCTCCAGATCTGCCCAGCATGTGGTAGGGAGCAGAGGACATCTGCTGAGTGAGCAAAAAAGGGCCAGTCCTCTGGGATCCCTGGGCCCCCAGAGATGACTCAGAGGCCCAGACACCACCAGCTCCTCCATCTGAGCCTGAACACTCCTCCCACCCAACCCGTGACCCCTCCCCACCCCAATCCTGGACTGGTGGGCAGATCAGGAAAAGACGGCTTAGGGTGAGGAGTAATATCTGTTAAGCTGGAGCTCAAGTGGATCTGATGCACAGTTAGACAGCTGGAAGAGGCAGCTGCTCCCTCGCTCTGGGCACCATGCCACTTGGAGAGGCAGCTGGTGGCCCAGAGGCTTTGCATGGCGGGGCATCTAGAGCTCCTCGAAGGGCTGCCACGTTTCGGGAGTGTGACCCAAGAGGTGGAGCTTCCCGCGACACAAGCCGCCAGAAGCAGGGAGAGGCAGTCCTAAGGCAGGTATGGGGAGGGCGTCACACCACACAGACCGTGAGGACAGCCTGTGGCCCAAAGGGCAGGGCCCCGGAGGCCAGAAAGGGACCCTCAGGGAGCTCAGAGAAGGACCAGCGGGCAGCCCTCTGTTGTGCCATTTTCCCCAGCACCCCATGTCTCCATATGTATCAGAGTCTCCCGGGTCAGTGGTCTGTGCCCCAAGCTAGGCTGGCTGTGAGTGACCTTGCCTGCTCCTGGAAGAGAACGCAATCACGGGTCCTATCACCGCATGTACACAGGGCTCTCTCAGAAAATCCTTGCTTGCCTTTCTACACTGAGCGCCAATGTCACCTCCTCCAGGAAGTCTGCCCTGAGTCACCCTCACAGCCCATCTCTCTGCCCTCCCCACCTCACACGTGCTACAACTGAACACGTGCACTTCAGGCCGGCTCTTGGCCAACCGATGTCTACTTTCGTTCCTGCTAGAAACCCTCTTCTCTCTGCCAGGCCCTTCCAGCTTGAGGACCAACTGGCCACCTGCCCAGACTCCACTCGGGGCTCCCTGTGCTGGGGCACATCTCACTCTCGGGGACCCTGCGCCTGCCCAGCCTGACAGGTGGCAAACCACCAGTCCATCTCTCCACAGGAGTGGGGCAGACGTCCCCACCATAATTCTTTCGGGTCCCCCATCAACCACACTTTCCTCTCGTTCCTGGGCTTCTGCACATGCCCGTGTCAGGGGTGCTATTCCACACAGGATGTCCTCTTGATGGTGTGATGTTGAAGCAGAAACCTGGAGGACAGGGGAAGCCATACAAAGATCCAAAAGGAGAACATTCCAGGCCACAGGGGCAGCAGGAGCAAGGGACCGGGACCGAGCCTCGCCAGAGAGGAAGGAGGGGAGGTGTCTGGACACGACGGGGGTGGGAGACAGAGAGGAGAAAGGAGGGCAGGGCCAGACAGCGTGGGGTGCAGAGGGCCACCCTCAGGATGAAGGGAAGCCTGAGAGACAGAGTCTGGGGAGAGATGCTTCTCGAAGCATCACCCTGCCAGCGGAGAAGGGGCAGGTCGGCCAGAGAGGAAGCAGGGAGAAGGAGGTATATGATGATGGCTTGGGCTGGGAGGTGGCAGGGCTGAGAGATGCTTGCCTTAGCCATGTTTCCATGGTAACCCCTCGCTGGTCAACACCACCCAGAGGCAGACCTGCCTTTCTCGGGATAAAAATGAGACGGACTGACATTCTTGAACAACTTCAGGGCTGGAACAGGAAATGTACATGGCTGCCACACAGCTGGTTTCCTTTGTTAAGACTCGCTTCAGTAGCACCTCCTGAGCATGCCATGTAGGGAACCCAACAGGACGAAAAGCAACCCTAGTCTGGAGACTGCCTGGAAGCGGGACGTTTCAACCTTAACTGAGGCTGGAGATGAACTACACGACGCCGCAATGCCCCACTGGGTCACGCCACCACCCAGCGCAGGCCCCGCCGTGCATTCTGTGAATGGCACACAGACCTGGCGGTTCTCTGGGAGGAAGCACCGTGCCTGGGTCAATCGGGGCTCACCGGCTCCTTTCTCAGCACAAGTCACGGCTCATTTCGGGCACTCTCATTTGCTTCATGTGGAAGAGGAGCTGCTCTAAGCTGGAAGATGCTTATTTTTACCCCACAGAATCATTTTCAGGAAAAGCAAAAGGAAACAGATTATGTAGGCCAGAGGAAAACCAAGTTCAGGCAGAAAGACTAAAGAATGAACACAGTCTGATAAGAAAGAATTCCATCGAAAAATTCAAGACGTGTGCTCCTCGTCCTGTCCACTTTATTTCCCACGCCTCTCCTGGTTCCTCTGATCTTAATTCCCATCGTCCCCACCCTACATGCCAACCAGCACGCCAGGCTGAGTGACTGCTGGTGGCCAGCGGGTCACCCCACAGAGACCTCTGTTTCATCAATTCTCTCTCCACAGCACAGGGAATGTGATAAATTTAAAATGCAGCTCTGATCCTGTCAGTCTTCTATTCGTGACTCTTCAAAGACTTTCCATTTTTCTTGGAATAAAGATCAAACTCTTTCCTGGCAGCTATGGGGCCCTTGGCGCCCTGGGCTCCATGACAGTCCCCTCGAGCTCCAAGCTCCAAACGACACCAGGCTCTCCTCTGTTCCCCCAACTCCTTGCTCCCCTCCTTCCTCAGGCCTTAAGCCTGGTGAGGAAATGCAAACACCCTCCTCCTTTCAGATCAGAGCTCCACCCGTCAAACGCCCAACCCCCAGGCCTGAGCAGATACTCTGAAGCTGCTGCTTTGAACGGGGACTGCTGGGCCTGGCATCCTTGTTCTCAGCAGACCACAAACTGGCCCTTCTGTGCGGGTCACACATAAAGGCTACTCTCTGGCTCTAGGACGTAATCATTAATGATCAAGCTTAGCGCTGTTTTTGATCCAAAGACTCATCTCAACTGTGACCCACCCAGAAAGGAGGAGGGATCATTAGCTGTAAATACTGTTAGTTCTGTCTCCCACCCCCCAGCATCATTTCTCTTCCTCAGACCATCCAAAGCTCTGTGTTAAAATCTCTGCAAGCTAGATGTTCTCAGAGCCATGAAGAGATGTGCCCATCTCTTTAGTAAGGGTATCACCTTAACTCCCTGATACCTGAACTTAGTTCAGTGTATATATATATATGTGTGTGTGTGTATATATATATAAAGTTATGTATTAATATAATACACAGACTCCAAGGAGAAAGATAACAAAGTCCATGCATGTAGATACTCTCTGGGTCATCATCAGTGCTTTACAATGAAAACAATAACAAAATAAAAACCTACCAGTTAACATTTATGGTGCACTTGTTACTACACAACAGGCACTGTGCTAGTTACCTTTTGTGCACTCTTTTAATCTGTGAGGAAAAAAAAAAGCTCTACGAAGTAAACATTGTTAATATCCCTAATTCCACAGGTAAGAATAACGAGGCTTAAGGGAATTACTAACCCAAGGTCAAAAGGCTGGTAAGTCCAAGCATGTGACACTTCCCCAGTCAATCAGGCCATCCAGTTCCTGCAGTAGAAACTCTGCATGCCCCCACCTGCCTCAGCTGTCCACAACACACCATCAACCACAAAACCAGCCTACACCAAAGCAGCCAGCACGAGTGTGTTTCTAGTCCAAGAAACAGGTGATGCTTTGGGAGCAAAGAACATTTGTTTCAGAAGTCAGCAACCAAGACCTGTGAGTACTGCCATAAGTTGGGGGTGGGGTAAGGGGTAAGTGTGGGCAGACATAATAAATGTCAACCACAGGGTTTAGTTGGGTCAAGAAGGAAATTTTTAAAAAGGACAAAATTAAATGTATTTAAGGACTACACTCTTACACAGGTTTAAAAGAACTTTTCCCTTAAACACAGCTAGGAAGAGTCAGCATCTCTCATGCTTGAGGAAACTTAAGAAAGTGTCAGTGTGAAGCAATACCCAAACAGATAACAAAAACTTAACAGTAACCCTAATGAGAGCCACATGTATTCGGCAGTTTCTAGGCCTGTCCTACTAAGTGCCTGCCATGCACGGTCACAGCACCATCACAGACCTGTACGTATCCTAGCAACCTCACCGCCCAAGGTGAAACTGAGGCTGCACCACATCACACCACTCACCGACAGGCACGCAGCAAGCAAGGAGCCGCGCCAGGATTCTGCCATGATGTGGACCAATGCCAGGGCCAAAGCGCTCAACTGGCACAAGACGGCTCCAACGAGAAAGGGAGACACCGTTTCTCAGTAAGTTTCAGTTCAGTTCAGTCGCTCTGTCGGGTCCGACTCTTTGCGACCCCATGAGTTTACCACTTAGCAATTCACGTAAGTGGGGGGGAGATCAATGTTCTCCATTATTATAAGGAAAACATGCCCTTTCAGACTTATTTTTAAAGCGCTGCTATTAACACTTAGGTAGGCCCTACAGTGAGACCTCCTCGAACAAACATTATAATTAGATCTGCTGAATAAGTTGCCACGAATCTAGAAGGAGAAACGTGACAGTTCTTTTGAGAACACAAAACTGTAGTTTCAAATTAAGCAACAGCAACAAATGGTGAGAAGTGTGACTCTGGGAGCAACACACATCTGTGGTTGAACAGTAACCCACTCGCATCAGCTCTGTGGCCCTGGCTCCTCAGAGAAAGAAATCACCTACCATGCAGATCATATGGGGCCCAGGTCAGTATTGAGAGGGGAGCTTTGCTTCTAGGAAGCACAAGAAACTCTCCACTGAATACACGTCATTTGTTCACTTATGTGAAGGAAAAAACAGAATTCTCTCTTCCACTTTCAGAATTCTAGACCCCACTGTATCCCTCTGAGGGGACAAGAATACTAACCAGGATCCAGTTACCCAACAACCTCATGTCCCCCAACAACCTCATGTCCCACAACAGCCTCTGCCCAATGTATTCTTTTTTTTCTCTTTTATTTTTCTATTTCTTTTTTATCTTTTACATTATGAAACTATGATAAGACGTTTACAGGAGACGTGGAAGATAAAGTTACATATAGCTCTACTATCCCTTGGACAGCAAGGAGATCAAACCAGTCAATCCTAAAGGAAGTCAACCCTGAATATTCATCGCAAGGACTGATGTTGAAGCTGAAGCTCCGATACTCTGGCCACCTGATGCCAAGAGTCGACTCACTGGAAAAGACCCTGATGCTGGGAAAGATTGAGGGCACGATGAAAAGGGGGCAATAGAGGATGAGATGGTTGGATGGCATCATCGACTGAATGGACACGGTTTTGAGCAAACTCTGGGAGACAGTGAGGGACTCGGAAGCCTGGTGTGCTGAGGTTTGTGAGGTCACGTAGAGTCAGACACAGTTGAACAACTGAACAACAATATATTAGAATTATATTTTAAGACAATAAATTAAGACTTTTACCTTGAGTTTCAATATCAAATTCTCAACAATTAATAGAATATGTGGATATACAGAAAAGTAGAAGGATATAGTAGACCTAAAAAGCACCGTGAACCAACTCAACATAATTAAGATTCATGCAATTTTCACACAACAATAGAGTAAAAATTCTGTTCAAGTTCTCATAGACTATGAACTAGGAGACAGTGGAACATATCCAGGGACATAAAACAAGCTGCAAAAGTTTCATGGCCTAAAGGTGCTGAAGTCATACAGAGTCTGTTCTCTTATCACTGTAGAATTAAATTAGAAATCAATATCATCAAAAAAAAAAAAAGAAATCAATATCAAAGACGTTTGAAAATAAGCCACACATTTTCAAGCAATGTGCCTAACACCTGGCTATGTCACATTTAGTTTTTCAGTTTTTAGCACATTTAGTTTTTTCAGATTCAACTATGTGCGTGGATTGGCGTGTACTTGAAGGACATCAGACCTGCACCGAAATATAAAGAAAAGAAAAGCAGAGAAATAAAGTCAGTGCCACCCCACAGTTCCACTCCCCCAGCTTGTGAGCTGGGGCGTGCTCGGGCAGGTGTGAGAATGGCTACTCCCCAAAAGCCTAAGCAGCCACGTGCTCTTCCCTGCATGAGGCTCCTGCTGAAGTGAGAGGCTGTAGGGTTTAACAGAGAGAGAGAGAGAGAGAGTGTGTGTGTGTGTGCGCGTGTGTGTGTGTGTGTGAGAGAGAGAGAGTGTGTCAGTGTGTGCGTTTATAATACAGCCTATTTCTTAAACACCCTTAAATACACCAGCCACTGCATCTGGTATTTGACTTCAGAAATGACAATCTGTTCCACTGCTGGAAGAAGGAGCATCTCCAAAATGGCAACTTCCTAAGAGAGTCTCCAGAGTATTTCTAATTATTAGCGATTGTCACCATCCACACTGGTGAGAAACAAAACTCTGCAACAGTCACAAAGGGCTCTGCGACAAGGTATTTGACTTCAGAAATGACAATCTGTTCCACTGCTGGAAGAAGGAGCATCTCCAAAATGGCAACTTCCTAAGAGAGTCTCCAGAGTATTTCTAATTATTAGCGATTGTCACCATCCACACTGGTGAGAAACAAAACTCTGCAACAGTCACAAAGGGCTCTGCGACATTAGGCAAAAGACACTGGAGCGCTGAATGCACATCCATGATGACCCAGAATCTTCATGGATTTTATCCTCCTCAATCCACAGGACCTGCTGAGGCAAGTGTGACACCAGTGACCAGCTGCTCTTCTGTTTGAGCCGCAAGGCTACCTGGTACCCAGGGATGCTGACAGTCACCAAGATCCACAAGGGCAGCGCCAGGCCTGCGAGCAAAGCCTTCAGAGTCATCTGAGCAGATGGGCCTGAAACCCAACCAACAACTATTCAACCCAGTTAAATGCTTCTCAAGGGTCTGAGCCAGCAGACAGGTCCAAACAAGCTAACAGCATTCCCGGACAGATTAGAGGCCTCTCTGGAGGCCACTAATGACTCAATCAAAAAGCCACTTAATTTGAAGCTTGGCAATACCTTTCACGGGAACACAATATACCACCCAAGGCCACAGAACCATGTGTCAGAGAATCACGAATGACAAGGAAAAACTTGAAGAGGAATTCTCTGGTGGTCCAGTGGTTAAGAATTCGCCTTCCAACACAGGGGACACAGGACCAATCCCTGGTTGGGTAACCAAAATCCCACATGCCGCGGGGCAACTAAGCCCACACTCAGCAACAAAAGATCCCACCTGCCGCCAGCGAAGACCCAACACAGCCAAACAGTTAACAACATGTTACACTCAAAAAACTGCCATGCTCAACATTTTAAAAAAGGAAGAAAAACCTTGAAAGTTAACTCTGCTTTTTGATTCTGGAACTCATTTTCCTTAAACCTAGGTGCTTTAACCCATACTCTCTGCCTTCCCCAGAGCACTCACCTGCTTCCCCTCTCATCCATCCCTGACCCACAAGGTCACGATGTGACTTCTTCATGAACCACCAGCACCATCTTGCTTTGCAGCAATGGTCACACAATTACTGTCTGCCTGGCTTCATGCTATGAGAAATCATCTGTTGAGGAGGTAAAAAATTGACAACAGTGTCTCCGTTTTCTGGTGGATGAAGTGTGACTCGGATCCTCCGGTAATAATGAAAGGCAGCCGCAGCCCACCTAACAGAACTCCTGAAATCAACGCTCTCCCCCTGAAACTGAGTAGCCTGGAGCTCTGTGACAACTGGCTCCTTTCAACACAAAAAGAAAAGAGGGCTAGGAACAGCAACCCTCACGGGATTCGAGATCAGGACTGAATGGAAGAAGTCTGCGCGCTGGTAGCTTCCTCCACCTGCCCCTCACTGCTCCCCTCCCCCCTCTCTCCCTAGGTGGAGAGAATAATCCACCACTCTTGAGAAATTACTATCAACCTAAGGAGCCAAGCTGCTGCTATCACCTTACAGTCATGTGGAGAGACTGATGGGTCTGATAACAGAGCCTACATGGGCAAGAGACAGAAACAGAGAGGGGCAGGCAGAGAAGGAAGGCATGGAGACAAGCGGGAAGGGAAGGGAGGGGAGGGGAGGAACTGGGAGACTGGGACTGACACTGTACACCACTGATCCTGCGTATCAAATAGGCGACTAATGAGAACGTGCTGCACAGCACAGGGACCTCTGCTCAAGGCTCTGTGGTGACCTGAACAGGAAGGAGGTCCAGGGAAGCGGGGATACACGTGTACGTGCGGCTGATTCACTTTGCTCTACAGCAGAAGCTACACAACATTGTAAAGCAACTATATTCCAATAAAAAATGTTTTAAAAAGAGAGCGAGCGAGCAAGACGGACAAGGAACAGAGAGGGACTAACAGACAAACGCACACAAGCAGAGACAGACTAGGTCCTGGTAACACCAAGTCCTCGATCAGGCACTGGCTAAAGCCAAAGAACTCTGTTACCTATACCAATAAACTCCCTTTTAATATAAAACAGGATTAATGATTTTCAGGGTTCCGTGTCTCAGTACTAAGTCATCAGTCTTCCTCTGTTCAACAACAGTGACTTCTGAGGGACCCACCAGGCCAAACTAGACAAGAGGAGCTTACCCAATAATCATTAATCCTCTTATAAGTCATCAGGCATTTTCACAAGATTACTATTGGAATCCTAATTAATTTTTAATCTACTACATTTCAAAGTTCATAAGAAAATGATCAAATAAACAGTTACTTTTCAGAATAGTAAGTTGAGAGTTGTCCAACACTTAACACATACTACAAACTTATAATAATTAACATAATAAAGTACAAGTGTTCACCAATAGATTTATTGCAACAGAAAAGACAACCAGATACAGGCCCTAAAAATGTTCTCTCTCCCTTTTTTAANAAACAGTTACTTTTCAGAACAGTAAGTTGAGAGTTGTCCAACACTTAACACATACTACAAACTTATAATAATTAACATAATAAAGTACAAGTGTTCACCAATAGATTTATTGCAACAGAAAAGACAACCAGATACAGGCCCTAAAAATGTTCTCTCTCCCTTTTTTAATGTTATAACAAAGACAGAAAGCATTACAAATTATTGAAGGGAAAGAATCATTGCTAAATGATGCAGAACAAAATAACTGTTTCATCAGTGGGTGAGAGTGGGAGGGGGGATAGGTCACATCCTCTTCTAAAACCTTTCACTAAAATAAATTCCAGATGTATTAAAGAGATTTAAAAGTTTGAAATAAGTCAAATAAGCAAACACTAGTGTTTCATATCTGTAAGGAATTTCTAAATAAAAGTCAATAGATATGATTTGGTGAAAATTAAAAACTATTCTATGTCAAAAGAACATTACACAGAAAAATGAATGGAAAATAAATATTTGCCCATAAAGGCCACATACTGATATTCATATAAACAAGGACGCCCAAATCAAAACCAGAAAATCTGAAAATCAGATTTGGGGAGGGTAGTAGGGAAGTCTGTGAATTACTTCAGCAAAAAAAAAAAAAAAAAAAGTCAACATTCTTGAAAAAATCCAACCATTTTAAGAGTTAAAATCCTATTAAAAAAAAAAATCCTAACTATACAAGTGAGAAAAAACTGGGCACGTATGTGTGCACGCACACACACGCACGCACACACAGATGCAAACACACATGCACACACACACGTGCGCATGCACACATGCATGCACACACACACATGCCCCCCCCCACACACACACACGCATGCACACACACACAGCTGCCATCAATACACACACACACACACACACCTGCCATCAATATCCTCTTTCTAGAAAACAAGTTGGCATCTTTGTCAACAGCCTTAAATGACCCAGTGATTCTCTTCATGGGAGCTGACCCCAGAGAAACCATTAGAATCATAAACTAAAACAATTCACATAAAAACAGGGTCAGTGCCCAGCCATAGAAAGTATGAGACATAATGTGGCCTTTAAGACTGTTAAGAAAAAATACTTAACCACCTTTAAAAATGCTCATGATATGATCCCAAGTGAAATGGGAGAACACAAAATGATATTCACAGGGACTTCCCTGGTGGTCCAATGGTTAGGAACCCACCTGTTAATGCAGGGGACATGGGTTCCACCCTGGTTTGAGAAGCAAGATCTCACATCCCACAGGGCAGCTAAAGCCTGTGTTCTACAACCAAAGAGCAGCCCTGCTTGCTGCAGCCAGGGAAAGCCTGCCCACACGAACAAAGGCCCCACAGAGCCTCAATAAGTAAATAGAAACATATTTTAAATGATATATATTGTTGTTAGGTGGCTAAAGTTGTGTCTGGCTCTTAGTGCGATCTCATGGACTATAGTCCCTTGGACTGCAAGGAGATCTAACCAGTCCATTCTGAAGGAGATCAGCCCTGGGATTTCTTTGGAAGGAATGATGCTAAAGCTGAAACTCCAGTACTTTGGCCACCTCATGTGAAGACCTGACTCATTGGAAAAGACTCTGATGCTGGGAGGGGTTGGGGGCAGGAGGAAAAGGGGATGACAGAGGATGAGATGGCTGAATGGCATCACTGACTTGATGGACATGAGTCCGAGTGAACTCCGGAAGTTGGTGATGGACAGGGAGGCCTGGCGTGCTGCGATTCATGGGGTCGCAAAGAGTCGGACACATCTGAGCGACTGAACTGAACCGAATGGACTATAGCCTGCCAGGCTCCTTGTCCATGGGATTTCCTAGGCAATACTGGAGTGGGCTGTCACTGCCTTCTCCAGAGGATCTTCCGAAACCCGTGTCTCCTGCGTCTCCCATATTGCAGGCAGATTCTTTACCACTGAGCCACCCGGAAGCCCTGACATACATCCACTAGCATGTATAAGAAAAGATAGCTCGTAGGAAGCTGCTGTGAGCACAGGGAGCTAAGCTCGGTGTTCTGTGATGATCTGGAGGGGTGTGGGGGTGGGTAGTGGGTATGGGAAGGAAGCCTAAGAGGGAGAGTGCATACATATACTGATCGCTGGTCTACACGGTTGTACAGCAGAAACCAACACAACACTATAAAGCAATTATCCTTCAATTAGAAATAAATAAAATACTCAAATTCTGTACATGACCATCTTCCTTTCTCCAATCCAGTCTTTTGGTTCAACCAACAGGATACAGTTAACTGTTGGAACACAGTTGGTGGATATTTATTTAATGAGATTTGTGTCACATTAACATGAAGAAATCAGAGATAAAAAAACCCAAACCTATAGTCCTGGGAAATAAATAGGCAAAGCAGTTCCGGGTTATCTGTGCAAGCAGAGCTGGCATATATTAGAGAGATCAGGTTTTAACTCACACGTATTTCAGCCCCTCTTCCAGGCAGAAACAAGTTCTACAGAAACAGAATACTGTACTTGCCCAATAACCCCTCAACTGTTATTTATTTCTGAATCCTTACCTGTTCCTATTCAGTTCCCTCAGGTTTCTGTACAATGCCCCCAAAGAACTGAGCCTATAAATAAGAATCTGCACTCCAAACATACACAGACACACAGATCAAACTTACAACCTATGTTTTCATCCACCTTTTATTGCATTTATGTTTTCTGTTCAGAACTCTGATTAATTTTCCTTTCAACAGAAGAAATGTGGAGTGCAAATCTTTTTTACCCAGAGGTTTTTCCATTTCTTTCCTGTGTTATTTTGAATCTTGCCACTGAATCAGAAAGCAAGAACCCTGAAGGATAGCCCAACATTGTACAGGTGAAAATACATCAGTACAGGAGAGCAACCTGGGAGAATGGAAAGGCAGAAATGGTTATTTTCATAATAAAGCTTCTGACAAACGCCAGCAGTAGCGCACAGGGAAAAATCTGCCTGCACAGATCCCATCCGACAGGCCAAAATAGTACCTCGGAATGTGAAAATGTGTATCGGCAGCTTGCTAACCAAATTTCAAATTAAGTACCGCAGGCCCAGGGGACAGAGTCGCAGACAGCAAGCTGGAAGCGCAAGCACTGCAGCCTGGGGGCCAGACGGTCCCAGCAACGTCTGCCAGCCCCGGCCAATCAGCAAAGAGGAAGCAACAGTTTGTGTAAAACATCTCCAAACGCATTAAACACCAAGAAAACTGAAGCCACAGGGAAAGAAAGAGACGGGGTGGGAAGAGAGAGAGGAAAGGAAAGGAAACAGGGTGGAAAGAAGGAAGGGAGAGGGCGGGAGACAGGCAGGGAGGGAGAAAGAAGGGAAAGGACAGGAAAGGAGGGAGAGAGGCAGGGAGGGTGGGGGAGAGACAGCAGAGAGAGAGAGGAGAGGAATGGGGGAGGAGAGACAGGACGAGAGAGGGAGCAGGCCTGCTGTCAGTCACCTGCAAGAGCATCTGATGGGGTAAACTGCTCAGAAGAAGACTGAAAAAAAAGGACAGCAGGAGAGGGAGAGCTTCTGAGGGAAGTAAAGAGACCAAGCCAGAGGGACCCAAGCAGAGACCAAGAGGTGAAAACAAGAAGAGAAAGAGGGCAGAGAGAATCAAAAGGAGGGCGTAGGCGAGGAGGGTGGGGAACGCTGGCGCACACACACGCCCAGCAAACACACTTACAGAGAGAGAAGCGAGAAGACAAGCAGCAGCACAGAACCAAGGAAAGCGTGACCCCGGCCTCGACGCGAGGTGCTTCGTTTTGCCATCTGAGCATCCACCACGATGCTCAGCAAGAGACAGATCCGCTACCAGTGACTGCAGTCGTGGGTGCCTGGTGACGATAACGGGGCGTGTAAATGCAGCATGACGGGGACTCCAAAGATGGGGTGAACAACCCTCCGTTCAAGACACCCCTTGAGCCACTGGGCCAGAGCCAAAGGGTACATCATCTCTAAATATCACATCATCTTGAGGCATAAAATTAGTTGACAGAACCAATGATTTTTTTTAAAAAAAACTAAATTTGGTATGACACCAAAAATGCCTGTTAACAGGAAAAACAGATGAACTTCACCAAAACTGAAACCGTGTATGCCTCAAGGACACCAGCGAGAAGGTGAAAAGACAATCCACGAAACGGCAGAAAACACTTGCACGTCACATATCTGATGAGGGCCCGGTGTCCAGAGTATACAGACTACTTTCACAACTCAACAATTCAAAAGACAGCTGAATCAAGCAATAGGCAAAGGATCTGAAGAGACATCTCCCTAGAGAAGATACGCAGATGGCCGGTAAGCACAGGAAAAGATCACCAGCATCGCTTGCCATCAGGGAAATGCAAATGAAAACCGCGATGAGATACGACTTCACACCTACCAGGATGCCTGTAGTAAAAAGGCAGATGGCAGCCAAGGTTGGCAAGGAGGCGGAATCGCTGGAACCCTCACCCAGCGCTGGTGGGAGGCGCAGTCACTTCGGAAAGCAGCGTGGCAGTTCCTCAAACAGTGACACACAGTCGCCACTTGCCTCGCAGCGCCACTCCTGAGCATGCACTCACGAGAAATGAGAAAAACACGGCCACACAACAGGACCACATTCGCAGCAACGTTATTCACAAGAGCCAAACAGTGGGAACAGCCCAAAGGCCTACAAGGGATGAATGAATAAAAAGGATACGGTGTATCCATGCATGGGAACATGATTCCGTCATAGAAAGGCATGAAGTACTGATACCTGCTACCGTGTGGACGAACCTTGCACACGTCACAGTGAATGAAAGAAGTCAGACACACAAGGTCACGTGTTACACCATCCTATCCGAAACGTCTAGAACAGGCAAACCTCCAGAGACAAGGAGCAGAGGAGATGCTGCCAGGGGCTGGAGGGAGGAGGGTTGGAGTGGCTGCTTCCAGTGGGGAAGCCAGAACTGGATGCAGAATCACACGAGTGATGACACACGTGCAGCTGGACACAAGCCCAGCCAACAGCTCCAGCGCTAGAGCCATCCGCCCCGGCACCTCCTTAATCCCCGGTCCCTGGACAGCTGGACACAAGCCCAGCCAACAGCTCCAGCGCTAGAGCCATCCGCCCCGGCACCTCCTTAATCCCCGGTCCCTGGACCTCTTAGACTTCATGCCCTGGGCCGAGGCCTAAGGACGCAAGTGCAGGCCAGTCAGCAAGGGGAAGGAGTTGGCTCTCCCCACCCCCGCCACCTGGAGGGGGTTCAAGGGAAGGAGAAAGTGACCAGTGCAAAGGCCTCAAGAGGAAAAAGGTCACAGCCCCTGGAAGCTGGAGGAAGAGAGAGGTCCACATTGCTGGATCAGACAGGGAGGGGGGAAGGGGTACCTGCGTGGGGCAGGGGACTGGAGATGAGGGAATGAGGGGGGAGGACCTCAAGCCAGGAAATGCTGACGAGAGCTGACCTCGGAGAGCAATGAGGGACCAAGGAAGGGGCTTAAGCAGTGACACAATGGTCTTGTTCAACTTGCATGTTCAAAAGACCAGAACTCATGCAGCCGTTTTCAAAATTAATCTAGACGTAGGCTTCCCTGGTGGTCCAGGGGTTAAGAATCCATCTGCCAGTGCAGGGGACCGGGTTTGACCCCTGGTCTGGGAAGAGCCCACAGGCTGCGGAGCACGTAAGCCTGTGCGCCGCAACTACTGAGCCCACAAGCTGCAACTACTGAAGCCCCCGTGTCCTAGAACCGTGCTCCACGAGAAGAAAAGGCCCTGCAGTGAGAAGCCTGCTCACCGAAACCAGAGAGGACACCCACTCGCCGCAACTAGAGAAAGGCCCACATGCAGCAACAAAGACCCAAGTGGCCAAAAATTTTAAAAATGCATAAAATGGAGGCAACAGATACAAAAGTACTTTATAAACTCAAGGTACATCCATGTCAGATGGAGAACAAGGAAGAAAACTGTTCACCGGAGTCCCGCCTGTACCAGAGGCTTGGATCGGGCTGGGACTGGCTCCATCTCAGGACAGCAGTCAGGGACCTGTCAGGTAAGGGACATAAAGGTCACAGAAGCAGCCAGCCAAGGCAGGCAGCTCAAAAACGGGTCTGGCCTCGATCCACCCCTGAGGCAGTCTCCCTCGGCCGTGCCTCGAGAGCTCAGCACAGGCTTTAATTTGTATTTAAGCAAGGGTTCAAACACGCCCATCTACAGTGAAGTGAAGTGAAAGTCGCTCAGTCGTGTCCAGCCCTTTGCAACCACATGGACTATACAGTCCACAGACTTCTCCAGGCCAGAATACTGGAGTGGGTAGCCTTTCCCTTCTCCAGGGGATCTTCCCAACCCAGGTCTCCCGCATTGCGGGCAGATTCTTTACCAGCGGGGCCACAATGGAAGCCCAAGGATACTGGAGTGGGTAGCCTCTCCCTTCTCCAGGGGATCTTCCCTACACAGGAATCGGAGTGGGGCTTCCTGTATTGCAGGCAGATTCTTTACCAACTGAGCTCTCAGGGAACCCCCCGTCGACACTGGTGGTCTCCAAAGCCTGGCGTGCTTCTGACCGTCACGGGCGGCGTGTGTCTAAGACCTTACAACTTTCAGGGAGAATTACGCTCTTGTGAGTGTAGCCAGATTTCCTCAAGTTTCCTGCCAGCCTGCTGTGGGACTCGGAGGGGGATTATACACCAGAGTTGTTCTCTTGTTTACCAGAGGAAAAGTAGGCCCCGGATCCAAGCATTCAGACACATCCAGTACCAAAGTAATTATACCATGGGAAAGACGACAGGGGCTTTCAATGGGGCGGCCTGATGCTTTTCCCCACTTCATGGCCATAAGTCCCCGTTAAGTACCTTCAAACAAAGGCATGAAGGTTTCAGTCTCGAAATACAGCCTGCCAAAGTGCCCTAACCAGGCCACCCACTGAAAACCTCAACCGGGGAGCACTGCAAGAGCAGAGGACAATCTCTGACCACTGTTAGAACTGTGAGCCCATTAGAACAAAGAGCCAGCATCGTGACTGAGGCCAAGCCCTCACACAACCATTAGGAAAAATCCCTAAGACAGAAACACCAAGGAAATGAGCTGATAATTCACCAAAAGGAAATTCAATTTATAAACGGGGGGGCGGGGGCGGGTAGCATTTCATCTCCACAGTGACTCAGGAAGTACAATCAGCTGTATCTTTGCCTGTGTGTGCACTCAGTTGCTTCAGTGGTGTCCGACTCTTTGCGACCCCATGGACTGTTGCCCGCCAGGCTTCTCTGTCCATGGGATTCTGCAGGCAAGAATACTGGAATGGGTTGCCATTTCCTCCTTCAAGGGATCTTCCGGACCCAGGGATTGAATCCGCAGCTCCTGCACTGCAGGCAAATTCTTTACCGCTGAGCCACCAGGAAAGCCATATATTTTTGCCTACCAGAATTCAAATGGCAAGCACCCATTACTGCTGGAGAGAATGGCCACAGGCCCTGTGGTCAGGTGGCACATTCACATGGACACAGTCCTTCTGCAGAGCAACACGGGAATTTTTAACAAAAGTCAGAGAAGTCACAACACATCATCCAGCAAATTAGTTTATGGCACCACATTCCCCCAAATAGCCTGGAAACATGGGAAGTTTTTGGATACAAAAGACATTCACTGCAGCACTGTCAGTAAAGTAAGAGGTTTTTTGTTTTTTTTTTTTTTTAAGCCCAAGAATAGGAAATGGGCTAAAGAAACTCTGGCCATCCTTTAGATGGATAGGCATGTAGTTGTTACAGACTAGAGTTATTGCACCAGGAGGGAAGGGGGCAGGGCACAACTTTTGAAAGAATGACATAGCCGAGGACACAACATAAATCAAGTAGAATCAAACGGGATCAAGATGGCAGACAAGTCAACTTCAACTGGACATTGGTTTGAGCCAATAAATTAGTATGAGTTGAATCGAACCCATATCCCCTGCATGGCAAGATGGATTCTTAACCACTAGACCGCCAGAGAAGTCCCAGAAAAAGCTGAAGGAAGTCCTGTTTTCCTCATTTTCTGCAGTGAAGGGGCTTGGTAGGGTGGACAGAGACCAACCTTCCCAGCCCAGGAGAGTGACATCTGCACCCTTTCAAACCAACCAGAGGCTCGGTTTCTTCATCAGCCAGTTCAACCTTTACATGACTTGTTCCAAAGGAAAACAAACCCTTATTCTTCAGAGCCACAATGGTTACTTTCAACCCAAATTATTTCAGGGGCAAGGCAGTATTCATTCTCACTTTCAGATCTGGTTTTGTAGTTCTTCCCCCCAACCTAATTCAGAGATAAGCTTTTGGGACATTCCAGGCCTATCGACTGTTCGTTGGTCAAAAACAAATGCTGAAACTTGTCCACATGCAGTTTTGTTGGATCAATCTGCGAGTATATGGACATTTCCACTAATGCTGACCCTCCCAGCATCTGGGCAAGGGTGATGGACCCACATGTAGAACAGCCCAGTCTCTACAAAAGAGCCATCACTCAAAAAGCAAGGTTAGTTTAGACAAGGCAATCCTGTACTGTTGACGAAAAGAAGCTTTCCTTGAAACAGCAGAGAGCCCAGCAGATGGGTGACTAATGAAGGGAATGTGATTGTTTATTTGAAAAATAAGAAGGATTTTTTGCAACTGAGAAATCACTGCTTGACTCTTTGCCCAAACAGGAAGTGAAAAACAATGATGTTTCTCAAGTTTAAGAATCAGTTCGTGGGCCCCAAGAACAGCTTCAAATCTGTCTTCTGAGGCACTCAGCAAACAAATTTGAGAAGAAATGAAAGCTATCTAACATTTAACAAATTTTGGCTTTGTTTTTAAGGTGAACACCTTAGAACAAAGACCTCCAGCTCTGGCCCTCAGGCCAAACCTGGCCACTGTCTGTTCTTGTAAACAGGTTTACTGGCTCCACAGCGCCTATATTTACATCACGTCTAGGGCTGCTTCCACAGTATGAGGGCAGAGCTGAGTAGCTGTGACTAACACCCCTCTGGTCAACAGAACCAGAAGCAGTAATGTCTGCACCGTCAGAGAACAAATGTGCTGACTTCTGTCCTGGGAAAAATGAAGGCAATCCATCTGAGTCACCCCGTGAGTCCAAACAGACAAGCGCGAGATGGGACTGAGCTGCCTGTAGGG
Source organism: Oreotragus oreotragus (assembly GCA_006410675.1). NCBI lineage: Eukaryota > Metazoa > Chordata > Mammalia > Artiodactyla > Bovidae > Oreotragus > Oreotragus oreotragus. The sequence goes on along the minus strand of SJYX01000707.1, from coordinate 328,904 downwards.
ACCTTGCCACGGCACAGGAAGGACCGCAGACGGCACTCCAAGCCCGCACAGGTCATCCCTTCAGGTGCGGCTCACAGACACCACCCTGTGGAGGCTGTCCACCCACGGAAAGCAACCCCCCATTTCAAATTCTAGGTACATTCTGCTGATGAAAGATCCTGCAGAAGGCAAAAAGGGTCTCACTGGACTGAGGGGAAAAAATCACTCGATAGTCTGAAAAGACACCATTCTTCAAAGGGAATAAGATTAAAATGGTATGAAAAATATTTTTTTGGAGCTATCTGATAACTTCAAAAAGCATCTGTGTAGGAACTGCCCTGGTGGCCCAGTGGCTAAGACTCAATTCAGGGACACAGGTTCGATCCCTGGTCAGAGAACTAGATCCCACATGCTGCAACTAGAAGCTCGCATGCCCCAAGTAAAGGTCCCTTGTGCCACAGCTGAGACCTGGTGCAGCCTGCCTAAATAAACAAATATTTTTAAAAACATCCATGCAGTCAAACAAAATCCCCCTGGATCTGACTGGCCACTTGGCCTGCAGTAGATCAGACCTCTCCATTTCTCAGCCTCACCCTATGTACATAGTGGAGACCCGGTCAGATGTGCTTGAGGGCAAATCAAGCCCAAAATGTCAGGACTGTCCTGCACTTGCGTCCCTCATTCCCGCGTATGTTCAGACTGTATTTAGTGAATACCTACTACGTGCCAGGCACACTGCTGGTGCTTTGGGTGCAGGGCCAGTAACACAAACAGGAATCCTGTCACCAAGAAGGTTGCCGTCTTTCTTCTCCAGGGACTGAACACCAGCCCAACAACAAATACACAGAACAGCACAAGGGTGGGATGAAGCGGGAGAGGGGCCCTGACATGCACGCACCACCGTGCGTGAAGGAGAGAGCCAGCGGGAAGCTGCTGTGTGGCGCCGGGAGCTCAGCCCGGGCTCTGGGGTGACCCAGCGGGCCGGGGTGGGGGAGCGGGCGTGAGCCTCAGGAGTGGGGGGATACGTGTGTGGTTATGACTGACTCACGCTGGTGCACCACGGAAACACAACACTGCAGAGCGGTTCTAGTCCGGTAAAAGAGTTTAAAAAACGAACTGCACATATGACAAGTGCACTTCCAGAGCACTGAGACGGAGAATGAGGGGGCTGCTTGGCCAGAACAGCCAGAGGCGGCCTCTCAGGAGGCAACAGGCCCCAGGCCAGCCCCGAGGGAAGAAGAGGAGCCGGCCACACAGCGTGCTGGTCGCGGGGGTATTCTTCCCGCTGTCACAGAAGGGCAGGAAGACTCAGCCGACACTCGTGGGGGCTCCCTGGTGTGGCCACCATCAGGGGGCTGGGGGGAGAGAGTTAACGACACAAGCATCTCGGGCTCTGACTGGTCTTGAGGCCTCAGGCAGACCAAACCTCCATGTCCTCCACCTTCTCACAGGGAAAGGACCTGGTACACCAGGCCAGAGAGGCGGAGAGCAGCAGGCAAGCAGGAGGGACTGGGGAGGGAGGGGCTGAGCAGGGCCTGGCCAGGCAGGGTCTTGCAAGCTGTGGTAAGGAATTCGGATTTATTTCAATTGCAACGGAAAGTCACTAAAGGGCTTGAAGCAGGGTAGTTTTTACTTTTAAAAGACGACTGTGTTACAGAGAACAGGAAGAGAGGGAGGTGAGAAAGGAAGGGGTCCCAGAACATCACTGCTGTCCAGGTAAGAGGTAATCATGGACTAGATGGAGGTGGGGTACAGCGACTGAACCTCACCTTGACTACCTGCTCTAGACAGCTGGAAATGACTGCCTGGACCACTGCGGTGACAAGGATTATGAAACTCAGACAGGGCTCATTGGGGAAAAAGTATCTGGTTTGATTAGTGATGCCTGCCACAGGCACAGGACAGGGAGTAACAGGAACAGATGTCCTCTGTCTACAGAAACTTGGAGCAGAGCTACTCACACTGTAACGTGGGGAACCTTAAGGTGCAAGTTCTGAAACAGCAGGGCTCAGGATGGGGCCTGAGATCCTGCATTCACTCATATTCCAGGGTGATGACGCCACTCCTCTGGTCCAGAGATGTCACTTTAAACAGCACTAATGTAGAGTTGTGTACTCTTTTCTGCCCCCACAGTTTTGTACAGGATGAACACCAGCTCCCAGGGCTCCACATGGAAGGACACTCAACAAACACTGAGGGCTTCCCTGGTGGTCCAGTGGTTAGGAATCTACCTGCCAGTGTGGGGGACACTGGTTCGATGCCTGGTTTCAAAGGATCCCACGTGCCTCAGAGCAGCTAAGCCCATGGGCCACAGCTACTGAGCTCTCGCACTGCAAGTACTGAAAGCCTGTGTGCCCTGGGGCCTGTGCTCCACACCAAAAAGAACCCACTGCAGGGAGAAGCCTGCTCACTGCAACAAAGAGTGGCCCCTGCCTCCCGCAACTAGAGAGAGCCCATGCACAGCAACGAGGCCCCGCTGCAGACAGATATAAAGAAACACATAAAAAACAAAGCTTGAAAAGGAAAAGGCTGACTGAGCCAAGCTGGGTCTGTTGCTTTGTTTTTCTGCATGTGTGTGACTTTCAGCTCTCGACTGAAATAAAGAGAACTCTGAAAAATTCCAGGTAGCTGTCCATAAAAAGCGTCACCCTAGAATATCACCAACAACATCACACATGTGTATTACACATCGTCTAGGGACCTGCACCTCATCCTTACTGAGCTGAAGATCATTTGGGTGAGGGTAAGGTAAAGAATTCACCTGCCAATGCAGGAGATGTAAGAGATGTGGGTTCGGTCCCTGAGTGGGGCAGATCCCCTGGAGGAGGGCATGGCAACCCACTCCAGTACTCTTGCCTGGAGAATCCCCACGGACATAGGATACAGTCCATACGGTTGCAGAGTCAGACACAACTGAAGCGACTTAGCACGCAAAGGTATGAAGTTATGAAAATGCACAGGTGAGAAATCTGCTTAACAGGCTGATTCTAACCATGGGGCTATTGTCTGAACTCTAAGCTCCAAGGAATGATGGGGGTATAGTGAGGAAACAAAGAGCTGCAGCTGGTTCCCCAGAAGACAGCACCGCGCCCCCTGCTGGACAACTCGCTGCACTGCATGATGACAGCAAGGCTGGCTCTTAAGCCCCAAATGGGAACTGCGTCCTGCGTCTGGAACTCCACCACACTCCTGGTCCATACTCCCAACTAATATGAGAGTTGGCCAAGTCCCAGTTTCCCAGTTTGGTCAGATTCAAATCAGCTCTGGATCAAGGACTGTAGCCAGACTCTGCTGACGGCAAATAGGATCAGGTAGGCAGTGGACTGGGTGTTAAATAAACATTCCTCAAACCTGAAACCTTAGTTCAAGGCATTCAGGTGTCCAGGAAACCAAAGTCTCCTTTTATGATGAAGAGAGACCCCGCAGCTCCCTGCTGCCCAGCCAGTCCCAAGAGCTGCCTCCTCTGAATCACACAGTCCACAGATTCTTTTCTTTCTCTCTCTCTCTCTCTCCCTTTTAAACTCACAGAATTACAAAAGCCTTAATTTTTAAAGAGTTTACCTTAATAGCACATATTCATTTTCAGGGGGGACCATTAAAAAATCATGAGAACATTCTCCTGTTGCATGGAGGTGATTCATGATTTCCACCAGCAGACACCTCTCTTTTGGGCCTCTGCTGGTTTACCACCTCCCAAACTCCCAGACAATATTAATTCCATTTATTCTGCACCTTTCTGAGTGGCTGCATATAAATATTAAACACATACAGCACTTTTCAGGCTTCCAGAACGCTGAACAAGACTGTTCTTTAGACAAAGTAAGAGTGAAAAGATTAATTATCACCAGGATTAACTGTTAGGAAAGGACTGGGATGGCAGAGAAGTCATTTGTACTTGAGGGATTTCACACCTCGGATAAATTCAACTCTTGTTGGAATCCTGGAGGATGAGGGCTGAACGTGGCCCTGGTTTCCATGTGTAAAACACAGAGCTCAACTGTTTCATCTGTCTAGCTGGGGTTAGTTTAAAGGCAGAGGGCCTCTTCATTAACTCTGGTATATTACTGTAGAGTTAACTATAGTGAGGACGGCAGAGTGAACATGGGGTGCAGGCTGCAAAGTCAGTGCGTTTTTTAACAGAGAGAGGCTTGCTGAGTCCACCGCCACGGCTTGCTTGGGCTTTGCTGAGATGTGTGACATCCCTACCTCAGCTCCTCAACTCTTCAAACAATTCAGGAAAGAATCTTGAACTTGCCATGCTGCTTCTGACCCCGCACCCTGGACCTCAGCTGACCTGGACGCCTACTGCACACTTTACAACACACCCAGGGTCAAGTATGGAAGATGCCTTTTAAAGAAGGGGACGACAGAGGATGAGATGGTTGGAGGGCATCACTGACTCAATGGACACGAGTTTGAGCAAACTCTGGGAGACGGTGAAGGACAGGGAAGCCTGGTGTGCTGCCGTCCATTTGAGTCACGACGAGTCGGACAGGACTGAGCAGCGGAACAGCAGCAGCACCGGGAGGCTGAGACGTACAGGTTGGTTAGGTATGCTAAGCACACCCTCTGTCCTTGCTTGGACAGAGTGTAATATTCAGGAAGCCCAGCAGCCTTCCCATGTTGGGAGGTGCAAGGCTGGATTCTAACCTGGTCTTGTGTGCAGCCAACCGATCCAAAACCCTAGTTAACTTAACTGATCCTGCCTTGGGATGCTCTCACATCTGCCTCGGACTCTTTCACGTGGTACTCTTGGAAGTTCCATGAGCCAGAAGGACCCTGAGCTGGGACTTAAGCAAGCTTATCTCGGTGGATTACCCGGTTTTGTTTCTGCTTGCTATTAAAAAAGAAAAAAATGGCGGGGGAGGAGGGCTTCCATGGTGGTCCAGTGATTAAGAATCCACCTGCCAATGCAGGGAAAAAAGGTTTGATCCCTGGTCAGGGAAGATCTCACATGCCGCGGGGCAACTAAGCCCGAGTGCCACAGCTGCAGAGTGGCCCCTGCCAGTCACAACCTGAGAAAAGCCCACACGCAGGAACAAAGATCCAGCGCCAAAACTAAATTAAAATTTTTAGAAATCTTATTAGAGAAAGATTAAATTCAATGACCCACTGTTTTTGAACATCTGGTTTCTTTAGATTTCTTCAGAAAGCTGTGGTCATCTCATCTTTCCTTCTTTGACCCAGAAAATTCCTACTCAATTTGCAACCCTCAAACCAGGCAGCACTTCTCTAAGAAGCTGATGCTCGCCCCAGACCCTGAACGAGCCAGGCGCCCCCCAGACTTGTGTCCACCTGGACTCCCCTCAGTGTCACTCTAGGGGGCATTATTACGTCACATCGTAACTTCTTCCTACTCATCCGTCTGCCCTTCTCATCCACGAGCTCTGAGGGCAGGGACTTTGTTTCATGTCCGCATCCGGGCATCGGGTACTGGGCCTGGCCCGGGGCAGGCCCTCCATAAAGATGTGTTAGAGAAAGCAGCGGCCCCAGGAGAGGCAGGAAGGGAGGGGGTGGGAGGAGAAGG
>SJYX01000707.1:268309-322688 GCA_006410675.1 Oreotragus oreotragus | reverse complement strand
CACACAGTCCACAGATTCTTTTCTTTCTCTCTCTCTCTCTCTCCCTTTTAAACTCACAGAATTACAAAAGCCTTAATTTTTAAAGAGTTTACCTTAATAGCACATATTCATTTTCAGGGGGGACCATTAAAAAATCATGAGAACATTCTCCTGTTGCATGGAGGTGATTCATGATTTCCACCAGCAGACACCTCTCTTTTGGGCCTCTGCTGGTTTACCACCTCCCAAACTCCCAGACAATATTAATTCCATTTATTCTGCACCTTTCTGAGTGGCTGCATATAAATATTAAACACATACAGCACTTTTCAGGCTTCCAGAACGCTGAACAAGACTGTTCTTTAGACAAAGTAAGAGTGAAAAGATTAATTATCACCAGGATTAACTGTTAGGAAAGGACTGGGATGGCAGAGAAGTCATTTGTACTTGAGGGATTTCACACCTCGGATAAATTCAACTCTTGTTGGAATCCTGGAGGATGAGGGCTGAACGTGGCCCTGGTTTCCATGTGTAAAACACAGAGCTCAACTGTTTCATCTGTCTAGCTGGGGTTAGTTTAAAGGCAGAGGGCCTCTTCATTAACTCTGGTATATTACTGTAGAGTTAACTATAGTGAGGACGGCAGAGTGAACATGGGGTGCAGGCTGCAAAGTCAGTGCGTTTTTTAACAGAGAGAGGCTTGCTGAGTCCACCGCCACGGCTTGCTTGGGCTTTGCTGAGATGTGTGACATCCCTACCTCAGCTCCTCAACTCTTCAAACAATTCAGGAAAGAATCTTGAACTTGCCATGCTGCTTCTGACCCCGCACCCTGGACCTCAGCTGACCTGGACGCCTACTGCACACTTTACAACACACCCAGGGTCAAGTATGGAAGATGCCTTTTAAAGAAGGAGACGACAGAGGATGAGATGGTTGGAGGGCATCACTGACTCAATGGACACGAGTTTGAGCAAACTCTGGGAGACGGTGAAGGACAGGGAAACCTGGTGTGCTGCCGTCCATTTGAGTCACGACGAGTCGGACAGGACTGAGCAGCGGAACAGCAGCAGCACCGGGAGGCTGAGACGTACAGGTTGGTTAGGTATGCTAAGCACACCCTCTGTCCTTGCTTGGACAGAGTGTAATATTCAGGAAGCCCAGCAGCCTTCCCATGTTGGGAGGTGCAAGGCTGGATTCTAACCTGGTCTTGTGTGCAGCCAACCGATCCAAAACCCTAGTTAACTTAACTGATCCTGCCTTGGGATGCTCTCACATCTGCCTCGGACTCTTTCACGTGGTACTCTTGGAAGTTCCATGAGCCAGAAGGACCCTGAGCTGGGACTTAAGCAAGCTTATCTCGGTGGATTACCCGGTTTTGTTTCTGCTTGCTATTAAAAAAGAAAAAAATGGCGGGGGAGGAGGGCTTCCATGGTGGTCCAGTGATTAAGAATCCACCTGCCAATGCAGGGAAAAAAGGTTTGATCCCTGGTCAGGGAAGATCTCACATGCCGCGGGGCAACTAAGCCCGAGTGCCACAGCTGCAGAGTGGCCCCTGCCAGTCACAACCTGAGAAAAGCCCACACGCAGGAACAAAGATCCAGCGCCAAAACTAAATTAAAATTTTTAGAAATCTTATTAGAGAAAGATTAAATTCAATGACCCACTGTTTTTGAACATCTGGTTTCTTTAGATTTCTTCAGAAAGCTGTGGTCATCTCATCTTTCCTTCTTTGACCCAGAAAATTCCTACTCAATTTGCAACCCTCAAACCAGGCAGCACTTCTCTAAGAAGCTGATGCTCGCCCCAGACCCTGAACGAGCCAGGCGCCCCCCAGACTTGTGTCCACCTGGACTCCCCTCAGTGTCACTCTAGGGGGCATTATTACGTCACATCGTAACTTCTTCCTACTCATCCGTCTGCCCTTCTCATCCACGAGCTCTGAGGGCAGGGACTTTGTTTCATGTCCACATCCGGGCATCGGGTACTGGGCCTGGCCCGGGGCAGGCCCTCCATAAAGATGTGTTAGAGAAAGCAGCGGCCCCAGGAGAGGCAGGAAGGGAGGGGGTGGGAGGAGAAGGAAGGGGAGGGGAAGCAGCGGGGAGATGCAGAATCTGCCACATCTATAAGGCAATGGCACTCCACTCCAGTACTCTTGCCTGGAAAATCCCATGGATGGAGGAGCCTGGTGGGCTGCAGCCCATGGGGTCGCTAAGAGTCCAACACGACTGAGCGACTTCCCTTTCACTTTTCACTTTCCTGCATTGGAGAAGGAAATGGCAGCCCACTCCAGTGTTCTTCCCTGGAGAATCCCAGGGACAGGGGAGCCTGGTGGGTTGCCTTCTATGGGGTCACACAGAGTCGGACACGACTGAAGCGACTTAGCAGCAGCAGTAACAGAATTCCACTCTTGAGGCTTAGCAGTAAAGAACTCACCTGCCAAGGCAGGGGATGCAGGTTCGCTCCCTGGGTCGGGAGGATCCCCTGGAGAAGAAAATGGCACCCCACTCCAGTATTTCTGCCTGGAGAACCCCATGGACAGAGAAGCCTGGTGGGCTACAGTCCATGGGATCCCAAAGAGTTGAACATGACTGGGTGACGAGCAACGAAAGTCCACTCCTGAAGTTAGAGGCGGGTGTTCCAATAACCCACTCAAGTGGATCAGTATTTCATGTGCTGAGGAAAGCAATGAGAAAGAACTCTCACCACAGCTGTCCAGTAACAAGAACCTGGTGGTGGGAGGCAAGGCCACCGGCTGCAGAGCAGCCCCGGGGAGGGTGTCTGAGCCTTGTGGTCTGACAGACGCTGATGAGCCTCCCTGAGACTCAGTTTCTTCTTACGTAAAACAGGGGAACTCCGAGAACATGCCAGAAAGCATGGTGGCGTGGACTCCGAGAGGTGCTGAGCGAGAACTGCTGAGCCAACAGCCCGAGAGGAGAAAGCGGGCAATAAGCTGCAGGTGCCTGGGCCAGTGGGAGGGAGACGATCCCCAAGTCTCAATGCCTCCCCACCCTCACCGCTGGAGTCAGCCAACCACAGGGCTGAGCACAACAGCTGTCCACGGGTGGCAGGTGCTGGGCTCAATTCAGTCAAGTGCCTGCTGCTCTCATCTGTTTGTTTAAAAGAGCCAGGCAGGGGGCTGGGGACAGAGCTTCCGATCTTGGAGACCACAGGAGTGCCAGACATCAGCCACACAACAGCGTGAATGTACTCACACTGCCCAAGTGCACGCTTATCGACAGTGAAGGCAGTAAATTTTGTTATGTGTATTCCACTATAATAAAAAATAAAATTTATTTAAGAAAAAAGAAGCAGCAATGACAGTTGGGGGCTCCTCAAGTGGCTCAGTGGTAAAGAATCTGCCTGCCAAGCAGGAAACTCAGGTTCAATCCCTGGGTTTGAATGATCCCCTGGAGAAGGAAATGGCAACCCATTCCAGTATTCTGGCCTGGGAAATCCCATGGGCAGAGGAGCCTGGAAGGGCTCGAGTCGATGGGGTCGCAAACAGTCAGACATGACTGAGTGACTAAACAAGGACAGTTAATGTTTCCTGAGCATCATTTTAATGGTTTCATTCTACAGTCATAACAATTCATGAGGATGGAACTATGAGATCAGTTTTACCTGTAAGAAAGCTGAGGCCCAGAGAGTCAGTTCACTCAGTCATGTCTGACTCTTTGAGACCCCATGGACTGCAGGCTTCCCTGTCCACCAGCAACTCCTGCTCAAACTCATGTCCATCGGGTAGGTGATGCCATGCCCAGTATCACGCAGCTGCTGAGGGGGAGAGCTGGGCTCACACCCAGATGGTCTCGACTCCAGAAACCCTGCTTTGAACCATAAGCACAGTGAGAAGAGCATTCCAGTATTACTCACATCCAGAGACTTCCTGATGGTTAAGACTCTGCGCTTCCACTGTACTGGGCGGGGGTTCAATGCCTGGTCGGGGAACTAAGATCCCACAAGCCATGTGGCACAGTCAAAAAATATATTAAATAAAAAGTGAATTTTGCAAAAGATAATTACTCATGTCTAGAGGAGGCACCAGCTGGAGTCCCAGATGTGCCACCTAAAGACCTAAACTGATTCACCAGCTCTGTCGTGGGCTGGGTGCAGAACTCTGCATGGAGCCTGTTCTCCCACTTGGAAGTGAGGAGAAGGGCATCAATGCCGGTGACCTCAGCAGGCTGGCAAAGGATGGGTCAGAGGACCACACCTGCAGAGCACACAGCGTCTGCCCCATGCCTCCTCCCGCAACACCGGACACTCTGGGAGAAGCCATCTCAGAGAAACAGCCAGGTGTAGACACACAGGTTGGTGGTTTATCTTCTTTATCAATAGGCTTTTCCCCGTGTCAACTACAGAAAGAAAAATCTGAAATAGCAAATAAGCATCACCCTTAACTCCACTGGGTCTGCAGCTCTGAGAAAATGTCCAGAGCACCAGCCTGGCTGGAGCAAAACCAGAGCAGGCAAGAGAGAGAGGAGATTCAGGGAATGGAAAACAGCAGACAAGTGGGTCCCGGAAGCTTCAGAAATCAGCAGACAGAGTACGTGCGAGAAGGGCCAGCTGAAGCAAAAATCAGACCTGCAGGAACAAGGACAGTTCCATTTTTTAAGAGAGGCAGTTTAACACCAACGAATGCCCGCAAGATGGGTTGGCCAACTACACCCCCTGAGTGAAATCCAGCCTGAGGTCTATGTTATAGTAAAAACTGTACATAATTAGGAGAGGAGGAGGGGGAGGAGAGGGGAGGGAATGCAAACAAGGAGAAAAAGGGGAAAGGAAGAAGCAGACACACCAGCTGCAATGCCTAAAATACTTATGACTGGTCTTTACAAAAAAACATGTTTGCCAACCTCTGGTCTCTAAGATATAATGGAAAGTAAGAATCTACTTCTTGTCATCTGAAGGCATAATGAGGTTTGTGCACATTCTAGAAGAAAACCAAACATCAAGGCAGCGGGCTGCCCAGGTGCACGTGAGGAAGACAGCAAGCCATCACTGCAGGAACACGCTATACAAGGGGTGGCGGTACACGCCGAACTGGGCACAGAAGCAGCCATCACGGTGGGCGCCCAGAAGCTGACGAGAAGCAGGATGAGGTCACAAGAGGCTGAAGTGTAAGGAGAGAGCTGGAAGCCACATCTGTGTGAATAAACCCAAGCCTGTTGGAGGGCCTCTTGGGTGAGCTGATCAGGTCCCCACCTCATCCATCATCAATCAGTGGAAATTTACCAGCACTGTTCCACCCTCCTGACTTGCTGTGTGATCTTGGGAAAGTGACTTAAGCTCTCTGTTTATGTTTCCTTACGTGCAGACAAGATCATAATAGCATCCGACACATTGTATGGATGTGAGGATTAAATGAGTACATGGACAGTTCTTCAGATGAGTAAGCACTACTTACATGTTAGCCTTTTTCTTTTTGAAATCACCCTCTACTTTTCATTTCACTGACTGGTCCAGTTCAAAGGCAGGGAGATGGGAGAATTCATTCCGTCTGCTTTATGTGTGAGTTGATCTGAGGCTGTACGGCCACTGATGGTACCTATTCACCCTAATCACTCTCTGGCAGGGTGGGGTGGTTCTGTGCAGCCCCAGGAAGGGATGGGACCACGTGGGGAAGAGGCAGAATGGGGCATTATTAACAGAGACCCTGAGGGGGTCAGGCAGGAGCAGGTCGTGTGGGGCCCCTGGATGTCATGTGCTATATGGCTCCTCAATTCTTCTTGTCCCTACAAGGTTGCCAAGGTTAATCCCAAGAAGTAGGTTGACCCCTATCAGCCACTAAGACCCCACCTGGCCATCCTTGGGAGATGAACATGATGTAGACCTGATTTCTCAGTCTCATTGCCCAGAGACCCACCCCTCACCGCGGCACCTGACTCCCTGCCCCCAGCCTCCCATCTCAGCTTTCTCTGTATTAGCAACAAGCATGCCATTCTCAGGAACTATCAGAGATTACTACAGCCTGCCTTGCAGAAAATGCTGAGTGGAAGGAAGGAGGAAAGAAAAAAAAAAACCTCTCCTTGATGCGATTCATATATGGGCAAGAGCTACAAACAATTTAGGGCGCTAAAATTAATGCACTCCCGGGCCAATGAGGAGAGGGCGAACATCACGGCAGACAGTAATAAAAACGCACTTAATGTGTGCGGCACATATTTATTCATTTTTAGAAAATTTGCAATGCTGCCATCCCCCCTTTTCCCATAAAATCTGACCATCCTACTCAGCTGCTATTCTTATCTCTTGCTCATTTGCGTAATTTTAACACTGCAGAATATAGCCAGCCTAAGAATATTTTTTTTTTATAATTACACCCATCACAGGAACTGTCAGTATCCTAATGAAGGATAATTTCAGCTATTATAAGAAGCTTAAAAGATCATTTTCATGAATAATTCGTAATATGAATCATTAAATTCAAACAATGTCAGAAATTTCAAAAAAAAAAAAAGAGAGAGAGAGAAAAAGAAAAACATTTTAGGTGTTTGAAAGTAACCGTCCCTCTAAAGGAAGAATCCGGTTTCTGATGTGCATAGACCAATATGACACGTGGGGCAGACCTTCATGAGGGGCAGAGGAACACGCAGATTGACTCACGTCATTTTCCACTTTAAATTTTTCAAAGGTTCCCCAGCCTGAGTGACCTTTGCTCTGACCCCTGTCTGTCTCTCCGGCTCCTATCTGATCGCTTTCTCCCCTGAGAAAAGATAAGCTATCTGAAAATGAAACAAAGCTGCCAGAACCTGAAGGAGGATGAAGGGGAAGAGAGAGAGATCTTCCTGGTAAACTGCTCATGTACACCTGGATCCAGCCAGACCTGCACCCGAAGAAGTTCTATGAGAGAAAACCCTTTCTGATTGATTTCCTGGTTTGCAAAGGCGGGGAAAAGTTCTATTACTAAAATAAGGCTGCAGGTCTCAACAGCCTCAGAGGCAATAACGGAATCACAGTATTCATGACTGATCTAGACCAAAGGCAACAGAGCACTGAGCACAGGACAGGTGGGAGTCGAAGCTGAGCAGGGGGGGATGATGTGTGTGGACACTGGTCAGGATCCACGTGCGAGCCACTGGGCTAGGCCCAAAAGAGGACCCATGAGGCGGCTCGGCTAACAGGTACATCCACACTGCGTGACGGCAAAGTCCCGGTACTGGGTCTCTCTGGGGAAACACATGAAGACCAAGGACGACTCCCATTTCCAAAGGAAACTGGCCTGTATCCCACCTCACAACTCTAAAGACATTATGCATTAAAATATGCATGAATTTTCACTAAGAAGAACAAAGTTTTTACCTTAAATAAAGAAGGGAAGGAAGAGGGATGGCCTTGACCAGGAGATAAAACATCAAACTTAACTAGATCACAAGACTTAGAATAGCACCCTTTCTAGAAAAGGGCAGTCTCTCAAACTACAGGCTGTGTCCCTTTACTGGGGTGGTGAAAACAATTCAGTGAGTCACAACTGATGTTTGTTAAGCTGGAACAGAACAGGATACAAAACATGAGACTGTTTTGCATGTAGTAAGGCTTAAGTACTATTCTAGGAAGGTTGGGTATCAACTACATACATACTTGAAAATGTCTGCTTTAGCAGTAGATTTATTACTGTGAGCCAGAGTCAACAGGGATTGAAAACCACTTTTATAACAAATGTCAGATTCCCAAAAGAGGTGTCAGATCAGAGAGAACATCTGATGACATGACATGTGGGTTTCAAACCAAAAGGCAACTGATGGGCAAAGAATCCAGGCTTTCCTTCAGCAACAGTACTTCTGTAAATCTTTCCCATGTAAATGAAGCCCCCGGGATATAAAAATACACTTATATGGGGTTTATGAAATACTGATTATTATGGCAAAATCCTGGAATCAACCTATATGCCATCTATGGGGGAATGATTTTAACCATCATAGCACAGTCACATGATGAGCTCTGACATGCAGAGGCACATGAAGTTAAAATGAAACTCTGGGACCTCCCTGGTGGTCCAGTGGTCAAGACACCACACTTCCACTGCAAGAGACAAGGGTTCTATTCCCGGTTTGGCAGCTAAGATCCTGTTTGCCTTGGGGGGGTGGCCAAAAGATGGAAAAAGTAAATAAATAAAATGAATGACTTATATCTGTATCTACTGATCTGGAGTGAAGAGTTATAACTGCTCAGTTATATACCATTACCTGAGAAAGTTAAAGCAGATTAGATCGGGGAATAGCAAACTTTCTTTAAAGGGCTAGGTGGTTTTCAGTTTTTCAGGCCACATGTCTCTGTTGGAACTGCTCAACCCCTCCATTGAATAGAGAAAGCACACAGGCAATTCATAACAAATGGGTGTGGCTGCGTTCCAATAAAACTTTACAAAAATAGTGGCATGCCCATGGGTCAGAGTTTGCCAACCCCTGATAAGAGACTGTAATCCCATTTTGGAAGGGAAAAAAAAATGGGATAATTAGAACATGTTTGTAGAGTATAGATTTGCCAAAGTGTATGTACATCAATTTACCCTGGTTATCTTAAGTGGGGAGGATTAAGGGAGATTACTCCTTTGTATGTCTCTTTTATACTCCTTTATATTGTTGGACCTGTTATGAAAATTTTAAAATAACTCATTTTTTAAATTCCAATAAAATACTCAACGATAAAAAACAATGTATGGCAAACAAGCTATGCCATGACTGCTTTCACTGAAATCAATTCTAACATATTAAACCAATATTTTTATCATTGCAAGTAACAGAAGAGACCTTCTATATTTCATATTTAACTGAATGTCAACTGTCATACTCTCCAGATAGAAATTATCCAAGGAAGGTAGAAAGTACAATAACACGTCATGGGAAACCAAGAAAATACTGTTAAGTTTATTCTCCTCTCCCAGCAGGAGACCAAATGATATAGAAAGAGCAGTTTAAAACTTGATCTCATAACCCTGGGATCCACTGTTCCCTGGGCCAGGGAGTTGTATAGGTGGCAAGTGTGAGTTTACACCATCTGAAAATAGCACAGTCAGGAAAAGCAGTAAGCCAAGATTCGGACCTGGGTCTCAATTCTAGTTTAACCAAATTCTCTTGGCACTGAGCTGGCTGATGGGCAGGACACACGCCCGTGATAAATCTAACCCTTCAGACCACAAGAGCACTCTAGATTCACAGAGGAAATAAACCTGGGACACAGAGCAGTTGGCTGTCTTACTTCTTAAAATGAAGAAGATGACTCCTGTGTCACCGAACAGTGAGAGTTTCCAAGTGCTGAGCAGAGATCATCTTTCACATTTCACTTCTCCTCATTTCTCCACTGAAACTGACCCCATCTGTGCCATTACCCAAAAAGCTAGTACTTTGCTTCCACTTGCTCATCTAAAGCAGAGTAGCGATTAATGCCAATGTGTATATCCTCTAAGGCTAGTATCCCCTAATAGCCAATCTTTCTTCTGTAGTAAGAAAAACGTCACATCTGCAGGAGGATTCTTTACCAACTGAGCTATCAGGGAAGTACCTAAAAAGAAAAACATCAACTTTCTGCTGGGCGTTTGGTCACATGGGCCGAAAACAAAGAGACAATGTTCCCCAGCGTCCCTAATAGCCGGGCATGGCCACTGTGAAGTGTCACAGCAAACTGCAGAAGAAAGCGGAGCAAACCTGAAGACCTGGCAACAGAAACTATCCAAACCACACACACACAGAAGGCCTCCTCCTGGTGGTCCGGTGTTAAGAGACCGCCTTGCAGGGGTCTTGCAGTGCACCTTGTCCCCTTGCAGTGCAGGGGCCACCACTCTGACCCCCGGCCTATGAAGATGCCACAGGCCTCAGGGCACCTAAGCTCATGTGCCTCAACTGCTGAGCCCGCACTCTAGAAGCCGTGCACTGCAACGCTGAAGCCCGCGTGCCTAGAGGCTGTGCTCTGCAGCAAGGCAAGCCACGCTGAGAAGCCCGAGCGCTGCATCTGGGGAGGAGCTCCTGCTCCCACAACTGGAGAAAGCCCACACGCAGCAACAAGACCAGGCACAGCCGAAAGTAACTCAACAAATGAGTAAGACTGTCTTTAAAATAAAATAAATGTGTAGAAAGGAAAAGGAAAGCACACACAAAGAGCCAGGCCATACGCCCAAGGTCATGCTGCTGGCAAAAGGCAGAGCTAGGGCCCTCCAGGCCAAACCCGCGGGACGGTCTACACCTTTGCGCTCTAACACAGGACAGGCAGCCTTCACGAACGCTGTCCCGTCTTCCTCTGGAAAAAGGGGTGAAGACAGCAATAACCAGTCTGCCAGCCCCTCAAACGACACTCCCTGTCATTTTGGCACACGGGCGGCTTGTTACGACAGGGCCTTGGCATGATTTACAGTCCTATGAGACCACTGCTTGATTTTCCTATTAAAATCCCTACCAATCATTTGTTATTGGCATGTTTTTTAAATACGATCCAGGTCTCCTCTTGGCCCATGAAGTCCACGTGTCAAGCAGGGGATAAGGGATCCCCAGGCTCTTCAGGCAGCATGTGTTTAGCCCAGGAGTTCCCAGAAAGAAGAGCGACACCAATCTGGAAGGATCAATCCCAGAGTATTAATAACGCTTGAGGGTTGTGATTTTGATTTTTCTCCTTTATTTTTTGTCTCTATCTTTTTAAATTCTCTGTAATGAATATGGCTTCATTTTTTAACAAATTGTTCTTCCACATAAAGTTGTTGAAAGAATTTTCAGGCCAGCCGGGTGAGTTCAGCAGGCTGCTCCCAGCCGATGGGTATGTGTGTGCCTGCATCTATTCCAAGTCCTTCATTTTACTCAGAAGGAAGCCAAGACCTGGAAACTGTGTATGCACCATGCCTGACTGCCATGCTGTGAACAGCATTATAATGAGACAAATCAGACACAAATAAGGGCAAAAGTAATTAAAGGTGGAGTTGAGCTGAGCCTAATTGGCTCCACCTGGGGAAAGAAGGGTGCTTTTGGAGGGACTGGGCCTCAGAAACAGTGAGATTCTAAGTCTAAAGTGAAAAGGTAATGGGGGAGCCTGGCAAGGTGAGCCATTTGGGGTAGAGCATGGACCAGAATTGATGCTTTTGAACTGTGGTGCTGGAGAAGACTCTTGAGAGTCCCTTGGACTACAAGGAAATCAAACCAATCAATCCTAAAGGAAATCAACCCAAATGTGCACTGGAAGGACTGATGCTGAAAGCTGAATCTCCAACACTTGGGCCACCTGATGCAAAGAGCCGCCTCATTGGGAAAGACCCTGATGCTGGGAAAGATTGAAGGCAAAAGGAGAAGCTGCGACAGAGGATGAGATGATTAGATGGCGTCACTGACTCAACGGACAAGAGTCTGCGCAAACTCCGGACGATGGTGAAGGACAGGGAAGCCAGGCATGTTGCAGCTGCAGTCCATGGGGTCGCAGGGAGTCAGAAACGACTGAGCAACTGAGCAACAACAACGAGCTAGAATGCAGCCCAGGAACTCCGTTCAAGGGCACCACATCCCCTGGCCCCTGGCCACATCCTCGCCTGCTCTGCCCAGGCCTGGCTGGCTGGGCACAAACTGGGACTGAAAGGACCAGGTACACACTCTCCTGGAGCCCAGGTTACTGGACCCACCCAGGCATCCCGTCTGCGAGCTCCAGGGCGGTAGCTACTGTGTGTCGTTTCTTTCTGTGTCTGAGCATCAGTGGCCCACCCTCCTGCTCACCAGCTGAGTGCCCTGGGCAGAGCACCCGACCGTGATGTTGACAGTAACAACGATCTCACACGGGATATGGGAAGGACGTCAAAGCAGACAGTTTGGCTCTCCTATACTATCTAACTTTTCTTGGCCTTAATTTCCCCACCTGTAAAGTAGGGGTGCTAAGAGTACTCACCTCACAGGAAGGTTGCCTATTGAGTAGTTAACAGAGAGTATGGCATATGGTGCTTAACCCACATTTGCTAAGTCAATCACTTATCAAACATCTACCCACCAAAGATCAGTGATCTGTTTTTAGAAGCTGAGTGCACAATGATATCAAAATCAAGTCAGTCCCACTTATGGTTGCCGGGGGGAAGATTGGGAGAAAGGGATATTTAGGGAGTTTGGGATGGACGTGTACACACTGCTATATTTTAAATGGATAACCAACAAGATCCTGCTGTACAGCACAGGGATCTCTGCTCAATGTTATGTGCCAGCTTGGATGGGAGGGGAGAATGGATACATGTATATGTATGGCTGAGTTCCTTCGCTGTCCACCCAAAACTATCAACACTGTTAATCACCCATACCCCAATACAAAATTAAAAGTTTAAAAAAAAAAAAAAAACCCAAGGCAGTCTCCATTCTCATGGAGCTTACATCCTGCTAAATGTTTACTGAATATGTCACTAAAGAAAGGAAGAAATCAGAATTTTTAAGCACAAAGTACGCAGCCATACAATAGATCTGGGAGTGAGCAACTAGGGGAAATGATGGTGAGCTTCATTTGGGCTTCTGGAGCAACGACATCACCCTGTAAACAGGAGAGGTACCGGGCAGAAGAAAGATTCTAAACTGAATGAAGAGAGGGGTGAGGGACTATATTTCTCCTGCAACGCAAAGAATGAAATTGAGGCCATAAACCAGTGAAATAACCACAAACCAAGAGATGGGCTTTATCTCTTTATAGGAAGGATGTCTGTTTTTTCTGTTCGGTCCAAGTGCAAAGGAAACATTTAGGCAAGTCACTCTCTGCCCAGGTTAGAAGCATCATTACCCACTCAAGCAAAGCAAAATGACCAGTTGCCTGATGAAAACTGTCATTAGAAACTTAAAGCAGAGTAGCTGTCAGAATGAAAGTGGCATTTACTAAAACGAGCCACCTGCCGGCTTCCAGGAAGGGGAGGCGCCGACACCAGAGGAGGCAGAGACAGATGAGCTGCTCCAGGAGAAGCACAAAGCCTGCAGGGCCGGGAAAAAGTCACGGTGACAAAGATAAATGCACGTCTGGGCTAGGCCTCCAAGGAGGGCGCAGAGGCGCGCTAAGTGCTCCTGTTCTGTCTCTGGGCCTTTGTTTCCTGCCAAACAATAAAAAGGAAATGAACAAAAATCATGGATCGATCCCTGGCATTTTCAGGCAATTGCTTCTGCAGTGATTTAGGAGAGGAAAGCATCTTGTAGGGAATGAAGTTCGGTGGAGCAAATAAAACATGAACTCTTATGGGAGGTCTCCAGAGAGACAGGCGCCACTTCCAGAACCAGCGAATGGCTGATCTTGCAGCTCTGACCGTGTAGCCTTGATGAAGCTTTTCCCCGCAGCTATGGCACTCAGGGGTGGCTTGGGGGAACTTTAGAAACACCCTCCCCCTCCATCCACCCCAGTGTCATCGTCATCAGCCTCACCTCTCTCAAAGCCACGTGGGGCAGGGGCTGCTGGCTGTCGACCCCATCTCCACGGTCCCTGTTTCCTTATGTGCCAATTAGGCAATCATGTTTCCCCATAATTGGGGGGGGGGGCGTCTAAGAGTTCTAAGGGCTTCCCTGGTGGCTCAGACGGTAAAAAAAAAATAAAATAAAATAAAATTAAAAATCTGCCTGCAGTGCAGGAGACCAAGGTTCAATGCCTAGGTGGGAAAGATCCCCTGGAGAAAGGAACAGTTACCCACTCCAGTACTCTTGCCTGGAGAATCCCATGGACAGAGGGGCCTGGCGGGCTACAGTCCATAGAGTGGCAAAGAATAGGACATGACTGAGCAACTAACACCTTCAAGAGCTCTAAAGAAGTCATCTGGAATGGGAAAGCTCCTTAAAGAAAGCTTATGATCCTAAAGTTTTAAATCCTTACAGACTTCAGCTGTAAAATGCACTCTCTGCCCTTCCCCACTTTTGCTTTTACTGGCCTGAAATACAGACGTGATGGCTGGAGCACTAGCCACAATATATATACTATGAGGCAATCATGAAGCTAAAAAAACACGCACTAAGGATGGTAGAGCAAAATGAAAAGAGTAGCCTGAGTTCACAACAACCATGAAATGATCACACTAGCCCTGGACTAGACTATTTACCTCTAGGCTTCCATGAAGTAAGTAAAAAGACCTGTGGAAGTCAGTGGTGCCTAGGTTTTCTTCTTCATGATGCTAAAGCCAGTTCTGTTACACTATCCCATGTAAACATACAAACTCAAAGTTCACAACAACCATGAAATGATCACACTAGCCCTGGACTAGACTATTTACCTCTAGGCTTCCATGAAGTAAGTAAAAAGACCTGTGGAAGTCAGTGGTGCCTAGGTTTTCTTCTTCATGATGCTAAAGCCAGTTCTGTTACACTATCCCATGTAAACATACAAACTCAACAAAAATGGACAGCATGCTACGCAGGTACAGTCTCCGGAAAATGCCTTCAAACCCCCTTTCCAAGAAAACCACCAAACCCTTCTACCTAAAAATGTTGGTGTTACCAACTGCCCATGTCACGCCAGATGCAACAACCCTGTTTCCTCCTCAACATCCTCTCTTGGCAAAACCCATCTCTTCCTTTTGGAGGCCTGCCCCTCTCCCCTCTCAATCCAGAATGTTTGGATGGAGCTGCTCCCACCAAAGTTCTAAGTTCCCTGACACATGTACACCCCCAAGTACCCAGCATTAGTCTAAGTGAGGCCTGCCCACCGCCCCCCCCAAGCTGGGCCAAGCAGAATTAACCTGGAAACATCTGTGCATGCAACCAGTAAGGACATCCTGAAACGCACTTGCAACTTTTAAGTCTTTTTATTAATCTGAAATCAATATGGAAATTCATCTTTTACATCTAGGTGGTGGTGAGTACATTGGGTGATGGGTACATTACTCTCTGAACTTTTCCAGCAAATTCTGATTTCAAACTATCAAAGCTAAAATCTGTGGCCACCATCCCTGGAGGATCTTCCTGGTATTGGCAGTACTGAGTGCTCAGCAAGGGCCAGAGACTGGGGCTACCAGTTCAGATTTTTATTTAAAGGTCAGGAAATTGGCTAATCACAGAAATATTGTTTTACCAGGATAATGGACTGCAAAAGCTTTCAAAGAGGTTTAATCTACAATTATGACCATAATTATTCACCCACTTTGAGAAATTAATGAACAGGTGTTCTGCTAATAGACCCTGACCCTTCAAAATGCTTCTATAATCCAAAATAATGTCAACAGTTGCCTGGTACTTTACATACATCATCTCTTTTAAACTTCAATAATGCTAGGAAGTCAAAACTATTATCACTCCGTTCAGATAAAAACTCTGAGGCTCCAAGATTAAAACCTGGTCCAAGACTTCAGAGCTGCTAGACGATGAGGCTGAGGTTCAAGCCAGATCCCCTCAAATGGAAACCGTGTGCCTGCCTTTGGCCTCCAAGCTCTGCTATCGCCTTTCTGAGTTCCTTCTCAAGGCAGAGGCTTCTCTTTCCCGTGGAAGGAAGAGCCTTCAACGTGTCCACGGCACATCTGGTCCATACCCAGCACTGCTGCCAAGAAGCCCGTCTGTTTGTCCCCAGCTGATGCCCAGTTCCAAGCCCCTCATACTCTGACTCGGCTCCCCATGTTGGCTGACAGTGCATGATCGGGTTTCAGGGACCCATGAGGACAGAGGAATAGAGCAGGTTTTTTCAGGATAAAGTGAAGGCAGAGATTTGAGCCAGCTGGGCCAGCCATCCCAGGCACAGGCTGCCTCCTGCAGAACAGGCATCTCTCGGTCACCTGCCAGACACTGAGGTTTATCACCTAGGACATCTCTGGGAGAATCAACTCAGGGGCACAGGGGAAACATGCCCTCAGCTTGCACCTGGGGAGGAATTTTGGCTCNCAGCTGGGCCAGCCATCCCAGGCACAGGCTGCCTCCTGCAGAACAGGCATCTCTCGGTCACCTGCCAGACACTGAGGTTTATCACCTAGGACATCTCTGGGAGAATCAACTCAGGGGCACAGGGGAAACATGCCCTCAGCTTGCACCTGGGGAGGAATTTTGGCTCAGCCACTCTGGATCAGGATGACTGCGATGATTAATTTCTTATGTCCACGTGAGTCAAGATTTCTACCACGGGCCAAGAATCAACGGACACTGACACATTTGAAGCACTTCATCAACTTGATGATGAAGTGGCGTGCATCACTTCATCAGCTTGAAAGCAACATCCTCTAACGTGGTGGTTGCAAATCGTCAAGCACTGGGATTCTTTAAAACTCCCCAGGCAGCTCAAGTGGAGCCAAGATGAGAAGCTCTGCTCCATAAGGTGAAGATGGGAGAGTGGTTTACAAAGAAACTAGTGGGAAGATGCTCTCTCTGATTGAGTTGCTGGGAAGACAAAAACAAGAGCTGCTGGGAGCTTACTGTCACCATAAGAACACCTGCCTGAAAAAGGAAGCAACAATGAGGGGGCATTGCAAAGCTGGGGCACACCGGTTCACAGGCGCCCACGGGTACATCTCTTCCTAACTTTGCGTTCAGTGACATCA
Source organism: Oreotragus oreotragus (assembly GCA_006410675.1). Lineage (NCBI taxonomy): Eukaryota > Metazoa > Chordata > Mammalia > Artiodactyla > Bovidae > Oreotragus > Oreotragus oreotragus. The sequence goes on along the minus strand of SJYX01000707.1, from coordinate 306,279 downwards.
CGTGAACAGCTTGAAACTGACCACAGTGGAGCACCAACACCATGGAAATTAGTGCTTTCCTCTGAGGGCTGGTGGTTCAACATTCAGCAGCACCACACTGCTGATACTGGGAGGGAGGGGGATAGAGTTGAGTTAAAAAACGAAAAACAAAAAAACATTTCCTAATGATATTGTTTGAGCCCCTGGATCAAGCCATTCCTAAAGACAGACACTCCTGGATTTCTGCTGTTTAATTGAAAACTGATTAAATTGGGTTTTTATGATTCTTGTAATCAAAATAGCTCTGAATGATGAAACCCTCAAAGAGTCAAAGTCATGTGCTAAGAAGTATAGTTATAAGGAGCCAAAACTACATGTGATCAGAAGAATCTGGTTGGAGGCACAACTGAAAAATGCAGTTACATGTGGTACAGCACGTTATCAGTGACCTTAGAATGAAGATCCACGACCTTGCCCACTGCTGCTNTAGCTTTAAATACTACTGACATTCACTCTTTTTTATTTTCATCAAAGCATGGTTTGTGCTGGACCTTTTCCTTTAGAAATCAGTCAAATGAACAAGTATATGTTATCTTAGCACACTAAATGCAAACATAAATATTAGATATTAAAGTACACTGAACTATTAATTATCACTTCATTTTTGAGTTCTTTTACCTCCTGATACTCAAATATTTAAATAAACAAAAGGGTTGACAGAAGAACTCATGGATTGAAAGCACAGCATACAAATTTAGCAATGATAATTAATACACTCATCAAATTTTAGGAAAAAATAATCAGACATTATCATTTCTCTAAAAGGTTTAGTTTTCCAAAGGAGAGTAACAATTATCGAATTAATGTTTCAATAGTGTAATTTCACTCTCACATTGTTTCAAACATTATTGATGCCATCAGTCTTCCACAATATTCACTTTTATCTTTAGCATTGTCTAATCTTTTTCCTAGTAAATTAGAAAAGTTTGATAATCTTCAACACACTGATCCACAACCACAGCCCAACAACATTAGTAATGCTATTACCCTCTTTTAAAGACATAGAAATAGAAGTTTAAAAAATAAATAACCCCTCAAGGTTAACTTGGCCAGGAGTGACAGAAATAAGAATCAAACAAAAGGTCAAAACTATATCCTTGACCACTATATGATAACGTCTCTGTTTAATGCATTATATGGTAATGTTATGTTTATAGATCTATATTCACCACTGTCTTCAATAGAATGAACTATACCAGATCCATTCTTTTCTTATAGCTTAACCCAACAGTTTTTAATCATAGCTTATTCATTGAAGAGTGAAGAGCAGTCTCTGAGGGAGAAATGCTCTTTACACCACAGGTCCCCAACCTTTTTGGCACCAGGGATGGGTTTTGGGGAAGACAATTTTTCCATGAACTGGGGGGTGGGAAATGGCTTGGGGATGATTTGAGCACATTAAACTTATTGTGCCCTTTATTTCTATTACTATTATCACAGTTGGACCTCAGATCATCAAGCATTAGATCCTTGAGGTTGGGGACCTCTGCTTTACACTTCCCTGCCCATAGATTCCTCCCTGACTTGGACCTTGGGACAAAGTTCACCCTTTGTCTTCTGAATCTTGCCCATGTGCTCCAGTGGGTCTCAGGTCTTATAACCTATCTGATTTGGATTGATCCTCTGTACTCTTGGTGTCTCTCTACTAACCTATTCAGGCTCACCCTCAGTCCTCTCCACTCCCAGCCTTTCCATTCAGCCAGGAATCAGCTCCTTCTCACAGTCTTTGTCCCACCACAATCCAGACCCAGCTGATGGCTTATTGGAATGAGTTGCACACCATTCCCAACATTATAGAAGAATGCTTCTGTCCTTCTCCGAGTTAGGCTTCAATTTCTATGAAATGTATGTGATGATTTGTTCTGGTTGACTATCCTGGAGAAAGGTTTGCTGGGTAAAACTCTGAGGGTGGCTTTATATAAGCCTGTCCTGCCTCTCTTTTCTCCATTTCCTAAAGGTCAGTTGAACATATATCTCAAAGTTACCACAAAGGAATTTAATTAGAACCCAGGGCACCCATCTCAAATGGAAGACAATTAGCTAGTTTCAGTTAGTTTCACGTAGCTTTCTCCTTCCTAAAAATTATTTAAGCTTTAGGCTAATAGCCAATTTTGTATTTCTGTCTGTTCATCAAATGTTGAGACAATAACTATCGCTATTTGTATACCAATTTTCTAAAATGTTAGTCTGAACCACCTCAAAGTTTCAGAAGAAAGCTCTAAGTTCTGCTTTGTAAGCTGTATGGCTAGAAAAATACACATCATATTATCCATTTAAACTGCTTTTTAGCACAGCTCTGGGATATTTTTCATTCCATATTCTCAAGCCCATTCCTTTGTTTTACTTTCCAAAGTAACAGAGCACCACTCTATGTAATGAATATCACACTAGACTCTGAAACATATTTTTAAAATATGATTAATTGAACCTAATTCCCTTGTAACAAAGATCCCTAAAATTGATCATCCTCCAGTGACTCATTTTCATTTCTACATTAAATGTAGAAAGACTTTATTATACGAAACTGCATATTAGTTACTCATTTATTTATTCTGAGTATGCCATATAACACAGAGATTTAGGATTCTAACACTGGAGAGAGAGAGAATGTTAGTCACTCAGTCATGTCTGACTCTGTGTGACCCCATGGACTGTAGCCCGCCAAGCTCTTCTGTCCATGGGATTCTCCCGGCAAGAATACTGGAGTGGATTCTCATTTCCTTCTCCAGGGGACCTTCCTGACCCAGGTCTCCTGCATTGCAGGCAGATTCTTTACCATCTGAGCCACCACGGCACATTGGCAATCCATATAATTAAGTGTGGAAAGTCTAAGTACAAATTATGATATGAAGAACAATTGTTGTTAAATATACCTTCTCTGCTGCTCTTGTGATAGCTTGCCACATTTTTATCTTTTTTCCTTTTCATCTTTTCTTAAATGATAGCTTACTCCTTGAGAATCCTACCTCCACTAATTGTATGATCTGTGCAAATTTAACTTCTGTGTGACTTAATTTTTTTATATATCTAAAAAATAGGGAATAAGTGAAGCACCAACCTATAGCTAGAGAAAATAATGCTCATGCTACATAGAACTGTCCATAGAAGCCTTAAATAACGCCAGCTATTTTGCTATCAATAGTATATTTCCTCTAAATCAAGAAAGATTAAACTCTCATGTGTTGCTCCATTTCAATGAACATATTTTGATACACTGTTGATCTTTCTTGTTTAATTTTCTCTCTACAGATATCATGCTTCTCGTAATGGAACTAATTCCATTGTCTTTTGACAAGTTTATTTACCTTTAGACTTTTCTTTGTCAAAAATATCATGCATTCTGAGATCCTATCAACATGCTTTAAAATATCGCTTCTGTCTTTTACTACCTAACATGTGTAACTAAATTCCTAAGGCATATAAGAGCAGGAAAAAGGGTGTGCATCATTTCACTGCTACAGTATTTTATAGTATTAACAGATATGTAAAATGATCAAAAAAAGATTTTCTGTGATATTCACTCTCTTCCAGAAGTTGTCCTGGACTTTCCAAATTTGTACACATTTCCTCACACAATCTACCTTGCAAAGATCTTTCTAAAACTTTACAGCTATCCAAAATTTACCCATCAGTTTGCTTCAAAGAGAAGAGTGTCCTCATCACTTTATATCCATACTTCCTTGCATACCACCCCACAGGAGAAAAATTAATGAGTTGACTTCTATCATCATAATTGGGCCACATATATTTAATAACTGATGGCTCAGAGGAAGGCATACAAATAATCAGCAAAGACTAAGCACTCTCCACTTTCTACTTCTTAACTTCTAACCCTAAAGGATGTGGCCTTTTCAAGCAATAGAGAAGTATGATTTGAGACTTAGGTTTATACTTAGAGCTTAAAATAAACACTGTAGACCTATCATTGTACTCTGAGTACAGAATATTGAGACCATAAATAAAATTATAGAGTTTTCAACAGAACCAAACTTATCTTCATAAAGTATCGCTTTGCCTTAGTTTGAATTATTATGCATTAATTCCTAACAAAATTTTTGGGAAACTGATTTAGAGAAGATTCAATAATTTCAGATACACTGGTAAAGTTATTTTACCAATAACATCAAATAATTACTCTATAACTGTACCTCTATCTATCATTGCAAGCATATACCATGGCCAGCATTAATCAAATTTAATGTAAATTATCCCATCTTCCATGGTTCAGTTTAAATCCAACACGATAACTTTCTCAAGGAGAGAGAATCATTCCATTTTCACTACCATTTCTAGCATTTACTCTTTTATAGATTCAATATGTTTCCTGGTTTTTGCATAAACCACATTACCCACTTCAACTAGTCACCTGGATTCAGTTAAAAAAAAAAAAAAGTTAATAAATAAGTAATTCAATGATTTAAAAGTATACGTGTGTGTGGGTGTCTATATATGTATATATATATATATATATATACATACATACATACATACATATAGCTTTCACTACATATTAAGGCTTTAGGGCCTCAGCCTGAATTTGCCCTCTCAAATTTTAAACTTTTCTCAAGGGTAAGGATAGACACATACTACTCAGAGCGCCACCAATGTCCACGCTGCTCACAACCATGTGACGTCAGCGACTCAGTCATCACTGCTAATGCTTTTTTCCAACATTGCCCACGTTTAATTCCTGCTCCATAATGCTCCTTCCTATACTGTTTTAAGGAGCTTGCTGCTGCTGCTGCTAAGTCACTTCAGTCGTGTCCAACTCTGTGTGACTCCATAGACAGCAGCCCACCAGGCTCCTCTGTCCCTGGAATTCTCCCGGCAAAAATACTGGAGTGGGTCGCCATTTCCTTCTCCAGTGCATGCATGCATGCTAAGTCGCTGCAGTCGTGTCCAACTCTGAGCGACCCCATGGACAGCAGCCACCAGGCTCCTCTGTCCACAGGATTCTCTAGGCAAGAATATTGGAGTGCGTTGCTATGCTCTTCTCCTTTAAAGAGCTTAGTCATACTTTATGAATTGCCAAAGAGCCGTTAGCATTATAAAACTTTTATTTTACAAAATCTTTTCCATTTAATTCTATTGCAGAAGGGTGATAGAGTTGGTCAGAAAAACAAGTGAATGATTCCATAACAATCTTTACTGAAAAAAAAAAAAAAATCTCCATTGGCTTAAAGTCATTATCCCCAAACTCAGGGTGAGTTCCATTCCAACTGGTATGCCCAGGAAATTAAGGGATAAATCCTATTTCTATGATATGCAGCCAAGTCTTTGAGGTTATCTTTCAGCAGCTGGGTTTTTTTTTAATTAATTTATTTATTTTAATTGGAGGCTAATTACTTTACAGTAGTGTAGTGGTTTTTGCCATACATTGACATGAATCAGCCAGGGGACCCATCCTGAAGCCCCTTCCCGCTTCCCTCCCCATCCCATCCCTCAGGGTCATCCCAGTGCACCAGCCCTGAGCGCCCTGTTTCATGCATAGAACCTGGACTGGTGATCTATTTCACATATGGTAATATACATGTTTCAATGCTATTCTCTCAAATCATCCTACCCTCGCCTTATCCCACAGAGTCCAAAAGTCTGTTCTTTATCTCTGTGTCTCTTTTGCTGTCTCTCATATAGGGTCATCATTACTATCTTTCTAAATTCCATATATATGTGTTAATATACTGCATTGGTGTTTTTCTTTCTAACTTACTTCACTCTGTACAATAGGCTCCAGTCTCATACACCTCATTAGAACTGATTCAAATGCATTGTTTTTAGTAGCTGAGTAATATTCCATTGTGTATATTTACCACAGCTTTCTTATCCATTCATCTGTCAATGAATATCTAGGTTGCTCCCATGTCCTAGCTATTGTAAATGGTACTGTGATGAACACTGGGGTACACATGTCTCTTTCAATTCTGGTTTTCGGTGTGTATGCCCAGCAATGGGGTTGCTGTTCTACTGTATGGCAGTTCTATTTCCAGTTTTGTAAGGAATCTCCACATTGTTCTCCACAGTGACTGCACTAGTTTGCATTCCTATCAACAGTGTACGAGGGTTCTGTTTTCTCTGCCCCCTCTCCAGCATTTATTGTTTGTAGACTTTTTGATAGCAGCCATTCTGACTGGCACGAGATGGTACCTCACTGTGGTTCTGATTGCATGTCTCTGATAATGAGTGATGTTGAGCATCTTTTCATGCATTTGTTAGCCATCTGTAAGTCTTCTTCGGAGAAATGTCTGTTTAGTTCTTTGGCCCATTTTTTGATTGGGTTGTTTATTTTTCTGGTATTGAGCTCATGAGCTACTTGTATATTTTTGAAATTAATTCTTTGCCTCATTTGCTATTATTTTCTCCCATTCTGAAGGCTGTCTTTTCACCTTCAGCACCTGGTTTTGTAGTGTAATTTCTTCAAAGAAATTTTACATTTATATAATCCCTATGTCTTGCTCTGGCATGAGCTAAAATGCCCAAATTCCTCACAATAAGTACAATAATAGGCTCTATCCTGGGACTATTTAAACATATATGTATATTGGATCTCTCCAATTAAAATATAAGATCTTTAAACACAAAGACTGTCTAATAATATTTATCCCCTTTCAAGTCTGGATAGGTCATTTTATTCTTGTGAAGTATTTGTTTCCTAAGTAGCAGCAGCAAAATATCCTTACCGAATCCCAGACTAATTTTTCTACCACTTACCTAACAACTCCACTTGAATGGATTATGAGATTTTTGAATCCAATAGCCAACACCAAACAGGGCTTTCACAACACCCTCATTCCTTGTACTCTCAATCAATTTTTCTTCCCACAAATAAAACTGTCCAATTTTATTTCAATGACCTCAGCATTTATATATTGCTTATGCCAGAGATGTGAACCTCATCCTGATTCTTCCCACTCATTCATTTTTTAGATCCAATATATTATCAAGACACATTTGTGTATAAGTGCATCTCAATTTCACCAATTTCTCTCCATCTCCATTTCCTCCTGCAAAGTTCAAACCGTCTTTTCTTCCCTTGGATTACTGTAATGGTCTAGTTATTGGTCCTCATGTTTCTACTCTTGCTTCCCTCTGTGAGTGTGTGCTCAGTTGCTCAGACATGCTTGACTCTGTTACCCTTTGCACTGTAGCCCTCCAGGCTCCTCTGTCCATGGAATTCTCCAGGCCAGAATACTGGAGTGGGTAGCCTTTCCCTTCTCCAGAGGATATTCCCAACCCAGGAATTGAACCGGGGTCTCCTGCATTGCAGGCAGATTCTTTACCAACTAAGCCACCAGGGAAGCCCTGTAATGATATATAACTTTTATTATTTAAATTACGTAAATTCCAACTTTTAATTTCCATGAGTTGTATCAGTCTTTTTTTAAGCCAAATGGTGTTTTTACCTTCTTCTGTTTTTTTTTTTTTAATCAGTTTACTGACATATACTTTATAAACAAGTATATTCATCACTTTTAAGGGTGTACTATAGTGGGTTTCAACAAGCATATACAGTTATAGAGAATACTGGAATGGGTGGCCATTCCCTTCTCCAGGGGATCTTCCCAACCCAGGTATCCAACCCCGGTCTCCTAGATTGCAGGTAGATTATTTACTATCTGGGCCACCAGGGAAGCCCAATCCTTGCATTTATATGGTTGATGTTTGTTATATGATCAAATATATTATTGCAATCTAGTACTCATTAATTATCATGAATTAAAACTGGCCACTTGATGTGAAGAACCAACTCACTGGAAAAGACCCTGAAGTTGGGAAAGACTGAGGGAAAAGGAGAAGGGGTCAGCAACAGATAAGATGACTAGACACCATCACTGACTCAACGGATATGAATTTGAGCAAACTCCAGGAGACAGTGAAGGAGAGGGAAGGCTCGTCCATGGGGTCACAAAAAGTTGGAAACTAGTAAGAGACTAAACACAATTAAAGCTGAAATATCCAATTTGAAACAGTAACAATATTCTTTTGTTTTAATATGATATATACACCTTATTAAATATGTATAAACAAATAGAGAATATTAGTTTATAAATAAAATAGATCTATATCTGCTTAAAGATAAAATTGCTTTTTATGTTTCTGAAAAATTAACTCTAGAAAATGTATCTTATTTTTTACCTAAATTATTTCCAGATAGAAATAGATCTCCTGTCAATAAATTAAGTAAATTTAGTTTTGTGTTTCCTCTGAGTTAAAAGCTGAAAATCAAAAAGAAAATATTATAATCTCTAAGTGACACTCTTCCAGAATAAACCATTTTCCATATCAATGCTTGTGGCATTTGATATTTGGAAGCCAACTATTTACTATAAAAAGCAAATGCAAGTTAATGATTTGGAAAAGAGGCAAAGTCACAGACACTTTGTTGTTTTTTCATTGCCAGAATCAAAGAGCTAGATCCCAGGGGCACCTGATCAGTGTATCAATTCATCATCATTGGAAATGCTATCAAGCAACTTCATATTACTTGCAGATAATGCTCAATAAGCTGGCTGAGGGCCAATTTCAGAACTAACACAGTAGAAAAGTGGTCTAATCTGTGTTGAGATCACATAACAACTTACACCAAAGAAATTAAATACAACCAAAGATTTCCAATAAACACAGCATTACAAACTATTGCCAAATTTGGCCTCTTGAATAGCTTTTTAATAAGTAAACAGTACCCCATTGGAAGGACTGATGCTAAAGCTGAAGCTCCAACACTGTGACCACCTGATGTGAAGAGAGGACTCATTGGAAAAAACCCTGATGCTGGGAAGTGTTGAAGGCAGAAGAGGGCAACAGAGGATGAGGTGGTAGGATGGCAACACTGACTTGATGGACTTGAGTTTGAGCAAACTCCAGGAGATAGAGAAGTATTGCATGCTGCAGTCCATGGGGTCACAAAGAGTCGGACATGACTGAGCAACTGAAATGAATGAGAGGACTTAGAAACAAAGAAAAACTGTTAAAAGTTTCAAAAAAAACCAAAAACCGTTGTTTTTCCTCATCATTTTGATAAAGAGAAATGCATTGGACAAACAGGCCTGGAATGCTTCCTGAGACATCTGGTGAGGACATGTTTTCAATTATTTATCAAGGAGCTACTGGGATAAATTCTTCATATTCGATAATTTTTCATGATAGGTAAGAAGGAAGGCCATTGACATGTGAAGTTGATATAGTCCAACAAAACTACCTAAATGAAAATGACACAAGTGAAAGTTAATTTTTTCCAGAATTTTCCTATTATTTTACATATTTCCCTTCATTATTATATAACTATTATGCTTGATATTATGTTTTATACTGAAAATACAAGTAAGGTAAAAACCAACTTCTCCAGGAGTTCCCAGTCCAAAGGAGAGGAATTCATAAAAAAATCCACATTTAGTATAAAAATTGATATAAAAAAGAATACCAAGTGAAAAGGAATGGAATTCTTCACAAAACTCAAGCACCAGTCAGTCAGTGAGTCAGTTCAGTTGCTCAGTCATGCCCAACCCTTTGTGACCCCATGAACTGCAGCACGCCAGGCTTCCATGTCCATCACCAACTCTCGGAGCTTACTCAAACTCATGTCCATTGGGTCAGTGATGCCATCCAACTGTCTCATCCTCTATTGTCCCCTTCTCCAACCTTCAATCTTTTCCAGCATCAGGATCTTTTCCGAGTCAGTTCTTTACCTCAGGTGTCCAAAGTATTGGAGTTTCAGCTTCAGTATCAGTCCTTCCAATGAATATTCAGGACTGATTTGCTTTAGGACTGATGGATTGGATCTCCTTGCAGTCCAAGAGACTCTCAAGAGGCTTCTCCAACACCACAGTTCAAAAACATCAATTCTTCATCAGTCAGCTTCCTTTATAGAAACTGACCCTCCAAACATGACTCACACATCCAAATATGACTAATGGAAAAACCATAGCTTTGACTAGATGGACCTCTTTTGGCAAAGTAATGAGAGATCTAGAAAAATATCTACTTTTGCTTAACTGACTATGCCAAAGCCTTGACTGTGTGGATCACAACAAACTAGAAAATTCTTCAAGAGATGGGAAGACCACCTGACCTGCTTCCTGAGAAATCTGTATGCAGGTCAGGAGCAACAATTAGAACTGGACATAGAACAACTGACTGCTTCCAAATAGGGAAAGGAATATGTTAAAGCTATATATTGTCACCCTGCTTATTTAACTTATATGCAGAGTACATCATGAGAAATGCTGGACTGGATGAAGCACAAACTGGAATCAAGATTGTGGGGAGAAATATCAATAACCTCAGATATGCAGATGCTGCTGCTGCTGCTGCTTCTGCTAAGTCACGTCAGTCATGTCCAGACTTTGTGCAATCCCATATATGGCAGCCCACCAGTCTCCTCCATCCCTGGGATTCTCCAGGCAAGAACACTGAAGTGGGTTGCCATTTCCTTCGCCAATGCATGAAAGTGAAAAGTGAAAATGAAGTCGCTCAGTCATGTCCAACTCATAGCAACCCCATGGACTGCAGCCTACCAGGCTCCTCCATCCATGGGATTTTCCAGGCAACAGTACTGGAGTGCATCACCAGTGCCTTCTCTGCAGATACACAGATGACACCACCCTTATGGCAGAAAGTGAAGAAGAACTAAAGGGCCTCTTGATGAAAGTGAAAGAGGAGAGTGAAAAAGTTGGCTTAAAACCCAACACTCAGAAAACTAAGATCATGGGATATGGTCCCATCACTTCATGGCAAATAGATGAGGAAACAATGGAAACAGTGAGAGACTATTTTGGGGGGCTCCAAAATAACTGCAGATGGTGACTGCAGCCATGAGATTAAAAAACACTTGCTTCTTGGAAGAAAAGCTATGAGCAACCTAGATAGCATATTAAAAAGCAGAGACATTACTTTGCCAATAAGCACCAGAAGGGAAGGTATATTGTATGTATGGAAGTGAGGAGAGGAGTCTGTGCAGAATGCTGTCAAGAAATTAACTTTTGAACTTCAACAGAAATTGACTTTTCAAAGAAATTAACATTTGAACTTTGGAAAGAAGAGGAGTTAACTAGGAAGCAAGGGACCTTTTCTTAGAAAGTGATGTTCTTAGCTGACAACTAGAAATAATGAACATATTTAGTTATCTAAGAAATGAATTAAAAGATGCTTACTCCTTGGAAGGAAAGTTATGGCCAACCTAGATAGCATATTAAAAAGCAGAGACATTACTTTGCCAACAAAGGTCCATCTAGTCAAGGCTATGGTTTTTCCAGTGGTCATGTATGGATGTGAGAGTTGGACTGTGAAGAAAGCTGAGCACCAAAGAATTGTTGCTTTTGAGCTGTGGTGTTGGAGAAGACTCTTGAAAGGCCTTTGGACTGCAAGGAGATCTAACCAGTCCATTCTAAAGGAGATCAGTCCTGGGTGTTCATTGGAAGGACTGATGCTAAAGCTGAAACTCCAATACTTTGGCCACCTCATGTGAAGAGTTGACTCATTGGAAAAGACCCTGATGCTGGGAGGGATTGAGGGAAGGAGGAAAAGGGGACAACAGAGGATGAGATGGCTGGATAGCATCACCGACTCGATGGACGGGAGTTTGAGTGAACTCTGAGAGTTGGTGATGGACAGGGAGGCCTGGCGTGCTGCAATTCATGGGGTCACAAAGAGTCAGACACGACTGAGCAACTGAACTGAACTGAAATCGTGAATCTGTGCTAAGTTGCTTCAGTCGTATCTGACTCTTTGTAACCCTATGGACTGTCATGAATATTAAATATTGGTAAAAATAACATGGAGAATACCCCTGGAGAGTTTCCTATTTACTCTTCACAACTATACATAAGTAATTGCATTTACTATGAAGCATATATATATATATATTTTTTTTCATTTTACAAATGAAAGACTCCAGGCTTCCCTGATGGTCCAGTCATTAAAAATCTGCCTTGCAATGCAAGGAACACCAGTTTGATCCCTGTCCAGGAAGATCCCAATTCTGCTGATCAATGAAGCCCTCAAGCCACAACTGCTAAGGCCCCGTGCCTGGAGCCTGTGCTCTGCAACAAGAGAAGCCACCAAAATGAGAAGCCTGAAAAGGGCAACAAAGAGTAGCCCCTGCTCACCACAACTAGAGAAAGCCCGCAAGCAGCAATGAAGACCCACCACAGTCAAAAAACACAGTAAATAAATCTTTAAAAATAAAAAGAAGAAGAAGGAATATCCTAAGGTCAAACATCAGAGATAGCATTTGATGCCCACTCCAGTACTCTTGCCTGGAAAATCCCATGGAAGGAGGCGGCTGGTAGGCTGCAGTCCACGGGGTCGCTAGGATTCACTTTCACTTTTCACTTTCATGCATTGGAGAAGGAAATGGCAACCCACTCCAGTGTTCCTGCCTGGAGAATCCCAGGGACGGGGAGCCTAGTGGGCTGCCGTCTCTGGGGTCGCACAGAGTCGGACATGACTGAAGCAACTTAGCAGCAGTCGTTTGAAAAAATATGCATATTTTATTCCTGAAGTCCTTATTGAGTTGGAAAATACAATAATACAAATAATAAACTGGGTAGAATCAAGAAGAGTTCAATATTACAGAAGATAACAGTGAAACCGATAGTGATTCAAATTGTCCAAAATGAAACAAAGAGAGAAAAAGAAAATACCTTAAGAAGAAAACAGAAGCAGCAGTGATATGCTAGACAATGAACTGTAGTTATCAAAACCAGGTCAGTGATTTCCAAGGGGCAGGGTGAGGGGAAAGACAGTGTTGGTGACTGCACAACTCTATATGTTTGTCGAAACTCACCATGCTGCACCCTTAAAGCTGATGAATATATCTGTTTGGAAAGTATACTTTAGTAAGCTGATTAAAGAAAAAAAAAAAAAATGCATTGGAGAAGGAAATGGCAACCCACTCCAGTGTTCCTGCCTGGAGAATCCCAGGGACGGGGAGCCTAGTGGGCTGCCGTCTCTGGGGTCGCACAGAGTCGGACATGACTAAAGCAACTTAGCAGCAGTCGTTTGAAAAAATATGCATATTTTATTCCTGAAGTCCTTATTGAGTTGGAAAATACAATAATACAAATAATAAACTGGGTAGAATCAAGAAGAGTTCAATATTACAGAAGATAACAGTGAAACCGATAGTGATTCAAATTGTCCAAAATGAAACAAAGAGAGAAAAAGAAAATACCTTAAGAAGAAAACAGAAGCAGCAGTGATATGCTAGACAATGAACTGTAGTTATCAAAACCAGGTCAGTGATTTCCAAGGGGCAGGGTGAGGGGAAAGACAGTGTTGGTGACTGCACAACTCTATATGTTTGTCGAAACTCACCATGCTGCACCCTTAAAGCTGATGAATATATCTGTTTGGAAAGTATACTTTAGTAAGCTGATTAAAGAAAAAAAAAAAAACACAACACAGAAGAAGGGAATTCACCATTTGACTTAAAAAAAAAGACTGTGACACAACTCATGGAACTTAAATGCTGAAATTTATGTAATTTACAAAATGAGTTATATATTATTAAAGGTGGGCTTCCTGGTGGTTCAGACAGTAAAGACTCCGCCTGCAATGCAGCAGACCTGAGTTCGATACCTTGGTTGGGAAGATCCCCTGGAGAAGGTAACGGCTACCCACATCAGTATTCTGGCCTGGAGAATTCCATGGACAGCGGAGCCTGGCAGGCTAAAGTCCATGAGGTCGCAAAGAGTTGGATATGACTGAGTGACTTTCACTATACTTCACTTCATTATTAAAATTAATAGTAATATTAACTAATATTACTAGAACATGACTAGTATTAATGTTAATATTTATAATATCACTAGCAATATTCAGGTCATATTAAAGGTAATTGTTGCTTAAATTTCTCTTTAAATACATATCTAGGTGAATGCAACCTTCTCTAGGTGCAGTCAGTATATCAAAGGCTTCTGGAACTAGTATATTACCTTTCATTATACAAGCCTCCAAATACACATTCAAGTATCTGGGATGAAACACACTGATTGTGTTCTATATCAGAACTATTGCTGGTGATCTAAGTATTCAATTACAAAAATAATTTAAGGTTTCCATAAATCTGNCAAAGGCTTCTGGAACTAGTATATTACCTTTCATTATACAAGCCTCCAAATACACATTCAAGTATCTGGGATGAAACACACTGATTGTGTTCTATATCAGAACTATTGCTGGTGATCTAAGTATTCAATTACAAAAATAATTTAAGGTTTCCATAAATCTGGCCTTGATTTTTTAAAATTTCAAATTCCAAAAAAATCCTGAGGTATAAGAACACAAATAAAGCAGTATGTTATTGGAAATCACCTCTGACCATATTACACTTTACAATTTAGGTATATCATCAAACTTCTAAAATGTAGTTCCTATAAATGAAAAATTAACATTCAATGGATTTCCTTTAAGAAGGCTTTACTATAAAAAATAAAACTAAAATTAAAGACAACAGATATAATCAAATATGATAGAGCCTTTCTTAAGCTAAACTGCAAAATTTATTGCAATTCTGTGACATGATTAGAGTTACCTATTTCTCAGTTCAGTTCAGTCGCTCAGTCATGTCCGACTATTTGTGACCCCATGAATCACAGCACGCCAGGCCTCCCTGTCCCACACCAACTCCCAGAGTTCACTCAAACTAATGTCCATCGAGTCCCTATTTCTAGTCTCATGTTATCTTTCCTTTCCTTTCAGCTCAGTTCAGTTCAGTAGCTTAGTCGTGTCTGACTCTTTGGGACCCCATGGACTGCAGAATGCCAGGCCTCCCTGTTCGTCACCAACTCCCGGAGTTTACTCAAACTCATGTCCATTGAGTTGGTGATGCCATACAACTATCTCATCCTCTGTTGTCCCATTCTCCTCCCTCTTTCAATCTTCACCAGCATCAGTGTCTTTTCAAATGAGTCAGTTAATTCTCATCAGATGGCTAAAGTATTGGAGTTTCAGCTTCAGCATCAGTCCTTCCAATGAATACTCAGGACTGATTTCCTTTAGGATTGACTGGTTGGATCTCCTTGCAGTCCAAAGCACTCAGAAGAGTCTTCAACACCATACTTAAAAGCATCAATTCTTTGGTGCTCAGCGTTCTTTATAGTCCAACTCTCACATCCATACATTCCTACTGGAAAAACCATAGCCTTGACTAGATGGACCTTTGTTGGCAAAGTGATGTCTCTACTTTTTAATATGCTGTCTAGGTTGGTCATAACTTTCCTTCCAAGGAGTAAGCGTTTTTTAATTTCATGTCAGCAGTCACCATCAGCAGTGATTTTGGAGACCAAAAGTCAGTCACTGTTTCCATTGTTTCCCCATCTATTTACCATAAAGTGATGGGACCAGATGCCATGATGTGAGTTTTCTGAATGTTGAGCTTTAAGCCAGCTTTTTCACTCTCCTCTTTGACTTTCATCAAGAGAATCTTTAGTTCTTCTCTTTCTGCAATAAGTGTGGTGTCATCTGCATATTTGAGGTTATTGAGATTTCTCCCAGCAATCTTGATTCTAGCTCATGCTTCATCCAGCCCAGAATTTCTCATGATGTACTCACATATAAGTTTCATAATCAAGGTGACAATGTACAGTCTTGACATACTCCTTTCCCGATATGGAACCAGTCTGTTATTCCATGTCCAAATCCAAACGTTGTTTCTTGACCTGCATGCAGTTTTCTCAGGAGGCAGGTTGGGTGGTCTGGTATTCCCAACTGTTTGAGAATTTTCCACAGTATGTTGTGATCCACACAGTCAAAGTCTTTGGTATAGTCATTAAAACAGAAGTAGATGTTTTTCTGGAACTCTGGCTTTTTTGATGGTCCACAGATGTTGGCAATTTGATCTCTGGTTCCTCTGCCTTTTGTAAATCCAGCTTGAACATCTAAAAGTTCACAGTTCACATACTGCTGAAGCTTGGCTTGTAGAATTTTGAGCATTACTTTACTAGTGTGTGAGATGAGTACAATTGTGTGGTAGTTTGAGCATTCTTTGGCAATGCCTTTCTTTGGTATTGGAATGAAAACTGACCTTTTCCAGTCCTGTGGCCACTGCTGAGTTTTTCAAATTTGCTGGCATATTGAATGCAGCACTTTCAAAGCATCATCTTTTAGGATTTTAAATAGCTCAACTGGAATTCCATGACTTCCACTGTCTTTGTTCTTAGAGATGCTTCCTAAGGCCCACTTGACTTCGTATTCCAGAATGTCTGGCTCTAGGTGAGTGATCACACCATTGTGATTACCTGGGTCATGAAGATTTTTTTTATAGTTCTTCTGTGTATTCTTGCCACCTCTTCTTAATATCTTCTGCTTCTGTTAGGTCCATACCATTTCTGTCCTTTAGGAATATCCTTTCTTTTCGGAGGCAACAATATTTTCTCTAAAGGAAACAAGGTAAGTGACACCACCTTTCTTTAAATGGCCAGTATATCAGGCTACAAAAGTGTTTATTTCCTTGAGACTATCCATAATGGCACATGTTAAATGGGTGTTAAAATTTAAAACAGACTGTCAAGGACATTAAGTGTTGCAATGAAATAAATCTCAATCAAAATCTTTCTTATTATTTCCTTATATAAATGATACTTAATTTTATTTTTTCATATTTGGAAATCAGTTTGGGAGAAAACTTCAAGCCTAAATCTTTCATTACTGTCAACCTAAACCATCCAATGGACACTTCAGTAAATTATCACAGGCCAACTTTATCATATAATCTAACCCAACACAAAAGTTAAGAAAAGAGGGTGAAGGGAAGTAAATTACATTATGTAATTAATTTAGGGCAGCCAGCAGCAGCAGACAGGCCAGGAATCCTCCACTCCTGGGCATCCTCCAACATTGATCAACTCCAAAAACTCCACCAGGGCCCCTGCCGAGGCCCCAGGCAGCATGTGGATCAACACCCAGTGACTGATGCAGGCTTACACACCCAAGTGGGACAACCAGGGTACCAGGAATGACCTCTGGCTACATGGAGCAGCTGAAAGGCATGAAGGGCATGTCCCTGATAGACAGGGTCTGATAAAACATGGTCCACTGGAGAAGGGAATAGCAAAACACGTCAGTATTTTTGCCTTGCAAACCCCATGAACAGTGTGAAAATGCAAAAAGGTATGGCACTGAAAGATGATCTCCCCAAGCTGGTAGGTGTTCAGTATGCTACTGGGGAAGAGCAGAGAAGTAGCTCCAGAAAGAATAAGAGGCTGAACCAAAGTAGTAATGACGCCCAGTTGTGGATGTGTCTAGGAGTGAAAGTAAAGTCCAATACTGTAAAGAACAATCCTGCACAGGAACCTGGCATATTAGATGCATGAATCAAGGCAAATTGGACATGGTCAAACAGGAGATGGCAAGAGTGGATCTCAACATTTTAGGAATCAGTGAACTAAAATGGATAGGAATGGGCAAATTTAATTCAAATGACCATTATATTGACTATAGTAGGCAATAATCCCTGAGAAGGAACAGAATAGTCCTCATCATCAACAAAAGAGTCCAAAATGCAGTATTTGGGTGCAGTCTCAAAAATGACAGAATGATCTTGGTTCATTTCCAAGGCAAACCATTCAATGTCACAGTAATCAAAGTATATGCCCAACCACTAATTGCTAAAAAAGCTGAAGTGGAAAGATTCTATGTAGACCTGAAGAGCTTCTAGAAATAACATCAAAAAAGATGTCCTTTTCATCACAGGGGACTGGAATGCAAAAGTAGGAAGTCAGGAGATACCAGGAATAACAGGCAAGTTTGACTTTGGAGTACAAAATGAAAGAGAGCAAAGGGTAACAGAGTTTTGCCAAGAGAATGCACTGGTCATAGCAAACACCCTCTTCCAACAACTCAAGGGACAACTCTACACATGAACATCATCAGATGGTCAATAGCAAAATCAGACTGATTATATTCTTTGCAGCCAAATATAGAAAAGCTCTACACAGTCAGCAAAAACAAGGCCTGGATCTGACTGTAGTTTTCCCTATTGCAAAACTGAGGTTCAAATTGAAAAAAGTAGGGAAAACCACTAGGCCTTTCAGGTATGACCTAAATCAAATCCCTTATGATTAAACAGTGGAGGTGATGAATAGATTCAAGGGATTAGATGTAGACAGAATGCCTGAAGAACTCTGGATGAAGGTTTGTAACACTGTGCAATAAGTGGTGACCAAAACCATCCCCAAGAAAAAAGAAATGGATGAAGGCATTGGGATTGTCTGAGGAGGGCTTACAAATAGCTGTGAAAAGAAAAGAAGCAAAAGGCAAACAAGAAAGGAAAAGACTTACCCAAGTGAATGCAGAGTTCCAAAAGATAGCAAGGAGAGATAAGAAGACTTTTAAGTGAACAATGCAAAGAAATAGAGAAAACAAATAGAATGGGAAAGACTAGAGATCTCTTCAAGAAATTTAGAAATAACAGGGAACATTTCATGCAAAGATGGGCCCAATCACAATAAAGGACAGAAATGGCAAGGACCTAACAGAAGCAGAAGAGATTAAGAAGAGGAAACAAGAATACATAGAAGAACTGTAGAAAAACGCTCTTAAGGACCTGGATAACCATGATAGTGTGATCACTCACCTAGAGCTAGACATCCTGGAATGTGAAGTCAAATGGGTCTTAGGAAGTATTTTCTACAAACGAAGCTAGTGGAGTTAATGGAATTCCAGTTGAAGTATTTCAAATCCAAAAGGACAATGCTGTTAAAGTGCTGCACTCAATATGCCAACAAAACTGGAACAGTCAGCAGTGGACACAGGACTGGAAAAGGTCAGCTTTTTATTCCAACCCCAAAGAAAGACAGTGCCAAAGAATATTCAACTCACCCTACAATGGCACTTATTTCACATGCTAACAAGATTATGCTCAAAATCCTTCAAGCTAGGAATAAGCAGTATGTGGAACTGAGAATTTCCAGATGGACAAGCTACATTTAGAAAAGGCAGAGGAACAAGATAAAATTGCCAGTGTCCATTGGATCATTAAAAAAGCAAGAGTTCATGAAAAACATCTACTTCTGCTTTATTGACTATGCCAAAGCCTTTGACTGTGTGGATCATAATAAACTGTGGAAAATTCTTAAAGAGACGAGAATACTCAACCACCTTACCTGCCTCCTGAGAAACCTGTATGCAGGTCAAGAAGCAACAGTTAGTAGTGGGCACGTAACAACATACTGGTTCAAAACTGGGAAAGGAGAATGTCAAAGCTGTATTTTGTCACCCTGCTTATTTAACTTATATGCAGAGTACATCATGAGAAATGCCAGGCTGGATGAAACAAAAGCCAAAATCAAGATTGCCAGGAGAAATATCAACCACCTCAGATATGCAGATGATACTACTTTAATGGCAGAAAGCAAAGAGGAACTAAAGAGCCTCTTGATAAATGTGAAAGAGGAGAGTGAAAAAGCTGGCTTATCTCAACTTTCAAAAAACTAAGATCATGACATCTAATCCCATCACTTCATGCAAATAGATTGGGAAAAAATGGAAACAGTGAGAGACATTTTTTTGGGCTCCAAAATCACTGTGGACGGTGACTACAGCCATGAAATTAAAAGATATTTGCTCCTTGGAAGAAAAGCTGTGATGAACCTGGAGAGCATATTAAAAAACAAAGACATCACTTTACCCACAAAAGTCTGTCTAGTCAAAGCTATTGTTTTTCCAGTGGGCATGTATGGATGTTAGAGTTGGAGTATAAAGAAAGCTGAGCGCTAGAAAACTGATGCTTTTGAACTATGGTGCTGGAGAAGACTTTTGAAAGTCCCTTGGACAACTGGAGATCAAATGAGTCAATCCTAGAGGAAATCAACCCTGAATACTCATTGGAAGGCATGATACTGAAACTGAAGCTCCAGTACTTTGGCCACCTGATGCAAAGAGGCAATTCATTGGGAAAGGTCCTGATGCTGGGAAAGATTTAGGGCAAGAGGAGAAGGAGGCAACAAGGATAAGATGGTTGGATTGTATCATTGACTCAAACGAACATTAGTTTGAGCAAAACTCAGGGAGAAAATGAAGGACAGAGAAGCCTGGTGTACTGTAGTTCATGGGGTTGCAGACAGTCAGACTCGACATGAAGACTGAAAAATAAAAACAACAAAATTTATAATCTAAATTGTAGTTTCTCATATTTACAAAGTTTGTAAATAAATATCTATAGTAGCCTGATTAACATATCTTATTTTTTAGGTATAAATAACTAAGATATAAATGTGATAGGAAATCATTTTCTCACTTACAATTATATAATTTGAAATATTATATTTCAAAGCTGAGAATTGGTAAAGATTAAAGTAACATGTGTATTTGCTTTAAAAACAGTAAAAATGCAGAAAACTGTAATAAATTTCACTAAATCAAACTTGATACCAAATTTCATTCTGCATGTAAGTGAGAAAATTAGTTTATAGAAAAAATAGACATATCAAAAAAATTGACTCTAGAAAATGTATCTTATTATTGCCTAAATCATTTCTAGATAGAAATAGCTTTCCTTTTAATAAATTAAGTAAATTTAATCTTGTTTCCTTTCTTTCCAAGTGATAACAAAAATTCTCAGCATCTTAAAGATACCTAGTACCTTAAATACACTCAACACCCTGATACAGAAAAAACTAAAGCTTTTTATTTTTTCCTCTAGGCAGATTAAAAACTACTTTTATCTGTCTGGGGGCTTTTGTTGTAGCTATTGTTTTCTGTGTGGTGTTTGTTTTATTCTGTTTTTGTATAAAGTTATACTAGTTCCAACAGACTGGTTCCAAACAGGAAAAGGAGTACGTCAAGGCTGTATATTGTCACACTGCTTATTTAACTTATATGCAAAGTATATCATGAGAAACACTGGGCTGGAAGAAGAACAAGCTGGAAACAAGATTGCCGGGAGAAACATCAATAACCTCAAATATTCAGATGACACCACCGTTAAGGCAGAAAGTGAAGAGGAACTAAAAAGCCTCTTGATGAAAGTGAAAGAGGAGAGTGAAAAAGTTGGCTTAAAGCTCAACATTCAGAAAACGAAGATCGTGGCATCTGGTCCCATCACTTCATGGGAAATAGATGGCCAAACAGTGGAAACAGTATCAGACTTTATTTTGGGGGGCTCCAAGATCACTTAAAAGATGCTTACTCCTTGGAAGAAAGGTTATGACCAACTTAGACAGCATATTCAAAAGCAGTGACATTACTTTGCCAACAAAGGTCCATCTAGTCAAGGCTATGGTTTTTCCAGTGGTCATGTATGGATGTGAGAGTTGGACTGTGAAGAAAGCTGAGTGCCGAAGAATCGATGCTTTTCAACTGTGGTGTTGGAGAGTCCTGTGGACTGCAAGGAGATCCAACCAGTCCATTCTAAAGGAGATCAGTCCTGGGTGTTCCTTGGAAGGAATGATGCTAAAGCTGAAACTCCAATATTTTGGCCACCTCATGCGAAGAGTTGAGTCACTGGAAAAGATTCTGATGCTGGGAGGGATTGGGGGCAGGAGGAAAAGGGGACTACAGAGGATGAGATGGCTGGATGGCATCATTGACTCAATAGACGTGAGTTTGAGTGAACTCCGGGAGATGGTGATGGACAGGGAGGTCTGGTGTGCTGCGATTCCTGGGGTTGCAGAGTCAGACACGACTGAGCGACTGAACTGAACTGAACTGATACTAGTTCAGTCACTCAGTCATGTCCCACTCTTTGCAACCCCATGGATTGCAGCACGCCAGGCATCCCTGTCCATCACCAACTCCCAGAGCCTACTCAAACTCATGTCCATGGCGTCAGTGATGCCATCCAACCATCTCATCCTCTGTCATCCCTTTCTCCTCAGGCCTTCAATCTTTTCTAGCATGGAGATCTTTTTCAACGAGTCAGTTCAAATCAGGTGGCCAGAGTATTGGAGTTTCAGCTTCAGCATCAGTACTTCCAATGAATATTCAGGACTGATTTCCTTTAGGATGGACTGGTTGGATTTCCGTGCAGTCCAAGGGACTCTCAAGAGTCTTCTCCAACACCACAGTTCAAAAGCATCAATTCTTCAGCGCCTAGCTTTCTTTATAGTCCAACTTTCACATCTACACGTGACTACTGGGAAAACCCTACAAACTGTCCTGAAAAATGAAACATAAGGTTTGGTTAAGATAATTCAACATATCTGTGAAAGTCAAGTTAGAAATTATAGCTTCATCATGTAACTTGTTAATGGAAATAGAGTGTGAATCTTAGAGTCAGTCCTATATTACTTGCTAAAGATTGTTAAGCTTTTCACCTATAAAATGAGGTAGCTATCTACACTGACAGATACTATGAAGAAACTAATCTNTTTGGCCACCTCATGCGAAGAGTTGAGTCACTGGAAAAGATTCTGATGCTGGGAGGGATTGGGGGCAGGAGGAAAAGGGGACTACAGAGGATGAGATGGCTGGATGGCATCATTGACTCAATAGACGTGAGTTTGAGTGAACTCCGGGAGATGGTGATGGACAGGGAGGTCTGGTGTGCTGCGATTCCTGGGGTTGCAGAGTCAGACACGACTGAGCGACTGAACTGAACTGAACTGATACTAGTTCAGTCACTCAGTCATGTCCCACTCTTTGCAACCCCATGGATTGCAGCACGCCAGGCATCCCTGTCCATCACCAACTCCCAGAGCCTACTCAAACTCATGTCCATGGCGTCAGTGATGCCATCCAACCATCTCATCCTCTGTCATCCCTTTCTCCTCAGGCCTTCAATCTTTTCTAGCATGGAGGTCTTTTTCAACGAGTCAGTTCAAATCAGGTGGCCAGAGTATTGGAGTTTCAGCTTCAGCATCAGTACTTCCAATGAATATTCAGGACTGATTTCCTTTAGGATGGACTGGTTGGATTTCCGTGCAGTCCAAGGGACTCTCAAGAGTCTTCTCCAACACCACAGTTCAAAAGCATCAATTCTTCAGCGCCTAGCTTTCTTTATAGTCCAACTTTCACATCTACACGTGACTACTGGGAAAACCCTACAAACTGTCCTGAAAAATGAAACATAAGGTTTGGTTAAGATAATTCAACATATCTGTGAAAGTCAAGTTAGAAATTATAGCTTCATCATGCAACTTGTTAATGGAAATAGAGTGTGAATCTTAGAGTCAGTCCTATATTACTTGCTAAAGATTGTTAAGCTTTTCACCTATAAAATGAGGTAGCTATCTACACTGACAGATACTATGAAGAAACTAATCTGTCCGTCACCCTTTTTTCTTAGAAACACTTACTTTGACATGTAAACTTGGTAATAGATGATGGTTGTAACTCACAACAGAATTTGCAGTTATCAGCAATCTATTTACAGACTTGTAAAGGAAAACAGCACAGGATTTGTATCACAGTAGAAAGTGTTTTGCATATATTTATAACCTCCCCATTTTGAAATTCATTTAATCCATCCACTGAAAACAGATCAATATTTAAATAAATTTCATAGTATTTACTTACTAAAATGAGCCACATACATTTCATCCATGCAAATGGATCATAAAGTTTAATTCCACAACATAATTTCTCTCTGAGCCTGTCACTTTGATTTTTAATGTTTCAGTGACCTAAAATGATCAGTTGTTGAAACTCTGTTTGTTCTTGCAGGTTGTAGTGAAATATGAAAGGAAAAGAAATGCTAATTTCTACCAGCATAGATTTGTTACAGTTGAGTGTCAGTTTGAAAGGACATCAGAAAGCTGAAATTACACCTTTACAGTTCCTGTAGTAAAGGGGCATTCTTTGTGTGTTAAGTGTCCTTTGTAGCCAGAAAATGGGCATGACTACTCACTAATCCTGCAAATGACATTACAGTAACAGACATGATAAAATGTATATTAATAATAAGAGTATAGAAAAAATAACTGTATAAAATGAAATATATCTCAGGCCATTCCATCTCATGAAGAGGAATACTGGCTTGGACCACCAGTCTATAAGCCATGCAACTAGAAAAAATCTGCCAGATGAAAGGAGATAATCTGGTTCAGCCAATTGTTTATCTCAGGTGACAAGGCAAAACTCATAATATGAAACTGAAAATTGATGTAACTCTCATCTTATTGTTTCTGAAAATTATCTTTTATAAATATCAGAAATATGAAAAGAAGTTTGAATGAGACTAAAAGAACAGTCTTTCCAATCTAATATTTAGTCTCCAAAAAAGTAACTGGGGAGATAAGTATGAATACTTGTCCTTCAAGACTTCATCCTCATGTGTTAGGGTTGTGAACTGGGAATCCTCACTCATCTTTAATAATGTATCAGAGCATTTCCAATCTGGAATGTAGGTATTTTTTTGTTAAAAAATGAATCCTTTTAAAAGTAAAGTATTATTTGAAATTGCAACTCACATTTTAAATAAGAGCAAAACTCACAGCCTTGAAAAGGAGCTCAAGGGCCTAGTTTTCTATACCCAGATACCACCTTAGTACACAAGATGCTCGGAGGCTCCTGCATGGTACTTTATGGTTCTGAGGGGGGAAAGAAATACACTTGCAAACCATTGCATGCATCTGAATGCTTTGGAAATCTACTCCTACTTCCTACTCACATTTCAAGAAAATTAAAATGATAGGCTTCCTACATTTAGATGATGAGTATAGAAGTATTTCTTTCATTTGCCTTAAAATGATAATTTTCAGATTTTAAAGTTACCTTTTAGGTCTTTAAGCCTCAGAAACATATATCCAACTGCCTGCTCAACACTTCCAATGAATGCCTCAAGGGCATCTCAAGTGCAACAAATCCAAGACTAAACTCAATTTCTTAGCAAAGATCACATCACTTAGGTACTAGCTCAGGAAGGAAACCTGGTTATCATCCTCATCACTTCCCTCTTGCTCATCCTCAATTTCTAACTATCTCAAAGCTAGGCACATTTCTATTCTTAAATCCTTCTCTCTCAAGTCTGTCTATTTCTCTCACTCTCCATCTCTAGTGCCACTAAAATGATTCAAGCTACCGTTATATCTCCTTCAGTACTTCCCAATAGGTCTTCCTTCCCAGCCATTTTTCAAGCTCTTTAATCTATCTTTTTACATAGCAGTTAATTATGACCTTAGGTCTTCCCCGTTTAAAATCCTTCAGAGGTGTCCTACTGCTTTTAAAATTAAAAGCGAACATCTTAATAAAACCTAGAATGACGTGGTCATACTATGAGCTTCCTGGGTTCTGTCCTCCATCAATATTAGCTAGCATTTTCACAGTCTTGCAAATATGTCAGTTCCTACGTGCCGCTAGGCCTTTATACAGATAAAATCTGGTCATTTATTTAAATGCTACCATATCACTTTGGATTAGAAGCATTCACCACAACTACAAATCAACATGCAGTTCTGTTTTTAAAGTTTATGTTCCATATTAGCTGGACTATCTGGCTTACACTTATATCCCAGCACGTGGCATAATGTCTTGCACAGAATAGAGCTTCATGAGTCTCTATCAGTTGAATGAGTAAGTGATAATCTGAGATCTGGAGAAGAGTACAACTGATATTTAATTTTATTTTTATAGACTTTTGATAAGAGTTAAAGTTTTAAATCCTCTTAACCTCTTTTCAAAAAAAAAAGCCTCATTTTAGAGCCTGAAATTGCTCTTTCCTATTTCCACTATCTTATATATTCAATCAAGTTGAAGAATCTCTAGAATCATATAGTATGTTCAACTCTTTGTGACCCCATGGACTGTACAGAATACTGGCATGGGTAACCTTTCCCTTCTCCAGGGGATCTTCCCAACCCAGGGACTGAAGCCAGGTCTACCTCATTGCAAGCAGACTCTTTACCAGCTGAGCCAAAAGGGAAGCCCGGGATCATACATAGAGATGTTTTATTTGTACGTACGACTGTATGTACAAAGATTCTACCACAGAATGATTGTGATTTGTATTTGTATTATTAAAGCTATTACTGATTAAGGAGCTTGACTTTTTAATATTAAAGCATCCAAGCATATCAACAGTACTGAAATTAATAAGAATTACAGAAAGGGAGATGGTAGCAGAGAAATATGTATTCAGGCTACTAAGATTTGGCAGAGACCATAATCTTAGATCCCTAGCTCCATTCAATAACAGTGAATCTATTTTTAATTCATTCCTGAATATTTAGTTGTAAGTGCCTCTAGTTCACTTACAGATATTGATCTGTTCAAAAGCAAGGAAGCCTTTATTACTACATTAATTTTTGATCCTCTGTCCCTCAGCAACCTGGCAATTATTTAAATAAATGTGGCTAGCTGAATTACTGATAAGATTCATGAAATCACCCATATTTAAAGTTCAAAACCATTGATTTTGAGTAATTTTATTAAAGGTGAATATAAATTAATTTTAAGAGTTTTCTCTAGATAGCTACACTAAAGTAACCTGGATTTAAAAAAATAATATAATACCACTACTACTAAAATAATAATAATTTCAGAATCTTCTAAGGACTATGCAAGTTTTTTGTAGATATTACATAATTTAATCTTGATAATAACTCTATAAAGTACCTTATGAAGTAGTATATTACTGTACTGTTATTATGTCTATATAATAGATGAGGAATCTAAGACTCATAAAACTAATACACTTGCCAAAAATTACAAAGAAGAAAAATTCACACCCAGGGTACCTCATTGCAAGTAGAGATAATCATATAAGCATAACTCTATAGAGTCTCAGCCATAATGAAAATACAGGGAGCTTCTTCAGCCTTGCTTTCCTCCACTACCATCTAAGTCAAGGAGGGAAAAGATGAAAAGTCTCCCACTCAGAACCAGCAATGCCAGTGATTCAGCAATAGCTTATGGAGTTTATTGGTAATACTCTGTCTTCTTACCTCAGAGAAATTTATTTTGCATTAAATTCAGTGGTCTACTTGCAGTACTCTGGGAAGTATAGATATTACTGACAGAACACTTTTAGGAAATCTATGAAACCCCTTTTGCTAGGGAATGATTTAGGCATGAATATCATCCTCAAGAAAGAAATCTCTATACAAATAATAGTATTTAAGGCTTAAAAAATATAATATTTTTAAATAATTATAATAGTTCCTATTAGAGATATTATATTACTCTAGAGGATTCAAGAGAGACTTCAATAGGTACAGGTGTGAATGTGATCTTGAAAAACCCTCAACAATAAAAAACTGGACCTTACTTCTACAATTTTAACATTCATATAAGTACCATATCACTTTCAATCAGGCATTGAAGACTGCAAATTCATCTATTTCCACGTCATTTATTTTTACCAAAACTATCTAATATGCAAATATCAAATGCTCTGCATCAATTAATTAATTAACAGCATGAAATTAAATATATTTACTAAGTTATTGTAAGTAGCCCAGCATAGAAGACTGACAGAAAAACTTGTTTCTAAAATAAAAGCTAAAATGAATTCTTATTTTCTAAAGCAAGCTATTACCTCAAACATTTATTTTTGGTTCCAGATCTTTATTCACTCACCTCATATGATACAAACACAGTCTGTTCTTTGCAGGAGAGTTATTTTACTTTTGTAATTAAGGTAATACAAATATTGCTCTAAAAATTAATACCTGATTAGTTTGGAAGAAAATTAAGTTGAGATGTAAGTGACATCAAGGTTTACAAGGCTTGAAACAAATTAATTTTGGAGGAACCTTTTATAAAGAATATAAAATTGAAAATGGTTCCTGATCATATGGACCCTAAAGCTTATGCTTAAATAGCTTCATGGTCAGTAAGATGCGTAGAACTGACTCATTGGGAAAGACCCTGAGGCTGGGAAAGATTGAAGGCCAGAGGAGAAGGGGACGACAGAGGATGAGATGGTTGGATGGCATCACCAACTCGATGAACATGGGTTTGAGCAAGCTCCAGGAGTTGGTGATGGACATGGAAGCCTGGCATGGTGCAGTTCATGGGGTCGCAAAGAGTCAGACATGACTGAGCGACTGAACTGAATTGAACAGTAAGATTCAGCTTAGGAACTCTAGAGCTCACATTTCATTGTATTATATAATTGTTGATTAACTAATTAATTATTGGATACCTACTGTGTTCCAGTAGTATGTTCCAATATTATAGAATAACCAATACTATTCTAAGCACTGAGAATGAAATGTGAATGAAACATACAAAAGTTTCATCTTCCTAGAACATCTGTTCTAAAGGTGAGAGATACAATAGTACATGAATAGGTAAGACAAATCTGGAACTCATAAGATAAGGGCTATATATTTAAAAGGGTGGGAAATACAGAATAGTTCAAAACTGGCTAGGGCAGGTGTATCAGGATCTGATATTTAAATCGAATCATTTAATAATGAGAGAGGCAGACAAGCTAAGAGGGATTCTTTTTCAGTTTTATCCACAGGATGAAGGGAAAGTGATCAATAAATATTTGTTGAAATGTTAAATGAACACATCTGTGGGAAAGCATTTTCAGTCAAGTAGAAAATACAAAGACCCTGAGATGAGTGTAACTTGCAGTTTGGGGAGATGAAAAAAAAGGCCTCTGTCCAGAGAAAAGTAAATTCTGGAGAAATAGTAGGAGATGAGGTTGAAGAGAGGCAGAACCTAGATCAGTTTAATGAGCTGTTCTCAGGTCAGACTGCACATTCAGTCATGGGAGGAACTGTACAAAGCACCAGTGTCTATGCCCCACTAGAAGCCTCGCCAGCAGAGGTTGGGAGAAGTGGTATACAAAGGAGTGTCTGTTTTCAAGCCCTCCGGGTTAAGAACCAATGATCCACATACTTGAAGGCACAATAAGAATTTTGGTTTTAGTCTATCACCAAGAAACGCCATGATGGGGTTATTAGAGGGAAATCAGTAATGACATGAAGATGTATATAGCCTTGAATTAAGATTCAGAATAAAGACTTTGCCCAGATTCATCATGTGTTTTTCATTCTACCTAATTTGTATGAAATTGCAACTCACATTTTAAATAAGAGCAAAACTCACAGCCTTGAAAAGGAGCTCAAGGGCCTAGTTTTCTATACCCAGATACCACCTTAGTACACAAGATGCTCGGAGGCTCCTGCATGGTACTTTATGGTTCTGAGGGGGGAAAGAAATACACTTGCAAACCATTGCATGCATCTGAATGCTTTGGAAATCTACTCCTACTTCCTACTCACATTTCAAGAAAATTAAAATGATAGGCTTCCTACATTTAGATGATGAGTATAGAAGTATTTCTTTCATTTGCCTTAAAATGATAATTTTCAGATTTTAAAATTACCTTTTAGGTCTTTAAGCCTCAGAAACATATATCCAACTGCCTGCTCAACACTTCCAATGAATGCCTCAAGGGCATCTCAAGTGCAACAAATCCAAGACTAAACTCAATTTCTTAGCAAAGATCACATCACTTAGGTACTAGCTCAGGAAGGAAACCTGGTTATCATCCTTATCACTTCCCTCTTGCTCATCCTCAATTTCTAACTATCTCAAAGCTAGGCACATTTCTATTCTTAAATCCTTCTCTCTCAAGTCTGTCTATTTCTCTCACTCTCCATCTCTAGTGCCACTAAAATGATTCAAGCTACCGTTATATCTCCTTCAGTACTTCCCAATAGGTCTTCCTTCCCAGCCATTTTTCAAGCTCTTTAATCTATCTTTTTACATGGCAGTTAATTATGACCTTAGGTCTTCCCCGTTTAAAATCCTTCAGAGGTGTCCTACTGCTTTTAAAATTAAAAGCGAACATCTTAATAAAACCTAGAATGACGTGGTCATACTATGAGCTTCCTGGGTTCTGTCCTCCATCAATATTAGCTAGCATTTTCACAGTCTTGCAAATATGTCAGTTCCTACGTGCCGCTAGGCCTTTATACAGATAAAATCTGGTCATTTATTTAAATGCTACCATATCACTTTGGATTAGAAGCATTCACCACAACTACAAATCAACATGCAGTTCTGTTTTTAAAGTTTATGTTCCATATTAGCTGGACTATCTGGCTTACACTTATATCCCAGCACGTGGCATAATGTCTTGCACAGAATAGAGCTTCATGAGTCTCTATCAGTTGAATTAGTAAGTGATAATCTGAGATCTGGAGAAGAGTACAACTGATATTTAATTTTATTTTTATAGACTTTTGATAAGAAGTAAAGTTTTAAATCCTCTTAACCTCTTTTCAAAAAAAAGCCTCATTTTAGAGCCTGAAATTGCTCTTTCCTATTTCCACTATCTTATATATTCAATCAAGTTGAAGAATCTCTAGAATCATATAGTATGTTCAACTCTTTGTGACCCCATGGACTGTACAGTCCATGGAATTTTCCAGGCCAGAATACTGGCATGGGTAACCTTTCCCTTCTCCAGGGGATCTTCCCAACCCAGGGACTGAAGCCAGGTCTACCTCATTGCAAGCAGACTCTTTACCAGCTGAGCCAAAAGGGAAGCCCGGGATCATACATAGAGATGTTTTATTTGTACGTACGACTGTATGTACAAAGATTCTACCACAGAATGATTGTGATTTGTATTTGTATTATTAAAGCTATTACTGATTAAGGAGCTTGACTTTTTAATATTAAAGCATCCAAGCATATCAATAGTACTGAAATTAATAAGAATTACAGAAAGGGAGATGGTAGCAGAGAAATATGTATTCAGGCCACTAAGATTTGGCAGAGACCATAATCTTAGATCCCTAGCTCCATTCAATAACAGTGAATCTATTTTTAATTCATTCCTGAATATTTAGTTGTAAGTGCCTCTAGTTCACTTACAGATATTGATCTGTTCAAAAGCAAGGAAGCCTTTATTACTACATTAATTTTTGATCCTCTGTCCCTCAGCAACCTGGCAATTATTTAAATAAATGTGGCTAGCTGAATTACTGATAAGATTCATGAAATCACCCATATTTAAAGTTCAAAACCATTGATTTTGAGTAATTTTATTAAAGGTGAATATAAATTAATTTTAAGAGTTTTCTCTAGATAGCTACACTAAAGTAACCTGGATTTAAAAAAATAATATAATACCACTACTACTAAAATAATAATAATTTCAGAATCTTCTAAGGACTATGCAAGTTTTTTGTAGATATTACATAATTTAATCTTGATAATAACTCTATAAAGTACCTTATGAAGTAGTATATTACTGTACTGTTATTATGTCTATATAATAGATGAGGAATCTAAGACTCATAAAACTAATACACTTGCCAAAAATTACAAAGAAGAAAAATTCACACCCAGGGTACCTCATTGCAAGTAGAGATAATCATATAAGCATAACTCTATAGAGTCTCAGCCATAATGAAAATACAGGGAGCTTCTTCAGCCTTGCTTTCCTCCACTACCATCTAAGTCAAGGAGGGAAAAGATGAAAAGTCTCCCACTCAGAACCAGCAATGCCAGTGATTCAGCAATAGCTTATGGAGTTTATTGGTAATACTCTGTCTTCTTACCTCAGAGAAATTTATTTTGCATTAAATTCAGTGGTCTACTTGCAGTACTCTGGGAAGTATAGATATTACTGACAGAACACTTTTAGGAAATCTATGAAACCCCTTTTGCTAGGGAATGATTTAGGCATGAATATCATCCTCAAGAAAGAAATCTCTATACAAATAATAGTATTTAAGGCTTAAAAAATATAATATTTTTAAATAATTATAATAGTTCCTATTAGAGATATTATATTACTCTAGAGGATTCAAGAGAGACTTCAATAGGTACAGGTGTGAATGTGATCTTGAAAAACCCTCAACAATAAAAAACTGGACCTTACTTCTACAATTTTAACATTCATATAAGTACCATATCACTTTCAATCAGGCATTGAAGACTGCANTATATTTATGCAGATGTGTATAAGAGACAGAGGCATGAATATCATCCTCAAGAAAGAAATCTCTATACAAATAATAGTATTTAAGGCTTAAAAAATATAATATTTTTAAATAATTATAATAGTTCCTATTAGAGATATTATATTACTCTAGAGGATTCAAGAGAGACTTCAATAGGTACAGGTGTGAATGTGATCTTGAAAAACCCTCAACAATAAAAAACTGGACCTTACTTCTACAATTTTAACATTCATATAAGTACCATATCACTTTCAATCAGGCATTGAAGACTGCAAATTCATCTATTTCCACGTCATTTATTTTTACCAAAACTATCTAATATGCAAATATCAAATGCTCTGCATCAATTAATTAATTAACAGCATGAAATTAAATATATTTACTAAGTTATTGTAAGTAGCCCAGCATAGAAGACTGACAGAAAAACTTGTTTCTAAAATAAAAGCTAAAATGAATTCTTATTTTCTAAAGCAAGCTATTACCTCAAACATTTATTTTTGGTTCCAGATCTTTATTCACTCACCTCATATGATACAAACACAGTCTGTTCTTTGCAGGAGAATTATTTTACTTTTGTAATTAAGGTAATACAAATATTGCTCTAAAAATTAATACCTGATTAGTTTGGAAGAAAATTAAGTTGAGATGTAAGTGACATCAAGGTTTACAAGGCTTGAAACAAATTAATTTTGGAGGAACCTTTTATAAAGAATATAAAATTGAAAATGGTTCCTGATCATATGGACCCTAAAGCTTATGCTTAAATAGCTTCATGGTCAGTAAGATGCGTAGAACTGACTCATTGGGAAAGACCCTGAGGCTGGGAAAGATTGAAGGCCAGAGGAGAAGGGGACGACAGAGGATGAGATGGTTGGATGGCATCACCAACTCGATGAACATGGGTTTGAGCAAGCTCCAGGAGTTGGTGATGGACATGGAAGCCTGGCATGGTGCAGTTCATGGGGTCGCAAAGAGTCAGACATGACTGAGCGACTGAACTGAATTGAACAGTAAGATTCAGCTTAGGAACTCTAGAGCTCACATTTCATTGTATTATATAATTGTTGATTAACTAATTAATTATTGGATACCTACTGTGTTCCAGTAGTATGTTCCAATATTATAGAATAACCAATACTATTCTAAGCACTGAGAATGAAATGTGAATGAAACATACAAAAGTTTCATCTTCCTAGAACATCTGTTCTAAAGGTGAGAGATACAATAGTACATGAATAGGTAAGACAAATCTGGAACTCATAAGATAAGGGCTATATATTTAAAAGGGTGGGAAATACAGAATAGTTCAGAACTGGCTAGGGCAGGTGTATCAGGATCTGATATTTAAATCGAATCATTTAATAATGAGAGAGGCAGACAAGCTAAGAGGGATTCTTTTTCAGTTTTATCCACAGGATGAAGGGAAAGTGATCAATAAATATTTGTTGAAATGTTAAATGAACACATCTGTGGGAAAGCATTTTCAGTCAAGTAGAAAATACAAAGACCCTGAGATGAGTGTAACTTGCAGTTTGGGGAGATGAAAAAAAAGGCCTCTGTCCAGAGAAAAGTAAATTATGGAGAAATAGTAGGAGATGAGGTTGAAGAGAGGCAGAACCTAGATCAGTTTAATGAGCTGTTCTCAGGTCAGACTGCACATTCAGTCATGGGAGGAACTGTACAAAGCACCAGTGTCTATGCCCCACTAGAAGCCTCGCCAGCAGAGGTTGGGAGAAGTGGTATACAAAGGAGTGTCTGTTTTCAAGCCCTCCGGGTTAAGAACCAATGATCCACATACTTGAAGGCACAATAAGAATTTTGGTTTTAGTCTATCACCAAGAAACGCCATGATGGGGTTATTAGAGGGAAATCAGTAATGACATGAAGATGTATATAGCCTTGAATTAAGATTCAGAATAAAGACTTTGCCCAGATTCATCATGTGTTTTTCATTCTACCTAATTTGTATATTTATACTCAAACACAGAGAGAACAAAGATGGTCATATGCCAAGCAGAGAATGTTATAAAATATTTTCTATTCTTTCTAATAGTGATACCCATATTAACATACTAGTCAAGAATTCTGAAAGTTTCTCACCACATAAGAAAAAAAAAATCACTTTTTCTTCATCTAGACTATTTTATGTTACAAAGTCCCCAGAAGATTAAACTGTCAAAACCAACTTCTTTTCCTGACACATAACTCCAATTTCCTAGGACCTTCTGGCCAAACAAGTAATAGGAAGCTTGAATCAGTTTTATCTCCAAAATCTGAATTCTTCTGGTAACTCCATGATTTCTGAAGAGTAAGACAGGAAAAATACCTCAGCACTTCCACGACTGATTTCAATCTTTCTCTTCATTGTCACCTCTTCTCAATTCTTAAAATTCCTTACCAGCATTTTTTCAAAACTGAAATGCCTTCTGAAATACGGTTTCTTATGTTTAGTTTAAGCTATATATTCACTTATTCTATTCCTTGACTATCCTCCCCATTAGCCTGTAAGCTCCACAATAATTTTAGTCTAATTTGTTTACAGATTTATCCAAACATTTGGAGAAGTGCCTAGCACTGGAACTTTAATAAATGAATACTTATGGAAGAATGGAATGAAAGTAGGTGTAGTCATCATTCCTGTTTTTCAGATGAAGAAACTAAGGCTCAAAATGGTAAATGAAGTGTACAAGGACATATCTTTAGGCAATAACAAGTTTAGGACTAAAATGCTTATATTTTTCATCCTAAATAAAGTCTGTGTGCTCAACACTACACACTAATTTTCAGTACAGCATTTGAAGCTGAGACTAGATTTTTGTGCTGTGATCTGATTGTAGACAGCCTTTAGTGCCAGAGCAAGGAGTTATGACTTTGAGCTGCCATTAGTTGGAAGTTATTGAAGGACACTGAACAGGCAAGTAACAGCATCAAAGTAGTGTTTCAAAAAGATTTATCTGCTATCATTGTAGAGAACAGATGGGCAGGAGAAGAATATCAAGGCAGCAAGACAGTTCAAAGAAAAAAGTACAGCGTCCAGATAATTTCAGGCACTAGTCAAAATAAAGTCTATACATCACTGGTAACAGCAAATTATTCTTCACCTTCGAAATGTAGACTGGTTATAAATGCACATTCAACAAATATTTATTGAGGGCACACAACAGTCATCAACATGCTCTATCAAACATTTTATGTCAAGTAATAAGATAAGATCATCTATACATGGCCATGCCCGTTTCATTCCACTTGGTGGGCATGTGAATAGCACAGATAAACTGAAAGATCTTCAAAGAACCACAGTAAAAATAAAAGTGAATGCAGAAAAGGGTATCCAGACTAGATCAAAGCTTATTCATTATCAAATATTGATTCCATACTTGACTTATGAAAAACACATTGGTGGATTATTTACTAAGTCACAAATCGATCTTAACTTTGAATACAAAGTGCCCTTAGTAAGAACAACAATAACAAAAACAAAATGCACATAAACAGTCTGAAAACAAAGAGACTATAGTGAAAGACATTTAGAGAAAGTATTATGTAAATTAAGAGGACCAAAGGATTTCCTTATATTTGGGACTGTAGAAATCCTCAGTGAATTGCTAGTAACTGAGGATAAAATATACTACACCAAAGTGTATCCAGAATAACGGATTAATGGATTTTGTGTTTGATTCTTGGTAAACAAAATTAAACTTTAATGGTACTAGGTACAGCAGATATAACCATAGTGAAGAAACATAAAACCCAAGAGGCCAACAGCAAGGCTGAACATTGCACAGGCCCTTTCAGGGTCACTCTAATTGTTAAATATGGCTCTAGATTAAAATCATCAGGTTGTCAGTAGGTTTATATTGGCCTCTACTCTTCTTTTAAGTTTGATAATTAATATAATCTCCCTGGATATTCATTTTTTGTTTGAAAAAAAAAAGTCTATTGAGCAGTAACCCTTTCTCACATGGTTTTTGTCATATGGGTATCAACCCTAAAATGTTATATTGATATAAATTCTATCAACAAGGCCATTGTGTGGACTACACTGAGTAATCCATACTAGAAAGTTTTACTCTGTGTAGCTAAAGGGTTGCATGCACATATCATGACATAGCTTTCAACTCATTTCCAACTCTCTTTGTCATGAGAAATGAGAACTTCAAACTATGAAATAAAACACTCACTAAATGTGTATATAGTCTTAATTTTTCTCTTTTCTAACAGAGGTGACTTTCTGAAATATGTATTCCAACACTACCCTAAAATATTTTTAATCTTGATATTAAAGTTAGAAAGATGGAGAAGTGCATTTGAGATAGAACCTTGAATTACTGATAGAGACTTCTTAATATCACCATCAGAATCCCGACTGAGCTACTTCGTGATTTGGGACAAGTCATGCTTCACTCTTTCCATGCTTTCATGACTAGGGAACATTTTAAGAATGGTTCTTAGTGATTGTATTCATTTCCTAGCATTGCCATAACAAATTATCACACACTTGGTGGCTTGAAACCAACAGAGATGTATTCTCTTACAGTTCTAGAAGCCAGAAGTTCAAAATTAGGTTGTCAGCAGGGCCATGATCCTTTCAAATGTTCTAGAGTCCTTCTTTGCCTAATGCATTCCTTTTCTTTGGCAGCATAACTACAGTCTCTGCCTCCATTTTCTCTTGGTTTTCTTCTTCCTCTGTTTCTCTCTCTGTCTACTTTTTCTTTATGAAGGACACCATTCATGACCTTTAGGGTCCACCCTAAGGCAATATGATCTCATCTTAAATAATTATATCTACATGGATCTTATTTCCAAAAAAGGTGACAATCTAAGGTTCCCAGAGAACCTGAATTTTTTTTTAGACATTATCCAGCCTATTAAAGTGGTTGTGAAATATTCTACTGATTCTTATAAAATTAGCATATATATATCAATGTGCAAATTTTTATTAATATTATAAAGTTATATGAAAAGAGAAAATAATCTTGCTTCCAGCTGAGTGACAGCCAGTGAAGTGGCTTAAGCAGAGGAAAGCCATGATCTGACATAAGTTTTAAAGAATCACTCTGGCTGAACTATTGAGAACAGATTATAGGTGAGCAAGGAATATAGGGAGGCCAATGAATTGGTGAGAAATGCTTCAATTCTGAATATATTTAAAGAAAGAAAAATGGTATCTGCTAGGATAAAATGGAAGAGAAGGAGAAAAGTTAAGAGTGACTAAGATTTTTGGCTTAAGCAACTGCAATGCCAGAGCTGCTAAAACTGAGGCAGAGAAGACTACCAGCTGAGAAGTCTTTGGTGGAAGATTTGAAGTTCAGTTTTGAAAACAGTAAGTCTGAGCTGTCTAAGAATCTGAAAGAACATATCCAGTAAGACTTGATTGTAAATGTCCACAATTTAGGATAAAAGTGTGAGATGGATATATAAAATTTGCAAGTTGAAAAACTATGAGATGGCATATAAAGCAATGAGATAAGATCAGATGAGATCACTAAAGTAGTGAGCATAGATAAAAATGGGCTTGCTAGGTAGCAATAGTGGTAAAGAACTTGGCTGCCAATGCAGGAGACGTAAGAGATTTGGGTTTGATCCCTGGGTCGGGAAGATCCCCTGGAGTAGGAAATGTCAACCCACTCCAGTATTCTTGCCTAGAGAATCCCATGGACAGAGGAATCTGGTGGATTACAGTCAATAGGGTCACAAAGGCTTGGACACAACTGAAGTGACTGGATCGGGAAGATCCCATGGAGTTCAGTTCAGTTCAGTTCACTCCTCAGTTGTGTCTGACTCTTTGCAACTCCATGAATCGCAGCATGCCAGGCCTCCCTGTCCATCACCAACTCCCGGAGTTCACTCAGATTCACGTCCATCGCGTCAGTGATGCCATCCAGCCATCTCATCCTCGGTCGTCCCCTTCTCCTCCTGCCCCCAATCCCTCCCAGCATCAGAGTCTTTTCCAATGAGTCAACTCTTCTCAAGAGGTGGCCAACGTACTGGAGTTTCAGCTTTAGCATCAGTCCTTCCAAAGAAATCCCAGGGCTGATCTCCTTCAGAATGGACTGGTTGGATCTTCTTGCAGTCCAAGGGACTCTCAAGAGTCTTCTCCAACACCACAGTTCAAAAGCATCA
>SJYX01000707.1:220602-255775 GCA_006410675.1 Oreotragus oreotragus | reverse complement strand
GGTTTTCATTGGAAGGACTGATGTTGAAGCTGAAACTCCAATATTTTGGCCACCTAACGTGAAGAGCTGACTCATGTGAAAAGACCCTGATGTTGGGAAAGATTGAGGGCAGGAGGAGAAGGGGACGATGGAGGATGAGATGGTTAGATGGCATCACCAACTCAATGGACATGGGTTTGTCTAAACTCCGGGAGTTGGTGATGGACAGGGAGGCCTGGCGTGCTGTGGTTCATGGGGTCGCAAAGAGTCGGACATGACTGAGTGACTGAACTAAACTGAACACAGTCAAAGGTTTTGGCATAGTCAGTAAAGCAGAAGTAGATGTCTTTCTGGAACCCTCTTGCTTTTTTGATGATCTAACAGATGTTGTCAATCTGATCTCTGGTTCCTCTGCCTTTTGTAAATCCAGCTTAAACATCTAAAAGTTCACAGTTCACATACTACTGAAGCCTGACTTGGAGTATTTTGAGCATTACTTTGCTAATGTGTGAGATCAAATTTTATGAGACAATGAAAAATAAAAGAAAAAGTTTGGACTCTGTGTGGAAAGAGTAACAATAAAAATATGTTTGCCGTGATAATACAGTTGTTTCAAGATTCTTAATCATCTTCCTATACTGGATAATCTATTATGAAAACAGAAATCTGCCACTCTGATCATGCATTAATTGTTTTATTCATTCAATAGTTATTAATTGAGCATATAGGATTTGCAGCTGTCTCTGCCTCAACACAGCCCTTTAGTGCCCATGATTTCCAATGTGTAGAGATAAAAATGTGTCCATTTCCATTTTATTGATGGGCTATTTGGTAATAAGCTTTGTCCTTCATTCTCTATTCAATCAATTCTAATCTTTATGAAACTGAAAATTAGAGCTTGCCCTCAAAAGACAAGTATTGTCTTACTGATGTATTTCTCTTTATTTTGTATATTTTATCTCCTCCTGATAGCACAGTATTTATATGCTGACATTTCATTCTAAAATAAGAGTGATTCTTACCTTTCTATCTATAGCTCTGACACAAATCAAGCCTTCAAATTGTGTGTTGAGTGAATTGGCTCATCTTATTTCATACTAATAAGCAAAGATATGAGTATTAACTTCTTCAAACTGTTTTTAAACTTGACTTTACAAAATAGAAAACTTTCTTGTTTTTACCAATTAATTTTCAGAATAAAGAATTCAAGTGACTTAATATTCAGTTGGTTTTAATTGCCATCTAATTTAAATGGTTTTAATTAATGAATAAAACTTTAGTGGCCAAAAACATCTTAGTGTTATCTTGCACGTGTACTAAACAACACTGCATTCTCCTTCTGAACTCCATCTGATGCTAAACACATCTTTCGTTCTCCAGAAACCTTCAACAGTTTCCCTTTTCCTAGAGAAGAGAATTAAAATTCATTTCCCTAGCATTTAAAGTCCTTTAAAATCTCTCTTTATCTTAACTTTCAACCTAAAATCTGTAAATCCTCTTTATGTTTGATTCTTCCCCAATCAACCAATTCACTGATTTCTTATATCTGCATTTTGAGGAAGCCAGTAGCTTTCTCCTGATAATTTCTTTCCCCTGATACCCACTCCCTCCCAATTTACACATGTCCACATAATCAATATACTGTGGGGCCTCTCATAGCAATTTACTTGGTATCTCTCTTACAGCGGTTACCATTTTATATTTTGTAATGTAGTTATTTATGTACATGCCATGTCTCCAGTAGACTGTGTGATTTTCAAGACAGATGTTATATTTGATTAAGCTTTGTATATTTCATAGTATCTACACCAGTACTTTTAACAAATAAATGGATGAAAAATTATCTCAATCGTTCTTGTTAAAATTTTGAGAAAAAATAGTGCTTCACTACTGTTCACAACTTTTAATCATGCTTTGTAAGACTTAAGAGGATTGGCTCCAAAGGAAACTGCTAAGGAAAATTGCAGCTTAAATTAATCAGTATACTGTAACAACTCAACAAATGCAAAATTGCTAAAGTCTGAAAGCCTACCTTTCAGACAGGTAAGTTTGCCAGAGTACTATTCTCCTAAGTTATAATTAAATAAG
Source organism: Oreotragus oreotragus (assembly GCA_006410675.1). Classification (NCBI taxonomy): domain Eukaryota; kingdom Metazoa; phylum Chordata; class Mammalia; order Artiodactyla; family Bovidae; genus Oreotragus; species Oreotragus oreotragus. Next base: position 253,708 of record SJYX01000707.1, on the reverse strand, counting down.
ACATATTATTACCCAAGGTCAGTGGCCACCTCTTTCTTTGTCCTCCAGAAATATTCCAATATTTGTAAGTACTTTATAGATAGTATATAAATGATATGATTATTTTGCCTTAAAGATGTCTAGGCACTTGAGTAAGGGACACAGCATAACATTGTGGATTAAAGTCTGAGCTCAAAAGTCTAACAAGCCAGCCTGAGAGCCCTTTCTTCCCACTTGTCAGTTTTGTGACCTTGGGGAAATTAATTAACCCTTTCATATCTCAGTCTTTTATATATAAAAGACAGTATCAATTATGCCTGGAAAATTCCATGGACGGAGGAGCCTGGTGGGCTGCAGTCCATGGGGTTGCTGAGGGTCGGACACGACTGAGCGACTTCACTTTCACTTTTCACTTTCATGCATTGGAGAAGGAGGTGGCAACCCACTCCAGTGTTCTTGCCTGGAGAGTCCCAGGGACGGGGGAGCCTGGTGGGCTGCCGTCTCTGGGGTCGCACAGAGTTGGACACGACTGAAGAGACTTAGCAGCAGCGGCAGCAACAATCATATCTACACTCGATGTACCTGTGAGAACTAACCGAAACAGTATATACAAAGTAGCTGCCACAGCAAACCTCACAACTGTTCATTATTACAATGTATTTTTCTTCCTGACACTGATATGTCTGTCTGGATTGGAGAAGGGATCAGAGTGACTTGTGAACAAAACCATGTAAGGCAAAAGCAAATATCAAAGGTCAAATTTTTATGAAGTCTATTAATTTTTGAATACTATTTATAAACTCAATTGAAAATTACCTGGAACATACATATGTTCTATTCCAAGTGACTGAGCCTGTATGTCCTACCTTTTGTATGACTATAAATAATATCACCTGAAAGTCCCAGTAGTCATCAAAATTTATTCAAGACAATTCCAATACATTGTAATCACTTACACTCTTCTATCCTCCCCCATTAAAGGTGAAGCCATGTTTAAAAAAAAAAAAAAAAAAAAACAAGAAAAAAGTGATGTTAGTTTTAACACTTTAATTCACTACTTTTCAGTTTCCTCTCACACCTACACAGAATTCTCCCTTAAAGCACTAAAGATTAATCAAACAAGGTCAACAAGCATTTTCTATTTAATAAATGAGTACAAGGCAAGATGTTAGTGTTATGAAGAGATCACTTAGAAACAAAAGAGGGAATTCCCTGGTGGTCCAGTGATTAGAATTTGGTTCTTTCATTGCCAGGGCCAGGGTTCCATTCCTGGTCCAACAACTAAGATCCTGCAAGGCTACCTGTATCTCCAGGTTTATGAGAAGAGACCAGGGCTAAAGGGAAACATGGAAGGATGGAATTAAGATTGCAGTCAACAATTCCATTAATTTTCTTGATTCCCCAATTCAAAACAGCAGCAAGGAGGTCTTGGGGGACACAAGGGCATGAAAATAATTTTGTAAAACCTTCAAATGCCAGATATGGCAATATTGTTTCATAAATGATCTAAAACAAGAAGGGTATCTAGGAAATATTTTCCTGACCGTGATTTATATATACTACTAGCCAGAGAGATTTGGTCAAATCTAGGATGCCTCTGAGAGTAAAGACAAAACCCTCAACTCAAATTTTCAGACTCTGTGCTCCATACTGGTATCTGAATGAAAGCATGGTACTTGAATTCCAATGAATATTGGCATTAAGTGATAACAAAGTCCTTTACTGAACTTACACTATAAAAACCAAATTCCGTTCTGTTGGTTGTTAAAATTCTGGCACGTCCTCTTGACCACACTGTGAAACAATAGAAGATACAGGTATTGGTATTGGTCTCTGCTACCAATTCCTGGCTCAGAGTTACTCTAACCCTTGTAATTTCCAAAGTTATGCACTAGAAGCATCTGATGTTTGGTCTTTGATCCTGGCTCCTGATATGGAGCCTCTAGATCCCTTGGAATTTCATGGGTAATAGGAGCATCTTTTGTTCAAATGAGATGATTCAGTTTGGGCTCCTGGATAGCTCTGAGATGGGGCTTGTCATCAGAAAGACCAAGACATGATTTGACGATTGAAACATTCAGTTCCACCTCCCATCCTCCAGGAAGGAGAGAGGGGCTGGAGACTGAGCTGATACTGAACATATCTATATGATGGAACCTCCATAAAAATCTGACAAGTATGGGGTTCAGAGAGTTTCTACAATGTTCAACACATCTATATGACAGGAAGTTCACATATTCCAATTCCAAGGGCACAGAAGCTCCTGCACTTGGTGCCTTTCTGGACCTCAACCTGGCTTTATTATAACTTTTTAAATAAGCTAGTGAATGTAAATAAGGGTTTCCCTAAGTTCTGGGAGGCATTCTAGCAAATTATAAAACTAAAGAAGGGGTCATGGATGTGCCAATTTACAGCTGGTTGGTCAGAAGTACTGAGGACAAGATGGGATCTTAAATTGGTGTCTGAAGTGGGGGCAGCCTTGTAGGACTGAGTCCATAACTTGTGGGGTCTGATGCTAAGTCCAGGTAGACAGTATCAGACTTGTAGAACACCAAGTTGGTGTTGCAGAGAATTGTTTGGGGCAAAGTCCACACGTCTGGTGTTAGAAATACTGTGCACATGAGTAAAAGAAAAACAGGGAAGTGACTTCCTCATACGCTCACTCTGCTTCAGTGTATTTATATGTAAAAGAAGAAAAATGTCATCACATTTTTGTGTGTGATGATTAAGCTAACATGTATACAAAATTTAGAATAATCATAGTTTATTTTTATTACTGTTGGCTAATGTACTTATCTTTGTTTATATACCAGCAATGACTCTTTCTTAAATATTCTTTCATCTCCCATTTTTTGATGGTAAGTTTTATTTCATTTCCTAAATATGTGTAATATGTTCAATATTCAGGATCAGGTAAAGAATGGGAGGTTCCTTCCTGTCTTGAATATCATAATTTTATGTCCCTTTCTCCTCTGTTGATGAGAAGGCTCTCCTGGGGTTGCTAAGCAGCTCTCTCCCCATGTCACTTCCACATCACCACTTATTCTAGCAGACAATACATTTTCCATGAACTGAACAAAATAGTTCATTTTCCATACTTTTATTGAGAAAAAACAGCTCGAAACATAATCTTGCATTTGGAAATGAGCATGTAAACCAGGGCTTCCCCAGTGGCTCAGACAGTAAAGAATCTGCCTGCAAAGGAGGAGACCTGGGTTCAGTCCTGGGAAGATCCTCTGGAGAAGGAAATGGCAAACCACTCCAGTATTCTTGCCTCGGGAATCCCATGGACAGAGGAGCCTGGCAGGCTCCATGGGGTCACAAAGAGTCAGATACAACTGAAGAACACATTTTCATAACTGAAAACCATGATTCATCATATTCATTTCATTTTATACATGGTGACTGAGGCCCAGAGAGACAAATTAACTTGCCCAAGGTCACGGGCTCTTAGAGGACAGAGATCATGCAGACTGGCCACGTAACCTCAAATTTCCCCAAAGCATTTGTAGGTGCACTGCAGCAACATTGGTCTTTTAAATATCTACTCTCTCAAATAGCTATTCTAACTCTTCCAACTCTGGAGCAGCATCACTTAGTATTCCATACCAGTTAGGAGTCAGAAATATCCTTCAGTGAACTTTAGCTCTAGGTGGCCCCAGAGTGGCATAAAAGAGTTATACTCCCCTAACAAGAACTTATATCACCCAAAGGTACTCCTTTAGAAAATAGGAAAAAGGATTCATGGTCCTGGATCTAATATTAGAACAAGTCTTTGTGCTCCCAAGAAGTCCCTCAAAATAATCATTTTTCTAGCGTCACTCAATAATTGATATATAAAATGACAGTGCTCACTCAGAAGCAAAGATTCAATTCTATTCCATATACTCCATTTAATAAGGAAGAAAAAGAATGTAATCCATCTTAGAAAAAAAAAATGATAGTTTTTAAGTCTGGTATTTAGAGTTTATTAATGTAGTCAACTTCCTACTGAACAATTCCATTCAGTTGCCTGACACATGTCTCAACCTCAACACATACAAAATAGACTCAGTATTCTACCTCAACTCCTCCTACATCTCACCTATCAATAAACTGGTTAAAATAATGTCCTGCAATAAACTTGAAATCTGTCCCTGACATTTCTATCTCCTCCACCCACCGGAGTCTGTCAAGCACCCAGGTCTCTTAATCCTGTATCTCAAATACCTCTTTATTTTACCCACTCCTGTCACATTTCACTGGCACTACGATGCTCTAAGCAGGCCTTACTTCCCACACAGAACTCATGAAGGCCACCACCACCACCTACCACACCTCCCTGTACAGTTGTCTATTCCCCAATCTATTCCACACATGAACTTTCCACAACACAGAGCTAATCATGTCTGCTGTATTCTAAACTCATTCAGTGGCTTTCCCTTTTTTTCAAATCCATTCAGTGGTTCTTATTCACTCACTTTATTTGTCTATATTACAGACACATCAAACCCACATCCAAAACACACCTAGGACCCTAGTAATGCCCCATATTCAGTCAAAATACTCCCACCCCATGCACCTGTTGCTCTGACACATGACAATCAGCATCCTAAATGTTATGTTCACAGTTAGCTTTACTTGTTTTATATGAAGTTTTGATGCATCTCTATACAGTTCTAAAGTATGCATTTGAAAAACTAAGTTGATTTTAACTTATTAAACTGTACCATGCTGTATATCATCTCTGAAAGATATAACTTCCATACTTAACTTATTATTGTATTATCATGATTAATTCATATTGGTGCAAATTGCTATAGTTCACTTTGACTAAAATATATTATTCTCTTACATCCCATACATCTATTCATTCATCAGATTTTGCATTAATTGGCCTATGGATTATTTTCAACTTTTATTTTTATGAACAGTAGCACTGTAAAATATTTGCTTATGTCGAAAGATTTCTATAAGTATATGACTATGGATTCTGGTTCATTCATGAATTTTTAGATATTGGCAGCAATGTCAAACCATTATCTTAAGTTACTGTTAAAAAATGTGAAAATACATCACCTCTAACAATTGGTATTAGCAGCCTTTTTATTTTTGCCAATTGAATGTATATAAGTATATCATTGTAGTCTTGGCCTGCATTTTCATCTCACAGTCAATGTTCAGTATTTTATCATAACTTTCTTTTTTGTTATATGTGTTTCTTTTTTTCCTAGAAATATGTATTTATGCTTATTTCCTACCCATTTTTTTTCCTGTTGGACTATGTGGGCTTTCCTTACTATTAATAGGAGTTATTTATATATATTTGACAATAATCTTTCACCTACATGTTCTTTGAACATCTTCTACAGTTTGTAATCTCTCTTTTTACTTTCTTGAAGGTATATGCAAGTAAACCAACTTCCTGAATTTTAATATAGTCAAATTTATCAATAGTATCTTTTATGGTCAATGATGTCGTATAGTATTTCAAAATTGTTCCTTAATTCAGAGTCCTAAAAATGCCTATTTTATTTTCTGCTAAAAGTAAGGTTTTTCTGTGACACTAATACTTCGAAAGCATATCTCGGTTTATGCCATGATGAAGCGTCCAGTTTCATCTATTTTCCATGCATATCACCACGATTTTCACGGTATTTACTGAAGAGCTCTTGTCTCCCCTACTGATTTGCAGTGCTCCCTCTGTCATATATTGAATGTTCCGAGCATGTGAGTGTACTTCTAGGGCCTCTATTCTGTTCCTCTGGGTACTTGGGCTACCCTTTGTGCAAATACTACAGTCCTGATTACTCAAATTTTGTAAGATCTCTGTATTTTTTTCCCTTCAGAAGTATCTTGGGTGTTCCATTATCTTTATAATTCCATAAAAATGAGTGTTTTCTTCTTTAACTATTTACTTCCTACTTTTATCTTTTAGACCTCAGCTCAAGTGCCACAGTCTCTTAAGAAGTTTTAGCTAGTATCCAAGATCCATTTCTAATACCCTAGATGCTCTACTCAGAGCATTGTTCTTCCTCATCCCAATACTCTCTGTGCTTTGTAATCATTTCTAAATTACATTTTTACTGAAAGAGACAGAGAGAGAAATAAAATTTTATTATTAACTATGTGCTGCAGAAGACTCTTGAGGGTCCATGGAGGACAAGGATATCAAACCAGTCGATCCTAAAGGAAAACAACTCTGAATACTCATTGGAAGGACTGATGCTGAAGCTCTAATACTTTGGCCACCTGATGCAAAGAGCCAACTTGTTGGAAAAGACCCTGATGCTGGGAAAGACTGAAGGCAGAAGAAGATGAGGGCAGCAGAGGATGAGATGGATGCATCACTGACTCAGTGGACATAGATTTTAGCAAACTCTGGGGGATAGAGGAGGACAGAGGAGTCTGGCATGCTACAGTCCGTGAGGTTACAAAGAGTCAGACATGACTTAGTGACGGGACAACAACAACCACAAATGAGCTGCATGACAACAGAGTCCTTGTTTCCCTTGTATCTCCAGGTCTTAGCGCATAGTCCATAATTTTTTTTTGAAGAGTTATTTCCTTTAGGGGGGCTATACCCAGAATAACTGCCCTGGAGTGCTGTGGACCTGACTCAGCCTGGATAGCAGAGTCTGGTGGAGTCTCATTCAGACCTTTCATTGCTTTCACAGTGTTTAGCAGATACTGATAAAGGGTCAGCATGAGCTGCCACTCCACTGAGAGGCTTATCACAGCATCATGTTTAATTCTCAAGGCAGCTCTGTGAAGTAAGATTTATTGACTTTAAGGTTCTCCTCTTAAATGGAACACCAAGATTTTGTTAAGGAATTTGCTAAAAGTCACACAGCTATTAATAATTCACAAGGGAGGACTTGAGGACCAGGTTAGTCAATAAAGCTGGGTTTTTAACCATGGGGCCATCTGTCTTGTTATGCCCTCTATGAAGTCGGAGGTGCTGATACTCGAGATTGCTTCTTGTTTTTTGCCCATTACCAGACTATATTCTTCTTTTATATAATTGACATATAATTGACACACAACTTTGTGTAAGTTTAAGATATACAACATGTTAACTTTAGAAGAACAAATAATTAATAATTTGGTAAATTAATGAACATATCTCAAAAATTAATTCAGAGTGTTTGCTAATATTGGGTATTTACAAGTGGTTTAAAATTTAGAACTAGAAGACATCTTAGAAACGACCTAGCCCAAAACCTTTATTTTAATAATGCAGACAAAAACGTCCAGAAAGATCAACATTTTTGGTCAAAAAATCTTGTTTTTAACATATCTAGAACCTGAAAATTTCAGCCAAGTGCACTTTGTACAATATCATCTACATGTAAATAAAATATTTTAAATACACAGTATGAGTTCCTAAATAAAGCAATATTCTGAAATAATGAGTAACAATAGAAGATGAAATTAAAACTATAAAGCTTAATTTTCACATTTTCAAGACAAATATTAATGTATAACATTAAAGTAGTATTAAAAGTAAAGAGAATACAGTTTAATTTTACATTTTAAGTATAAGGAAAAATGACTATTTTTGCCTTGCATCATTAAATTTTACATTTTGAGATTTGAAACTGAACATTAAGAACTTAAATCAGCAAAACTGCTCTTTAGGTGCTTCCAGAAAAGGCTGTCATAGTTTTGCTGAATCAGATCATAAAATTTTTTGTGACCAATCTAGATGTCTCCATTCAACAAATGACCAAGTGATCATACTAAACTGATGTGATCCATCAAATCACGTTTCCACTTTCAGCCAAGCAGCAGCTCAACCAGTTCTAACAAAGCAGAGAAGGCTGATTTATTCTGGGATTTTAACCAAAGATCAGCAAATCAATCCCCATGCTCATTTATCAAAAGCTGATGGACTCATAAAGTTTTCCTCTTTGAATAATTCTAACATAAGAGTGTAAAAAATGTATATAAACTATCTAAATGGATCTAGGCTCAGTCACTTTCATATTACTTTCTCTCAATTTTTTTGGCTAGTCAGAAACTCTGCTGAAAGAATTAGACTCATTTTGAGAAGAAGATAATCATAATTTCTCCAGCTGGACCAGAGTATTATTGCAAAGTAAACTAAAGATGTCCAACAAAATCACTCAACAAAAAATTAATTTTTAGAAATGCTTTTCTGAATTTTCCTACTTATACAATCAGATAGTATCAGTGAAATTATCTTTCTTAGAATATTTTGATTAATGCTGCTTCTGCTGCTAAGTCGCTTCAGTCGTGTCTGACTCTGTGCAACCCCATAGATGGGAGCCCACCAGGCTCCTCCGTCCCTGGGATTCTCCAGGCAAGAACACTGGCATGGGTTGCCATTTCCTTCTCCAATGCATGAAAGTGAAAGTGAAGTCACTCAGTCGTGTCCAACTCCTAGGGACCCCATGGACTGCAGCCTACCAGGTTCCTCCGTCCATGGAATTTTCCAGGCAAGAGTACTGGAGTGAGTTGCCATTGCCTTCTCCATTTTGATTAATAAATAACCTCAAAAATATCTATATATTAGAAGCAGAATACATTCATTAAATGAATGGAAACCTCACGTCAGTAAATTAGATCCACTTTTCCAAAAGGTACAGATATATCAACTGGGCTTCAAAGTTGACCTTTTGTCATGCTTATAAAGAAAAATTTTGCTAAGTAAGGAATTAATATAAACTAGATTTTAAGAAAAAAGTGTTAAAAATGTTAAGAAAAAAATTCAAGAGAATAAAATTATCTACTTCTGCTTCATTGACTACACTAAAGGCTTTGACTATATGGTAACAAACTGGAAAATTCTTAAGGAGATGGGAAAACCAGACCACCTTATCTGTCTCCTGAGAAGCCTATATGTAGGTCAAGAAGCAACAGTTAAAACTGGACATGGAACAATGGAGTGTTTCAAAACTGGGAAAGGAGCATGTCAAGGCTGTATATTTTTACACTGACAGTTTAACATAAATACAGAGTACATCATGTGAAGGGTTTCCTGGGTGGCTCAGTGATAAAGAATCCACCTGCCAATGCAGGAGTTGTGGGTCCAGTCACTAGTTTGGGGAGATCCCTGGAGAAGGAAATGGCAACCCACTCCAGTCTTCTTGCAATTGTTTTCTTATAGTACTCTCACTTCCCTGATGGTTCAGATGGTAAAGAATCTGCCTGCAATGCAGGAGATCTGGACTTGATCCCTGAATTGGGAAGATCCCCTGAAGAAGGGAAAGACAATCCACTCCATTATTCTTGTCTGGAGAATCCATGGACAAAGGAACCTGATGGGCTATAATCCGTGGGATCGCAAAGAGTTGAACAAGACGGAATGACTAACAATTTCATTTTCACAAATTTCACATCATGTGATATGCCAACACAGATGACTCACATGCTGAAATCAAGATGGAAGAATATCAACAATCTCAGATATGCAGATGACACCATCTTAATGGCAGAAAGTGAAGCGGAACTAAAAAGACTCTTAATGAAGGTGAAAGAGAGTGATAAAGCTGGCTTAAAACTCAATATTCAAAAAATGAAGATCATGGCAACCAGTCCTATTACTTCATGGCTAAAAGATGGGGGAAAATTGGAAACAGTGGCAGATTTTATTTTGGTGGGCTCCAAAATCACTGTAGATGGTGACCGCATCCAGGAAATGAAAAGACGCTTGCTCCTTGGCAGAAAATCTATGACAAACCTAGACAGTGTATTAAAGAGCAGAGACATCACTTTGCCAGTAAATGTCTGTAGAGTCAAAGCTATGGTTTTTCTCGCAGTCATATACGGATGTAAGTGTTGGACCATAAAGAAGGCTGAGTGTCCGAGAATTGATGCTTTAGAACTGTGTACTGGAGGAAACTCTTGAGAGTCCCTTGGACAGCAAGGAGATCAAAGGAATCAGTCCTAAAGAAATCAACCCTGAATATTCATTGGAAGAACTGATGTTGAAGCTGAGGCTCCAATACTTTGGCCACATGATAGGAAGAGCCAACTCGTTGGAAAAGAGCCTTATGCTGCAAAAGACGTAGGGCAAGAGGAGAAGGGGGCAACAGAGGATGAGACGGTTGGATGGCTTCACTGACTCAATGAACATGAGTTTGAACAAACTCAGGGAGACAGTGAAGGACAGGGAAGCTTGGCATGCTGCAGTTCACGGGGTTGTAAAGAGTCAAACACGACTTAGCAACTGAATAAAACAATAACTAAAACTAATTTCAAGCATGCTCACGTGCTTTAGAAGCACTCATTCACTAGGAATATTTCAGAAGTAAATTAATGACATTTAAGCCAAAAGAAAACATAGAAAAATTACATGAAATAGCTTTAGGAAATCAATGACTATATTTAATAAATCGTCATTTATATAAATTATTATGTTTCTTCAGCATCCATGCTTATCTAGTCACTGACACTGGTTCCTTAAGCGGGAATATTGAGTGAAAATGAGTTTTTGATACACTTAAAATTCAATATCACAGTTATCCAAGTCTATGCCCCAACCAGCAATGCTGAAGAACCTGAAGTTGAACGGTTTTATGAAGACCTACAAGACCTTGTAGAACTCACACCCCAAAAAGATGTCCTTTTCATTATAGGGGACTGGAATGCTAAAGTAGGAAGTCAAGAAACACCAGGAGTAACAGGCAAATTTGGCCTTGGAATGCGGAATGAAGCAGGGCAAAGACTAATAGAGTTTTGCCAAGAAAATGCACTGGTCATAGCAAACACCCTCTTCCAGCAACACAAGAGAAGACTCTACACATGGACATCACCAGATGGTCAACACCGAAATCAGATTGATTATATTCTTTGCAGCCAAAGATGGAGAAGCTCTATACAGTCAACAAAAACAAGACCAGGAGCTGACTGTGGCTCAGATCATGAACTCCTTATTTCCAAATTCAGACTTAAATTGAAGAAAGTAGGGAAAACCGCTAGACCATTCAGGTATGACCTAAATCAAATCCCTTATGATTATACAGTGGAAGTGAGAAATAGATTTAAGGGCCTAGATCTGATAGACAGAGTTCCTGATGAACTATGGAATGAGGTTCGTGACATTGTACAGGAGACAGGGATCAAGACCATCCCCATGGAAAAGAAATGCAAAAAAGCAAAATGGCTGTCTGGAGAAGCCTTACAAATAGCACTGAAAAGAAGAGAGGCGAAAAGCAAAGGAGAAAAGAAAAGATATAAGCATCTGAATGCAGAGTTCCAAAGAATAGCAAGAAGAGATAAGAAAGCCTTCTTCAGCAATCAATGCAAAGAGATAGAGGAAAACAACAGAATGGGAAAGACTAGAGATCTCTTCAAGAGAATTGGAGATACCAAGGGAACATTTCATGCAAAGATGGGCTCGATAAAGGATAGAAATGGTATGGACCTAACAGAAGCAGAAGATATTAAGAAGAGGTGGCAAGAATACACAGAAGAACTGTACAGAAAAGATCTTCACGACCCAGATAATCATGAGGATGTGATCACTAATCTAGAGCCAGACATCTTGGAATGTGAAGTCAAGTGGGCCTTAGAAAGCATCACTAAGAACAAAGCTAGTGGAGGTGATGGAATTCCAGTTGAGCTGTTTCAAATCCTGGAAGATGATGCTGTGAAAGTGCTGCACTCAATATGCCAGCAAATTTGGAAAACTCAGCAGTGGCCACAGGACTGGAAAAGGTCAGTTTTCATTCCAATTCCAAAGAAAGGCAATGCCAAAGAATGCTCAAACTACCGCACAATTGCACTCATCTCACACGCTAGTAAAGTAATGCTCAAAATTCTCCAAGCCAGGCTTCAGCAATATGTGAACCGTGAACTCCCTGATGTTCAAGCTGGTTTTAGAAAAGGCAGAGGAACCAGAGATCAAATTGCCAACATCCGCTGGATCATGGAAAAAGCAAGAGAGTTCCAGAAAAACATCTATTTCTGCTTTATTGACTATGCCAAAGCCTTTGACTGTGTGGATCACAATAAACTGTGGAAAATTCTGAAAGAGATGGGAATACCAGACCACCTAACCTGCCTCTTGAGAAATCTGTATGCAGGTCAGGAAGCAACAGTTAGAACTGGACATGGAACAACAGACTGGTTCCAAATAGGAAAAGGAGTACGTCAAGGCTGTATATTGTCTCCCTGCTTATTTAACTTATATGCAGAGTACATCATGAGAAACGCTGGACTGGAAGAAACACAAGCTGGAATCAAGATTGCCGGGAGAAATATCAATAACCTCAGATATGCAGATGACACCACCCTTATGGCAGAAAGTGAAGAGGAACTAAAAAGCCTCTTGATGAAAGTGAAAGAGGAGAGTGAAAAAGTTGGCTTAAAGCTCAACATTCAGAAAACGAAGATCATGGCATCTGGTCCCATCACTTCATGGGAAATAGATGGGGAAACAGTGGAAACAGTGTCAGACTTTATTTTTTTGGGCTCCAAAATCACTGCAGATGGTGACTGCAAGCCATGAAATTAAAAGATGCTTACTCCTTGGAAGAAAAGTTATGACCAACCTGGATAGTATATTCAAAAGCAGAGACATTACTTTGCCGACTAAGGTCCGCCTAGTCAAGGCTATGGTTTTTCCTGTGGTCATGTATGGATGTGAAAGTTGGACTGTGAAGAAAGCTGAGCGCCGAAGAATTGATGCTTTTGAACTGTGGTGTTGGAGAAGATTCTTGAGAGTCCCTTGGACTGCAAGGAGATCCAACCAGTCCATTCTGAAGGAGATCAACCCTGGGATTTCTTGGAAGGAATGATGCTAAAGCTGAAACTTCAGTACTTTGGCCACCTCATGAGAAGAGTTGACTCACTGGAAAAGACTCTGATGCTGGCAGGGATTGGGGGCAGGAGAAGAAGGGGACGACTGAGGATGAGATGGCTGGATGACATCACAGACTCGATGGACGTGAGTCTGAGTGAACTCCGGGAGATGGTGATGGATAGGGAAGCCTGGCGTGCTGCGATTCATGGGGTCGCAAAGAGTCGGACATGACTGAGCGACTGAACTGAGCTGAAAATTATCTTTTGCCTTTAACATAGGGTGGCAAGCTGATAGCCCACAAGTTAAATCTAGCCACCAACATGTTTTGCTTTTTAAAAAGTGTCCTTCTTTGATTGCTTTTGGAAGTTGTGAGGGCTCTGCTGTAGTCTCATTTTGCTATTTTCCTCACCATCTCACTTCAGTAGTTTTCCTTTTTTACATTATGTTCTTGATCTCTGAAAGTTTATGCTTCTGAAAGCCTAAATTTAAAATTCTGTCCAATTTTAATGCTCACTACAGTCACAAAATGTTGGAATTATTAGAATTGGAAGTACTTTAGAGGTGAGGTAATTCCTCATTTCTTCCAACAAAATACTTGAGGCCAAGAAAAGTAAAGTAGCTTTCCCATGGCTAAATGTACATTAACAGTTCTGCCCAAGTGCTCTTCCAAGTCAGTAAACTGTACTCTTATTTTGAAATGTCATATTTCATCATGAGTCACCACCATTCTTATCTGCATAAAAGAAACGTCTGCTTCATAAGTACTTACCCCTGAGCGCAGGTAGCAGGGACCTCTCCTTCTTGTCATCACATTTGTTACATTCACTGAAGTACAGGAGTAAGAAGACATCAGCGAGAACCCACATCAGTGAAGTGGCTAGAACCACCTTGCAGTAAACAAACCTCCTCATGTCTTCCCTTGATTTCTAGTTAACACAGAGATCAAAGACAGACACGGCTGTGATAAATCCAAGCTGCAGAGGTGAACTTCCGGACAAAAGCAGGATGCATCCCACTGTATTTGGGGAAAAAAGGGAAGAAGAAAAAATAATTGTCTCACAGCTTATTTTGCATAAATGTGATATAACATGAAACATATGACTATTAAATGCTCTCATATATGTCAGCATTTGGCCTTCAAGTTCAGAATTAAAAGTCCAAATAAATGAGAGTTGTAAGCAAGCCAAGGGGCTTAAATTGTAACAATTAATCCTAGATCTGCCACTATTTTGCTGGGCCCCTGGGAACCACTTGCTTTCTTCATGTTGTATTGCCTTTTGCTTAAAGTTCTATCACCATATTCTGTAAAGCACTAGGTTATAAAATAGTGCAGTTCTGAATTTACCATGAATCAGCACTTTTAAGGAATCAATGTTGCTGAACTAGAGTCATCCTGAGTTACTATATATTGCAATGGCTAAGAGCTGGTCTTTACACAGATAGGCCTGGACTTATTCACCGTCTACATAGGGGAGACTTTGTAAACCTCAGTTTTCTCATCTATAAAATGAAACTGCTGCTGCTGCTGCTGCTAAGTCACTTCAGTCGTGTCCGACTCTGTGTGACCCCATAGAGGGCAGCCCACCAGGCTCCACCGTCCCTGGGATTCTCCAGGCAAGAATACTGGAGTGGGTTGCCATTTCCTTCTCTAATGCATGAAAGAGAAAAGTGAAAGTGAAGTCGCTCAGTCTGTCCGACTGTTAGCGACCCCATGGACTGCAGCCCACCAGGCTCCTCCGTTCATGGGATTTTCCAGGCAAGAGTACTGGGGTGGGGTGCCATTGCCTTCCCCGATAAAATGAAACTAACAGTGCCAAATATAAAGATTTGCTATGAGGACCAAAAATTATAATGCTTGTAAACCATATTGCAGAATACAGTCATTAGTATTGACATTTTAAAAAATATTTGACAAAAAGGCAATTAATTGAAATAAGTCATCAGTTATTTATCCTTAAAAACCCATCTGATCTGCATAGAAAAAAACCACTACAGATATGCATTTGAGAATGGTTAGCACACATTCATAAAATTATCAGTGAATAATACATTAAATGTAAAGTGATTTAAAAGAAAATAACCAGAGCAAGAATTCTAAAGGCATAACAAAGACATGTGTGCAATTATTAAGAGATACTTAAAGTAAGTGTGGAATTAATAATATATATTTATTTGTTTACTTATTGTTCTATGTGTATACATAGAACAACACATACATAGAACAATAATAACTACAATAATAACTACCTCGTTATTTCTATCTATAGAATAATTATATCAACACAAAAATAGTCTCATATCATTGGCTACATTAAAATAATAGAAACTGAAATATAAATTTATTTATGTGAATAAGATAAGTAACAATTTTGACAGATATTTGAGGAGAACGGCTATTAAATACAAAGATACTTGGATTATCTCAGAAACACTTGTCTCAAAATAAAAACATCAAAGTACAATTTGCCGAGGCAGAGGTTGTTTAAATTAATGGCAGCTGACCTTGCATCATAAAGCAACACAAATGCTATTGTCTGTCACAATCTGATCAGAGTAGTAATAATTCAAAGCTTACATAAGGTTACAATTTAAAAAATCATTATAACAGAGCCTGCTTTTAACATCTACATAAAATTTACATTTATTCAACAAATATTTTTTAAAAATAGAACATATACAAACCTAAGGAATGCATGATTTTTGACAGGGGTTGTTTTTCCTGAAAAACAGCATGCTAATTATTTTGTTTCATTTTAACTTCATTTTTCTGTAAAAATTATAAGTAAACATTGGAACTCAGCCTCTAAACCTGACAACAAGGGAAGGATTCCCACATATATATTTCCTGTTACTTTATGTATATGTCACTGAATATGAGATTTGAAAAAATTCAACCTATTTAATTTTCTGTCTTTCTTTGGACCTAAGATGGAGCAGGTTCCTTCAGTTTATTGTAGGAAAAGAGCCCTGTGTAAAAATATGTATTACATTGATGGTAGCTAAATGGCCATTCTCAGATTTAGAAGGAAAACCTTAAAATAAAACATCCCATAATATAAAAATCTATATGTTATGTAAGATCTATGTATGATAGGATCTTTTATCATAAAGATCTATAATAAAAGACATAAAAAAGAACCATGACAAGCTGTCATAAAATGGAATTATGAATTTAAGTAAGCAATTTGCCTCTCTGTGCTTCATTTTCTTTACTTATATTTCCTTCCCCATCTACCTCACAAAATTGTGATACTTAAGCAAGATAATGTATGAGAACATTTTTTAAAGAAATATAAAGAATATTATAATACAAAATCTGAAATCACTTAATATTAAATATTAAAATGTCTAAGATAAGTCATTTCCTAATAAAAGTCTAATAGTTGAGGTTATTGAGAATTTAATTTAAACTTTAACCATAATAGAAAATGAAAATCACATCTTATTACCATTTCAAGCATTATTCAAATTATTGTAATTTCATACCCTGCTAGATCTATATATCAAGATATTAACACTGAGAAAACTCTACTATATTATGTGATAAAACTAAGTTGCTCTTTAAATATTTTAATTTATGAAACAATCTTTCCTTATATATATCAAGTTTTTAATTCTATCTTCTGTGAAAACACCTCTACCTTGAAAATATACTAAATTTTATCATTTGTTATCTGCTAGTACTTGTAAAATAGTAATCACATACACTGTTTCAATACTCTTCTTAAGAACAAAACAGATTGAGCAGAAGGATGGCACAATATGCAAAGTAATACTAACCAACATAAGCACAGTTGGTGGCCCAAGTTTATCTAAGAGAATCAGCATCTGTATTACAGTTCTATTCCAGTAAGACCCTATTTAGTTACAAACACTACTCTGTTTCTCAAACCAAATCCAAGTTCTGGCTTGCCAGACCAATGTGGAACATGGCTAACTTTGCATCAACTACAGGCTCTTCTATCCTTTTCTAATTGTTTCAAAGTTCTGAACACAGCATTCCCCTCTTTAAAATATTTCTCTAGAAAGGAAAAATATCAGGAGTTAGAGAGCTATCAAGTGTCATCTTGCTAATCATAGCTAATCATATTGTTTATCCTTTTTTTTTCTTGTCCACTAAATAATGGCATTAGCCATAGACTTTGAGATATTACAGAATTTTTGTTTGAAAAAAATGTACCTATTTTACTATTCTATAAAAAAGGATTTCAAATAAAAAAAAATAAGATCTAAGTAAAGCTTAGAAGTTTGGTAAGTATGTTTTTAAAATAAGAAAAGTTTTTTTTTTTTTAATTATAAGGTTATCACTTACCTGGGTTGGCAGGGGGTGTCTACTTTAGTTGCTGTTTGATACATTTTTATCTCTAGTCAAATGTTTTCTTTTGTAGAAAACTACATAATTGGTGGAAATATATTCAGTCTATTTCATGAGGCTCCCAAAGGATGAATGAAGATTATGAAAAACTTTTGGCAGCTTTTGGCAGTGCTTCCAGAACATTCTGGCTACCAAAGCACTTTAAATGTTTTAAATAGTTAGGCAGGAACTTTTGGGAGCTGATGACTGCACAATTATGCATTTTGGTTTAATGACTAAAAATTATAGTGAGTAAGCTTTGAAAAAATTACCCTGAATTAACTACAGTTCTTATTGACAGAAAGACTGGTCTTCACATGAATGAAAATCTAAAATTCAGGTGGACTAGAGGAATCCACCTGTAGCCTAAATCAAATAGTACACTGTAAAAAAACACTGTAAACCATAAAAACCATGCCACAAGGAAAGATACAGTAAAAGACAAAGAAACAGCCCATGATAATGTTAAATGAATGCCTTATGTGGAAAGATAGTGGAAAAAAAAAAACGAAAAAATGCCCTCACTTGCCTTTAAGGAAACTTCACATATTCATAACATAAAACTTGACTATTAGTAGGAAACCAAGCATAAGACCTGCTGAGTTATGATGCCATGATCTGAATCTGAGTTCCACACTCACTTATTGTATAGCTTAATTCAAGTTACCTAAATGTTTTATGCCTTTTTCTATTCACAAAATATGAACAGTAGTTGTTTACTCGGTCATATCTTACTTTTTATAGACCCCATAGACTGCAGCCTTCCAGACTCCTCTGTCCATGGGATTTCCCAGGCAAGAGTACTGGAGTGGGTTGCCGTTTCCTTCTACAGGGATTTCCCAACCTAGGGATCAAACCCACATCTCTTGCAATGCAGGCAGATTCTTTACCACTGAGCCACTGGGGAAGCCCCAAAATATAGCTAAGAAATGTATTATGGTCAACTGAATAGCCAAATGAATATTTCTTGTAGCTACCTCATAAGGCTCTGAGTTTCTAATTAATTACTACATACAAAGTTCTTATAATGGTGCCTGACACATAGGAGAAGTTCAATATATAGTAGTAATAGCAATTATTAATAGTAGTAACAGTACTTGAGGCACAGTAGTGCTTCTTGAGAAACCTTTATGCAGGTCAGGAAGCAACAGTTAGAACTGGACATGGAACAACAGCCTGGTTCCAAATAGGACAAGGAGTACACCAAGGCTGTACATTGTCACCCTGCTTATTTAACTTATATACAGAGTACATTATGAGAAATGCTGGGCTGGAAGAAGCACAAGCTGGAATCAAGATTGCTGAGAGAAATATCAATAACCTCAGATATGCAGATGACACCACCTTTATGGCAGAAAGTGAAAAGGAACTAAAAAGCCTCTTGAAACTGAAAGAGGAGAGTGAAAAAGTTGACTTAAAACTCAACATTCAGAAAACAAAGATCATGGCATCCGGTCCCACACTTCATGGGAAATAGATGGGGAAAAAGTGGAAACAGTGGCTAACTTTATTTTGGGGGGCTCCAAAATCACTGCAGATGGTGATTGCAGCCATGAAATTAAAAGACATTTACTCCTTGGAAGAAAAGTTGTGTCTAACCTAGATAGCATGTTGAAAAGCAGAGACATTACTTTGCTAACAAAGGTCCGTCCAGTCAAGGCTATGGTTTTTCCAGTGGTCAAGATCATGGCATCCGGTCCCACACTTCATGGGAAATAGATGGGGAAACAGTGGCTAACTTTATTTTGGGGGGCTCCAAAATCACTGCAGATGGTGATTGCAGCCATGAAATTAAAAGACATTTACTCCTTGGAAGAAAAGTTGTGTCTAACCTAGATAGCATGTTGAAAAGCAGAGACATTACTTTGCTAACAAAGGTCCGTCCAGTCAAGGCTATGGTTTTTCCAGTAGTCATGTATGGATGTGAGAGTCGGACTGTAAAGAAAGCTGAGCACTGGAGAATTGATGCTTTTGAACTGTGGTGTTGGAGAAGACTCTTGAGAGTCCCTTGGACTGCAAGGAGATCCAACCAGTCCATTCTAAAGGAGATCAGTCCTGGATGTTCACTGGAAGGACTGATGTTGAAGCTGACACTCCAACCCTTTGGACACCTGATGCGAAGGGCTGACTCATCTGAAAAGACTCTGATGCTGGGAAAGATTGAGGGCAGGAGGAGAAGGGGATGACAGGATGAGATAGCTGGATGGCATCACCAACTCAATGGACATGAGTTTGGGTGAACTCTGGGAGTCGGTGATGGACAGGGAGGCCTGGCATGCTGTGGTTCATGGGGTTGCAAAGAGTCAGACATGACTGAGCAACTGAACTGAACTGAACAGTAATAGTTATTATCATCATGAATAACATTGAAAGAACAAGAAAAAATGAACGAGCATTCTCTTCCCTCATCCTTAGAGAAGGAGTGTACATTCAGTATGTGTGTGTTCATGATGTCAGGAGTCAGGATGAGTATCACAGATATGTTCAGTATTTATAAATATATTAATATTTATATTATATTGAAATATATTTAATATAAGAGCATTGTAAATATATTTTATATTTACTTATTAGACATATATTTAACAGATGTAGTTGCTGATAGAATACGAGTTACACAGGATTTAACAGTTGTTAAAACTCATTGAACTGTACACTTAAGATCTGTGCATCTCAGTCTATGTAAATTATATTTCATTTTTTAAAGGGAAAACCAAAATGTTTATGTCCCTATTGCATGATTCCCTGATTCACTCAAAATTTTATTAACTAAAGAAATTGTAGTCCAACCGCATCAGATACTACCTTTCTGATCTCATTTCATACCGCTGTTCTCCATACCAGTCATGTGGGTCTCCTGGCTTTTCATCACACATACCAATGACTATCCTGCCCCGGGGCTGTGCATATGCTGTGTTCTCTGCCCACTGATACAGTCATGGCTTCCTGCTCTAACTTCCTTCAAATCTTACTTTCTAGTCAAATCACGGAGCGCTTTCCTATCAGCCTATAAATAGCACACAATTTAATCACTCTGTATTTCCTTAGCTCACTTTATTTTACCCTTGGTACCTACTAATACTCTCCTAGCATACTTTTTAAACGTATTTTTGAAAATGTTTGTTTATCACTTGTCTCTTTTTCTTAAATAATTAACTCTATGAGAACCAGATTGCACATTTTACATATGCCCTCTCTCACCTCAAAAATATATTTAAATTTTAAAACTCCAGCATTGTTGTTATGTGTGGAATTGTGCCTCCCTCCTCAAGAAGATTCATATGTGAAGTCTTAACCCCCAGTATTTTAGAATGTTACTATATTGGGGGATAGATCCTTTAAAAAGGTAATTAAGTTAAAATAAGGTCATACAAAGGGGCCCTCATCCAATATGACTGGTATCCATGTGAGAAGACATTATTAGGACACAAACATAGGAAAAGGCCGTGTGAAGACAGAGAAGGCAATCATCTGCACACCTCAGAGAGAGGTTTCAGAATGAAACTAGCTCTACTGACACATTGATTTGGACTTCTGAAACCTGTTGGAAAATAATTTCTGTTGTTTAAGCCACCCAGTCTGTCATACTTTGTTATGGCAGGCTTAGCATACCAATACACTGGTTAAATTTAACTTTCCCCTACACCACTCCTACATGCAAACAGATGAACATGACTAGAAAGAAACCCCAAAAATATGCTGCCTGTTCTCATTTTAAATCTATGAACTCATACTGGACTTGCAGTGCCTCAGAACCATCCTGCAATAGCTCTAGTCAAATCAATTTCCATTCCTCAGATAACTTTGCACCTTGTTTGCCTTTAGACTGCCATCTCCACTCTATTTTCTCTCAGCTCATCATTGCTGCTGCTGCTGCTGCGTCGCTTCAGTCATGTCCAACTCAGTGCGACCCCATAGATGGCAGCCCATCAGGCTCCCCAGTCCCTGGGATTCTCCAGGCAAGAACACTGGAGTGGGTTGCCATTTCCTTCTCCAATGCATGAAAGTGAAAAGTGAAAGAGAAGTCGCTCAGTCATGTCTGACTCTTCGCGACCCCATGGACTGCAGCCTCCCAGGTTCCTCCGCCCATGGGATTTTCCAGGCAAGAGTACTGGAGTGGGGTGCCATCGCCTTCTCCAGCTCATCACTACATGTGTACATTTAGCAAGAAGATATAAACTATCAGAAGAGGATTTTGCTTAATGCCATGTTGAGTGTATCAACTTCCTATGACTGCCACCCCTAAATCTGCAAGTCTGAATGTGATGATGTATGAACTATCTTTTAAAGAGTATAACACCCTCTGATCCCACAAATTCATGGGCTTTACTGATACACTTGTCTCTTCTGCCTCAGTTTTCTTCCTTGAATAAGTCATTTCTATCAATACAAAGATGCTATATGAATAATCATCTTAAACGAATTTGACCCCACATCTCTTTTCATCTATGCTTTCAGTTCTCTGCTCATCTTGAATGCAAAGCTCCTGGAAAGAACCATGTATAATCATTGCCTATACATCCCATATCCTTGTCCTTCCCTTCTATTTTAAACCCAACAGTCTTTAGCTCCCACCATTATGTGGAAGACTTACCTGAGACAGTCATGGCCATCCAAGGGTCAGTTCTCAGTCATTACCTTACATAAGTCCTAAGCAGGTTTTGACATAAGTTAACCAAAATACTTTGTACTATTTTCTGACAGCTCTTTTTTTCACACCCCTATTTGACCTTGCAGCAAATTCTGTTGGCTCCATCTACACTCCAGTATTCTTACCTGAAGAATTCCATAGACAGAGGTGCCTGGCAGGCTACTTACTATACTCTTTCACTTTCATCAAGAGGCTTCTTCAGTTAGCATAACGTTTTCAATATTTTATCCATGTTGTAGTACATCCCAGCATTTTACTTCTTTTTCTAGACAAATAATATCCATTGTATGAATATATTAGATTTTATTTATCAATTGACCCACATTTGGATTAATTCCACTTTTTGGCTATCAGGAATAATTTGGTGATGAACATTCATGTACAAGTTTTGATATATGGACAAATACAGAAGGTGATGGCACCCCACTCCAGTACTCTTGCCTGGAAAATCCCATGGACAGAGGAGCCTGGTGGGCTGCGGTCCATGGGGTTGCGAAGAGTCGGACACGTCTGAGCAACTTCCCTTTCACTTTTCACTTTCATGCATTGGAGAAGGAAATGGCAACCCACTCCAGTGTTCTTACCTGGAGAATCCCAGGGACTGGGGAGCCTGAAGCGCTGCCGTCTATGGGGTCACACAGAGTCAAACATGACTGAAGTGACTTAGCAGCAGGAGCACATATGGACATGTGTTTCTTGAGTATATATGTAAGAGTGGGATGGATTTTCAAATACATTTCCATGAAACCTATTCTCCACACAGAATGAAATTTGGTCATGTTAAAATTAAACTTTAATCAGATATTTTCTAAGTTCTGATCATTATTGACCAATGGCTTTTTATTACATATATCAGTAAAATAAATTCCAAATCCCTAACTCTGCCTATAAAACAACCAAATCTGGACCTTGACTGCCTTTCAGATTTCATCTTCTAACTCTCTCCTTTACTTAATGCACTCCAGAATCTTCATGTTTGAAGTCCTCTCTAGAACACTGTTTTTCTAAGTAATGAAACAATCTTTCACCCTTTCTTTATTCAGATAACTGCTCAAATATCCTCAGAGAGTTCTTTTCTGGACCAACTTATCTAAGATAATGCCCTTCCACCATCTATGCAATATATTTATGTGGTTGATTCAGAATACTTATCTCTAGTACTTGTTTATTTATTTACTGCCTGATTCTTGCCATGGAATTACATCTATTATTCTCTGTGATATCCTTAAGATACCAAAAACTTTTTTTGGCACAAAATTGGTGCTCTATCAACATCTGTTGAATGAATCAATGCAAGAGGGACTGAGAAGTAAAAGGTCTGGTAAAAATGCAGAGAAAATTATACAAACCCTGGTAATAATAATAATGAAAACTGAAAACACTGTATTAAACATTCGTTTGTTTGAGCTGTGGATGAATGGTGCTCTAAACTGAAAGTAATTGTTCACTACATAAAGCTGTTCTCTTGTTCCATGTCCTCTGATACTTCTGGTCTCCTCTACTCAAACTTCAGCTGCTTTAAGACAAAAATATAATTAAGGGTGAAGCTGAAGTAGGCTATTAATAGAGCAGACTGAAGTTCATATATATACTACAGCTCTGTGTGAGTACAGCTCTGTTTGGTACAGGCACTCAAGTCATCATACTACCCAGTCTCAGGTTATACTGTTGCTGTTCTAGTCCAATAAACTACCTCCAACTATGTGATCCATGGAACTAACCTGAGTCATGTTTTCCAATTTCCAGACCACCTACAGTCTGACAATTGTGTGTCTTTTGTCACAAAGGCCATTCAACAATGGAATGACAATCAAGGTATTAGATTTTCCTTGGTTGGATATGGTTTCCTTGGAGATGGTTGGATAGCATCACAGATTCAATGGACATGAACTTGGGCAAACTCCAGGAGATAGTGAAGGAGCGAGGCCTGGTGTGCTGCAGCCTATGGGTCGCAGAGAGTCAGACATAACTTAGCGACTGAACAGTAACAATTAGATTTCCCATATTTTCTACTGTTCAAAGTTTTTGTTGAATTTTGGAATGATCTCTTTAAAAACTGAAAAAGATATATGACCTAACTTCTAATCACCTCCTGGTACACCCACCTGAGCAAGAGAATTGAATTTGGCCTTCCCAAAAGAAAGTTCATCTTCTCTTGGCTACCTGATGACTAATGATCAGGATAAAACGGGTAGGGAATTTTATAAAATTAATTTTGAAAGCATGAATTCCACCCTGTCCATGCCTGAACATGGTGGACTTTTCTTTCCCCAACAACAACCTCAAGCCAGCCCAAATGGCATGCCTCTAGCTGACAGTGAAGCCAAAAGGAGGCCTAGAGTATTAAAACTTAATTCTGACCCCACCATCTGGATTCTTCTATTGAACTGGCATGGTCCTAGACCATGAAGATAAGAAGTGCTTGGCTGTGTACATTGTTAACCAAATCCCACTATAATATTCCATGTGGGTCAACCTAGAAGATATCTGTAATTTTTTGTAAAAATGCCCTTGTCCCACTCATATTTAACTCTCTTCTATGAAAGATCTGGGTCTGAGTAAAAGATGATTGAAAAAAGAAGTGATGTTATATTTATTAGACTGGGACATACAAATGTCATGGCTATGGAGGGAACTTGGCAACCTTAATATCTGAGGAGGAAGCAAACTGTGTCTGACGAGGTGTAAGGAAGGAGTAGGGGACTAATTCATGTTGTTCTCTTGGTCACCCCGACATTAGAGCCTGGCAGGATAATCACATGGCCTACCTCAGTGAAGCAGCTTCTGTAGCTGGCAATCTGACCTGCTGTTTCTTTCCCACCTTACCCATGTGCTATAAAACAGAAAAGTTATATAGACCAGTCCTTAACTACTCTGCTGTGCCTGATTTTCAATGGCAGTTTCCAAAAAGGGATTCCTTCTCCACTTCTCTGAGCAGCTTTGGGTTATGCTCCATATGACAATCCAGGCTAGAAATCTTCAGTGATATGGCACATGCTTAGCCACATCAATGTAGTGGTGATCCAAATCAAGTTTAACCACAAACATTGAACTGGAGTGAACCATGCCTCTTTAGACTTTATGTTTGTAGCTGGGGCAGGATGGCCCATAGACTATCTTGCCATTGAGTACTGAGGTACTTGATTGTCTTTTGCAATGAGAACCAAGGATCAGCACATCAGGCTAAATTCCCTTGCAATAGTCACATAGATAATAATGTGGCCTAGACTACATCTGGGCTGTATAAAAATAAGACATACTGAAATCCTCTGAGACTTATTTACAATGATTGAGTCCATGATCTGGGAGACCTGATTAAAGTCAATACTGCAGATTCAGCTAATCCTGCTGCTTTATGTCCTATTTATAATAACCTCAAGTAAATATGGTATGAGAAAAATCGAAGGAAATTAGCCTCAGCCTCTGTCAGATTAATCAAGGCATTGAATGGAATGGCATACTCATGTGAAATTTTACCAGAAGCCAAAATGATGGGACCCCCAAGGGTAGCTATCATTGGAAGACCTTCTTCCTTAGGATGTCTCCACTCGCCTAGATTCAGGTCGCCATCACTCTTCACCCAGGCCATTTCTCAGGGCTGTGTTTACAGTGAGCAATGTAAAGAATGAGATGAGATTTTTCTCTAGGACCAAGAGCAGCCTTTTATGGTGAATGGTGGATTCACTATGGTTTTTGTTCTTTTCCTGAAAGTCATCATATTGTCAGTATGCATTGGGGCAGTCCACATTACCTCCAGGGGATCTGGTAGGTAAGGGGAGCTGATACAAACATGTTGAAACTTAAGAACCTGCCGTGCCATGACTAAAAATGCCCTTTTCTCTGACATAGGAGTCTATTCTGCCAACCTCTGTGAACCAGTAACAAGCTAATTTATTAGCAGATTCTTTAACATCTGAGCCACCAAGGAATCACAGTTTTTCCATTAAGTACAATCAAATTGAGGCCCTTCATAGACCTGAAATCATTACACAAAGGAAGAATCAAGTCTGTATGTGTGCATTTTCATACACATAGAAATTTTTCTAAAAGGATACACTGGCTAAATTTTATTATCTCTGAGGAGTAGAACTGATTTATAGTCTTCTGTAGTACTGAATTTTTAATAACAGCATGTATTACTTCCAGAATAAAACTATCGCTTTAATTATAAAAAGTAATGTACACCCTTCATTTATCCTACAGATAAAATTGATTATCAATACAGATGCCAACACCTATGCTAGGTACTAAAGATAAAACAGATTAAAAGATACAATCTCTTCCTTCTTATTTAGGACCCAGGAGGGGAGACAGACAAGAGCATCAGAGTAGAAATAAGAAAAGATGTAAGTGAAGTATTTGGAGTCATTCCAAGATGTGGAACTCTTTTCAACGTATAATTATAATGTTAAGAGAATACAGCAATAGAATAATTGTGCATAGAGGTTGAAAGAAAGATGAAGCTTTACAGAGAATGTGTATAAGATAGACATTATTTTTCAAGGCAGTTTTTTACATATTGGTCTTCTAAGTCACTCTTGGGTACAGGAATAGCCATTCTATGATGATACTGTGAATATTAAAGTCTAAAATATATGTTAATCAGACTCTACAAGCAATGTGTGTTCGGTCACTCAGACACTCAGTCGTGTCTGACTCTTTTGCGACCCCATGGACTGTAGCCCACCAGGCTCCTCTGCCCACAGGATTTCCCAGGCAAGAATACTGGAGTGCGTTACCTTTTCCTCCTCCAGGGGATATTCCCCATCCAGGGACTGAACTGAGTCTGTGGCAGACGGATTCTTTACTACTAGTGCCGCCTTGTCACCGTTCAGTCAATTAGACGTGTCCAACTCTGCAACCCCATGGACTACAGCACACCAGGCTTCCCTGTCCTTCACCATCTCCTGGACTTTGCTCAAATTCATGTCCATTGAGTTGGTGATGCAACCAATCATCTTATCCTCTGTTGTCCCCTTCTCCTCCTGCCTTCAGTCTTTCCCAGTATCAGAGTCTTCCAATGAGATGGTTCTTTGCATCAGGTGACCAAAGTATTGGAGCTTCAGCTTCAGCATCAGTCCTTCCAATGAATATTCAGGATTGATTTACTTTAGGATTGACTGGTTTGATCTCCTTGAAATTAAGTCTTCACAGAAAAAGCTTGCAAAAAGCAATATATAACCCTCAAAAAGTAATGAAATTAAGTTTTAAAAACTATATTCATCCACCTAAAAAATGCTCATCTTTCTTTTGTTTTAGGCATTTAATAACTGCTCAGTATTCATTCTGGGCATCTCAGGTTGCTCAGTAGGTAAAGAATCTGCCTGTAGTACAGTAGACACATGAGATGCAGGTTCGATCCCTGGGTCAGACAGACCCCGTCGAGGAAGGCATGGCAACCCACTCCAATATTCTTGCCTGGAGAATCCCACGGACAGAGGAGCCTGGTGAGCAACAGTCCATAAGGTCACAAAGAGGCAGTCACACTGAAGTGACTGAGCACTCAGCATTCATTTTATAACATGATATACCAGTGGATTAAGCGTGTTCATTAATAGTTGATGAGAGAGGAAAACAGGAATCCAAAATGTTTATCTNCAGAGGAGCCTGGTGAGCAACAGTCCATAAGGTCACAAAGAGGCAGTCACACTGAAGTGACTGAGCACTCAGCATTCATTTTATAACATGATATACCAGTGGATTAAGCGTGTTCATTAATAGTTGATGAGAGAGGAAAACAGGAATCCAAAATGTTTATCTGGATGTAAAACCCAGAGATTTAAGACAGTAGTAGGGGATTTAGACAGTTCCCAGTTGACATTTACCAGCAAGCTAGCCATCTTCTGCCATAAATAACATGATTATGAAGAAAATAAACAATGTCACTGAGACAGTTAAACCATTAGAAAATCTTAACCTCAGCTTCCTACTTCTTAGCTGGTCTTAAGGATTCTGATTTATTCACAACACAAGATTAAGGAATGAATTACAAGTGTTCCTCCTTTGAAATATGCATGTTAGTGTGGCTATTTCTTGTCTAGAAATTCTTCCAAATGTTTATTTGTAGAAAATAAAGAAGAATAATATCATATTAGCTTGTAAAAGTACATCAGAGTCACTCTGCTCCAGCAGACAATTAGTGGGAGATGAAAAGAAAGTGAAGTATAATGAAGCAAAACCCCAGAACTCTAGGGCACAAAAGGACTCCAACAGCACAAAGAGAGGATACAGAAGGACGTGGTTACAGAAAGTTACAGAAGTAAAACCAACTAAAGCTGCTTTCTAAAATTCTATCTTAAAATTACACAAATATAAATAAAATTTTATTTGTCATCTCCATTTAGTAAAATTTTTACCATAGTTGATACATGAGAGAAAGACATACTTTTCTTAAGATTTTAAAAATATTAACAAGTGAAATATTCATTCTTCCACTCAAAAAACAACAACAACAACACTTTATTAAAACTACGGTATCTCTACATAATAGTTTGATTTGCAGCTTCAGTTTTTGGATGTTTTGTTTTTTTTTTCCTGCACCCTTCCCAGTGAAGTTTTTAATCATATATTAAGTGCCTCAAAAAGTAGACAATCAGAAGGAAGAAGTAGATAAAGAATTAAAAATCAGAATATTGAATAATTAACCCTCAATTAATTTAAAGTGAAATTATTAAATCCCTAAAGCATTAAAATTCATCTTCTTATTAGCAAAATAACCTTATCTGAAATTGTTAAAAACTGTAACTTTTTAATCAATATAAAACAATCTAATATAATGAACAATATTATCCAATAATAGAAAACATGGAAATATTATAAAGTTATTTGCCAAAAACACATGAGAAAGAAAAAAAATGCCTCTTTACAAGATTCCAAAGTTGAGCACAGATTACCATTATATCTAAGAAGCACATAATAAGGCAAGTGGAAAACAAGGCTACATTTTCCCTATTATCTGGGGAAAATATTAAAATTCCTTTAATTAGGGATTGTCCCACTTAAAGAACTGTAAATTAAAATTAAATACTGTTTTTGAGAAAATTAATTTTAAAGATGGGATAAAATGGGTCCTTACAGGTAGAAATGTAAATTGGCAAAAATTTTTTTGGAAAGAAATGTGATTTATTAAAAATGACCTTTGACCTGCTTTCTTAAAAAAATCCTGTACTTTGAACTAGTAATTTCACCACTGCAAAACTCCCTTGTTAAAAAAACCCATACTAAAGAAAAGGTTTATGCAAAATTATGGCAGCATAATTTATAAATAGGGTATACAGGAATGCAGAGTTACATAAAATATAACAAATAGACCCAAAGGATTGTCACAAGTTATTCACAAAATGGAATAAAGAAGAAAAGGAGGGCAGAACCTTTCATTAAAAATAAAGCTTGACTTAAAGATTCTGTTTCAGAATTTCTCTCTTCAGCTAGTCTACAGTATTACAGAATTATGTGCAAGATAAAAGTTCACACTACATGCCATATTCTATTAAAACTCCACACTCCTTTTTTAATGGCACCCCACTCCAGTACTCTTGCCTAGAAAATCCCAGGGATGGAGGAGCCTGGAAGGCTGCAGTCCACGGGGTGGCTAAGAGTCGGACACGACTGAGCGACTTCACTTTCACTTCTCACTTTCATGCATTGGAGAAGGAAATGTCACCCCACTCCAATGTTCTTGCCTGGAGAATCCCAGGGACGGGGGAGCGTTATGGACTACCATCTATGGGGTCACACAGAGTCAGACACGACTGAAGCGACTTAGCAGCAGCGGCAACTTTTCAAACCTGGGGTCTCACCCGAGATTCAGGAACTATTTTTGCTTGTTTCTTCGTATTTGTAGACCTTCTTCCAAATAAACACACTCTTAAAATCATCAGGACCAATATTTAAAAGCAATTCGACAGTAAAGAATCTGCCTGCAGTGCAGGAGATGCAGGAGACCTGGGTTCAATCTCTGGGTCTGAAAGATCCCTGGAGGAGGACAGGACCACCCATTCCAGTATTCTTGCCTGGAAAATCCCCTGGACAGTGGAGCCTGGTGGACTACAGCCCATGGGGTTACAAAGAGTCAGACAGACTGAAGTGGCTGAGCATGCCCTCACGCACACAAAGTGGGGAAGACTGTTCACTTCTAATCACTCTCATTGTCGCAGCCTGTATTTCATCAAATTCAACTAATTTTTACAAAAGAGACAACACAAATGGATTTTGTACTTCACTTATGTAAAGAAATTGTAATATTTTGAAGACATACCTACTCAGATCCTAAAATGCTCTTCCCTTATACATGATTTAGATCAAAATGGCATGCTAATTGAAGTACCTGAGAAGTGCAGTGATTACTGCTATAGAAAAGCAGTTGCGTATCAATATTAAAATTATATTGTAATTTAAAAAAAATCATTACTAAGATAATTACTAAGATAATCATTACTAAGATAATAATCTAACCAAAAATGGTTAGATTGAAAATCAAATTACCATGAGCAAGAAAATTTCCTTGTTAAAAGCAAGCACCCCAGCATATTTCTTTTTTCAGAGATCACAAGAAAAATAACAGATGTAGTATACAACTAACATAATCTACACTACAGTTTGTAAATGTCCAATCCAAAAATACTATCATAAGTTACCCTAATTATCATTTTAAGGCAATAATTATATAACATTATGTCTCTGGGACACCAAAATAATATAAGTTCCCGTATCACATTGTTCCTGTTGTTGGCAATTAAATCAACTTCTGGAAACAATTTTTCTTTCCATGTTATTCACCAGATATTAGCAATGGGAATATGGTAGGGGACTGGGGAGTAGAAAAGCACAGGAGAAAAGTGATTATCACCCTATTCAAATTAACCTCAATGGTTAGATTTCTTTCTAGAAATGGTATTCTTTTAGTTTATATCATAGCAGCAAGAAACAATGTTGTAAATAGACAGTTTTTCCTGTTATAGCTTATTTTTAAGTCAAGTTTCAAATTCTGAAAGCAAACTACTCATAAATTGTTTGCAAAGGCTTTATAGTTTCATAGCTCAAACAGCAAAAATATAAAGCATCAAGATCAATAACATCTGTTAGTCCAAGGAAAAGCTCCACTGTTTATGTAGCTGAATAGCTGTAATATTTTCTTTTGATTTTGATAAGCAGAATAAATAATTCCAACTAGTGATTGACATCGGAACAAATCAGAAGGTGTCCTCTGCTCCAAAATCTCTTATCTGTTAATTTCTGTGGAATGAAACAGTGTTCAAACTGAGAAAGAAAATACTGGTATGATTCTTCTCTTGCAAAATACCATAATCAGTATGAAATTCTCAGATTTCCTACATCTATTCAGCACTACCCCAGCAGAACAGAAATCAATGCTTTATTTTTCTTTTTGCTTTACATTTCCAGTAGACAGGTATAAAAGCAGCAATCTGAGTCAATGAAACCCATTAACTAAAGCATGGATTTTTTTTTTCTTTACGTCAATTTTAATTCCTGGTTATTGACACTCTCTCACCTTATTAAATTATATCTCTTTGATCAGATTTAATCATAGTACTCTTCATATTTCTTATATTCTTTTTTTATTCATCTCATTTTCTCCCCATAGTCTCCTCCTTTTCTAATTAGAAAAGTCATCTAACCAGGATTTTTCATTTCAATTTACAATTGGCTTTGTAGGATATACTTGTCAGTCATTTTTTCCATGTGTCAATTATTTTTCCCATTCTTTTCCAGCTTTCCTGTAGTTTCTTCCTCTTCTATGCAATAAACACCATCACTCTGTCTTGATCATCCCAATATTTCTCTATAATCTCTACTTGCCATTTTACAGAAATTCCATTTCTTACTCAGCATCTGAATACATATTCTAAGTTCTTTCTTCATTTCAATCAAAACCAAAATTACAATTGATGATACCTAAGAAAGACAGTACCTGTAATCATGTGTCACCTCTAAGACACTGAAGATGCTAAGTAACAGCCAAAATATTAGAACAACGAACATTTGTGTGAAAGAGCCAGAAATATATAAACTGTTGTTTTTTCTTAAAATTAAGCATTAGTAGCATGGTTGGGGTATTAGACAGACTTTAATTCAAGTCCCATCTTTGACATACATTAATTTGGAGATATTGGAAAGGTTAATTTGCCAGCTAAGCCCAGTTGCTCCCAGATTTACAAAATATCAATAAGAGCTCTCCCTACTTGAAAAGTCATGGTAAAGAGTATGCCCATAAAATGAGCATCAGAGGAATTGGCACATAACAACTAACCAGTATATTTTAGCCATTGCTACTATCATGATCAATATTACAAGGAGCAAAATTGTTCATACAACTCAGAAAGAGAACAGCACTTAAGATTCATTCAAATATAAGCTATTTACTTCATTTATCTGGCAAATTTAAGTACCTAAAGGCTTTCAACCCTCTGCTAGATGCTTGGGGCATTTTAACTCCCAGAGCTTTTAGTATAACATTGGTTGGCCAAAACATTGCTTGGGATTTTCTGTATCCACAAAAATGTTGGGGCCACCCAATATTTCCAGATAAAATCAAAGACCTGTTAAAAGCAGATCCACTGACAAGGTATCAGTTTTATTATCTTTATTTTGTTCTTTACGCATTCCATCAATTTATATATCTTAAATAAGTCTTTTATAGAAAAATTAGGAGCATTCATAAATTTGTCATTAGACTTTGATGAGTTTGAGGCACATATTAGACATAAAGAGCTTCCCAAGTGTCACTAGTGGTAAAGAACCCACCTACCAATACAGGTTAGATTAAGAGACATGGGTTCGATCCCTGGGTTGGGAAGACCCCCTGGAGGAGGCATGGCAGCCCACTTCAGTATGGCTGCCTGGAGAATTCCACAGACAGTAGAGCCTGGCAGGCAGCCATCCACGGTGTTGCAAAGAGATGGACACAACTAAGTGACTTAGCACGCCTGCACTCATGGGACATAAACTGGGACTCCCAGAGGCAGGTGGATATAAAAGCTGAATTTTAGGAGGGGTAAAACATGAGGAGGTGATGGAATTCCAGTGGAGCTATTTCAAATCCTGAAAGATAATGCTGTGAAAGTGCTACACTCAATATGGCAGCAAATTTGGAAAACTCAGCAGTGGCCACAGGACTGGAAAAGGTCAGTTTTCATTCCAATTCCAAAGAAAGGCAATGCCAAAGAATGCTCAAACTACCGCACAATTGCACTCATCTCACATGCCAGTAAAGTAATGCTCAAAATTCTCCAAGCCAGGCTTCAGCAATACATGAACCATGAACTTCCAGATGTTCAAGCTGGTTTTACAAACGGCAGAGGAACGAGAGATCAAATTGCCAACATCTGCTGGATCATGGAAAAAGCAAGAG
>SJYX01000707.1:156777-197580 GCA_006410675.1 Oreotragus oreotragus | reverse complement strand
TGTCCATGTGTAGAGTCTTCTCTTGTGTTGTTGGAAGAGGGTGCTTGCTATGGCCAGTCCATTTTCTTGGCAAAACTCTATTAGTCTTTGCCCTGCTTCATTCTGTATTCCAAGGCCAAATTTGCCTGTTATTCCAGGTGTTTCTTGACTTCCTACTTTTGCATTCCAGTCCCCTATAATGAAAAGGACATCTTTTTTGGGTGTTAGTTCTAAAAGATCTTGTAGGTCTTCATAGAACCATTCAACTTCAGCTTCTTCAGCATTACTGGTTGGGGCATAGACTTGGATAACTGTGATATTGAATGGTTTGCCTTGGAAACGAACAGAGATCATTCTGTCATTTTTCAGATTGCATCCAAGTACTGCATTTCAGACTCCTTTTTTGACCATGATGGCCACTCCATTTCTTTTGAGGGATTCCTACCTGCAGTAGTAGATATAATGGTCATCCGAGTTAAATTCACCCATTCCAGTCCATTTTAGTTTGCTGATTCCTAGAATGTCGACATTCACTCTTGCCATCTCTTGTTTGACCACTTCCAATTTGCCTTGATTCATGGGCCTGACATGAATGAAGGCAAATTCATGTCATGGGCAGCACCTGGGAGGAGCCACCCCGCACCCAAGGCCAGGGGCAGTAGCTGGGAGGAGCAACACCAAGTCCAGGGAGAGGTGGCTGCATGGTCGCAGGAGGGCCTAGAGGAGCTATCTCACATTGAAGGTCAGGAAGGCCGGCAGAGAGGAGATACCCTTCGTCCAAAGTAAGGAGCAGTGGCTGTGCTTTGCTGGAGCAGCCGTGAAGAGATACCCCACGCCCAAGGTAAGAGAAACCCAAGTAAGATGGTAGTGTTACAAGAGGGCATCAGAGGGCAGACACACTGAAACCATAATCACAGAAAACTAATCAATCTAATCACACTAGGACCACAGCCTTGTCTAACTCAATGAAACTAAGCCATGCCCGCAGGGCAACCCAAGATGGGCGGGTCATGGTGGAGAGGTCTGACAGAATGTGGTCCACTGGAGAAGGAAATGGCAAACCACTTCAGTATTCTTGCCTTGAGAACCTCATGAAGAGTATGAAAAGGCAAAATGATAGGATACTGAAAGAGGAACTCCCCAGGTCAGTAGGTGCCCAACACACTACTGGAGATCAGTGGAGAAATAACTCCAGAAAGAATGAAGGGACGGAGCCAAAGCAAAAACAAAATACCCAGAAATAAGATTAACAGAAGCATAAAATAGGTCTACGGCCTTAGGGAAGAAACTTTTTTCCCCCCCAAGATTTCTTTACTCATACAGCATTTTTTCAAGGCAGCTTTGTGTTGCTGAGTGGTCCTACCAACACTTAGTATAAGGCAATTATTTATTTAGTTGAAATTCAATCATCAACTACTTATTTACTAAAGAGTTAATATCTATGATCTGAGGTTGAAGAGTAAGGTTTTTATGCAAATAAAGAAAGACTAGTCACTGAATTTTAATGCTTAATATTGGATTAAGAGGATAAAGAAAAAAAGCTATAGCATTAGATCAACCTCTTAAAAAAACCAGAAGATTCAAATAGATATTTTTTCAAAGAAGACATACAGATGGTAAAGAAATACATGAATAGATGCTCAACATCACTAATCATCAAGAAAATACTAGTCAAAACAACAATGAGGTATCATCTCACACATAGAATGGCTACTATCAAAAAGACAAGAAATAATAAATGCTGGCAAGAATTTGGAAAAAAGGAAACCCACATACACTGTTTCTAAAAATGTAGATTCGTGCAGCCACTGTGGAAAATAGCATGCAAGATTATCAAAATATTACAAATAGTAATACCACATGCTCCAGCAATTCCATTTCAGGCTATTTATCAGAAGAAAATGAAACTGCTAACTTGAAAAGATACATGCAACCCCACAATCACTGCAGCTTTATTTACAATGGTCAAGATATGAAAACAAGTGTCCACTGATGAGTGAATGGATAGAGGAGATGTGGTGTGTATATGATGCATGTGTGTATATGTATATATACATGCCATATATGTGAAATACTATTTGGCCATGAAAAAGAATGAAATACTGCCATATGTAACAGCATAAACAGATCTTGAGGGTATTATGCTAAGTGAAATAAGTCAGGCAGAGAAAGATAAATACCATATCATCTCATTTACATGTGGAATTTAAAAACAAATAACCCAAGTTCATAGATACTGAGAACAGATTGGTGATTGCCAGAAGAGAAGGTGAGGGGTGGGAGAAACAGGTGACAGGGATCAAAAGTATAAACATTCAGCTCTAAAATAAAAAAAGTCATGGGAATGTGATGTACAGCATGGTGACTATAATTAATAAAATTATAGCATATTTGAAAGTTGCTAAGAGAGTAAATCTTAAAAGTCCTCATCACAGGAAAAAAAAAAATTTATAAGGATGTATAGCTATAGATGTTAACTAAACTTATTGTGGTGATCATTTTGCAATTTATACAAATATTGAATCATATTGTATACCTGAAACAGATACAATGTTTCTGCCAATTATGCTTCAATAAAACAAATTAGATCAGGGCTACCCTGGTGGATCAGTGGTAAAGAATCCACCTGCCAATGCAGGAGACGTGGGTTCAATATCTGGTCCAGGAAGATCCTACAGGTCACAGGGCCACAGCTGCTGAGCCTGTGCTCTAGGGCCCAGGCGCTGCGACCACTGAGCCTGTGGGCCACAGCTGCTGAGCCTGCGCTCTAGGGCCCAGGCGCCGCGACCGCTGAGCTTGTGGGCCACAGCTGCTGAGCCTGTGCACCCTAGCGCCCCCACTCTGCGGCGTGAGAAGCCTGGGCGCTGCCGCTGAAGAGCAGCCCCTTCTAGCCGCACCTAGAGAAAGGCCCTTGCTTTCTGTTGACCCAGCACAGTGAACATATGAACNCCGCGACCGCTGAGCTTGTGGGCCACAGCTGCTGAGCCTGTGCACCCTAGCGCCCCCACTCTGCGGCGTGAGAAGCCTGGGCGCTGCCGCTGAAGAGCAGCCCCTTCTAGCCGCACCTAGAGAAAGGCCCTTGCTTTCTGTTGACCCAGCACAGTGAACATATGAACAAGTAAACAGATTTATACTGAAAAATTAGACCAACCGCAAGCTTTGCTCCCAGAAATGATAGATTTAAATTTTCTGTAGTGCATTTCCCTTGTATGAAAAATGGAGGTAATAACGTACCTACCTCATCATATTATTGCTCAGATTAACTGAGATATTGAGTATAAGGTACATAGGATAGAATCGATACTTAATATGGATTTTTTTTCTTGCCTATAGCTCTTCAATTTCCATGAATTGTTTAACAAAACATTGGATGAGATTTTTTCCAATTATTTGACAATCGTTTTAACGATTTTCTTTATTTTGTATCTATAAGTTTGACTAGCCTCCTTCAAAACAAGCATTTAAGATTCCATAAACACAAAACTCCCCACCTCTCATATTCAAAGAGCACACAAACACGCTTTGGGCCTAGATTTGTAACCATCACAGAATTGGACATACATTCTATTTGACTGTTTGCTTCTTCACTAAAAGTTCAGAGGAGGAAAAGTAGCTACTAAGAGCATCTTAATTTGTGTGTGAAGAAGGCTAAAGTTTAGTTTCCTTCTGAGCATGTCAATTGACAGTATTTGCTGAGTAACTTTGTTGTATATTTTATATGACGTAATCATGAAGTTAAGATGCTTATTAACATACATACTTGTATTAAAATATCCAAATGAATCAGTCCCAATGTAATAATCATGTACATTTATTGACCATTAACTATGCAGTTGGAACTGTGCTATAGTTTACATGTATAAACTCACCACAAATTAGGTAGTTCCTAATTTTTACCCATTTTAAAGATACATTAAGTAATTTACTCAAAGTCACACAGCTGAAACACTGAATAAGTGATAAACCCAGAATTTAAACCCAGGTGGTCTGAATCCAGAGTCAAAATTCTTAAAACACTACACCATGCCACCTTTTTTAAAAAGTCGTTATACTGCAAAACAACATATATATATCAATGATGCCATTATTGTCTCTCCATTTTATGGAAATTTTATTGTGAATTGTATGCCAGATTATCCCAGTTCATCAAACAAGGAATTTGAGTTCACAGAGTCTAGGACTCTATGATCTTATGGTTCCTTTCCACTCTAAAATAATAATATAAGAGCACTCGTGGGTTTTTTTTCAGTATATGAAATAGGACTTTCAGAGAGCTTCAGAAGTCTAATTCTGAACACTTTTCATCAAAGAATAATTTAGATGATTTATAAACTTCCTTTCAGAATCAAGTTACTTTCACTTATTTCCTACTAGTTAAAGCAAACTAAGTCAGGAATTGGAAACATTATTTGAAATGGAAGTAATGACATGACAGAAAATACAGAAAAAAAATCTGTAATGCTTCTATGATATTGCTTATACAAAACAAAAATCCAAAGAAATAATTAGAAAGTATTTGTATTCTTAAATATTCAGACTCTTAACTAAAATTAATTTTACTTTTTCTAAGTTAATGGTGAAGGTAATATTTTTTGAAAAGCCTGTGTTTTCATCAAAGCCAACGACTTCACTTTGAATAGATACTGAGCAGGTATTAAAACATCTTGGATCTCAATTTTCTCATTTATAAAATGGGAATAAGAATAGTGATCTTTAAATATTTGGGGGAGAATTAAGACAAAATACATAAACTGCCTGATACATAGCAAATCTTAATCCTCAGAAAATTCAAATATTTAATTCAATACTCCTCTTTAAAATTTCCATAGCAACACTGGCTAATAACACTAATTTTTTTCTACATGCTTGTCAACTTAAAAGGAAAAAGACTCACTTAAATAATAAGTGATAAAAATTATGTACCAGTTATGTACATAGAACAAAAGTAAAATCAGTCATCAGAAATCAGGAAATTATGCAACTTAATTGAGACTAGCAAATAGCTCAAATTTTTCTATTTTACATACATTTTTCCTCTGTATTCACAAATATCAAGAACTATAAATAGAAATGTATTCTTTTATGACTGTGTGCCAAATTTATTCAGCATGACTGCAATTGAGTGGAAAAATAAAAATACATATCACTTACTGTATGTGGCACTTGGCAATTTCAGAATGATTTGCAAACATTCATCCTCAGAATACTCCTACAAAATGCATCTGTGAAAAGAAAGAAATACAGAAGAGTAAACAATTTGCCAAGGTCACAAAAACTCTAATCCAGACCAACACTCATTCAGACATCACATATTTTAACATACTGAAATAAGGTTTTGCAAAATATAGATTATACATCTAGCATATTATAGTGGGCTGATGAACAGAAATGTTCCCAACTATATGCAAATCTTCTACACATCAGTCAAGGAGGACACTCTTGAGGTGAGTCAGCATGTGGACTTTCAAAATCCATGTAAGAAACACAGGCCCCCAGAATGAAGCAGAATAACGTAAGAGCAATTCAAAAACATGAGGTATTTATAAGTGAATTTAGTTGGAGTTCTTAGGTGGTTGTTACATAATTCAAGTTTTGAAAATGTATTTCTGTCTAATAAATAAAGGTCCCTGAGTCAGAGGAGAATTTTGCTTGATTTATTCAGAGAATAAACTGATTCACTTTGTAAATGTGCTTCAATTCTAATTGAAAACTATGTACTGAGAAAAGCTCAGACATGCCACTTGCACACCTCACAAAAATAAACAAACATTTATTTCTTTTTTTTTTTCCCAGAGGGCCAATTATAAGGAGAAAGTTATTTAATCAGATTTCATTAATTAACGTGTTTGTTTAAAGGAAAGATTTATGGGAAAGCACAGTAATTTTGAAGTACAAAATATTTCAAAACATAAGTGAATTTTATGCTTCTGGGTATACTGCTTTATAAAAGAACTGTTCAAATGAAATAAAACAAAACACAACTTAATGATAATTAAAGTAACCCTTCAAAGTACAATGTGTTGTTTCTGACAGTTCAAACACACTATAGATAATACAAATAAAAATTAAGTAGCAAGCATCTTTAGAGAGACATTAGTTCTCAGCAGATAGTAGAATTTCTGCCCAGAGATTTGGCTCTTTGTAGGATGAAGCAGAAATACCAGCTTAGCAAATCAACAGTTCAACAAGCAGAACAGGCATTATGAGTAGAACATCTAATTAATTGATCTTCTAGTGTGTGAAAGACAAGAGGATGGCACTGGCCTCTGCCTTGCACAGGAATGAATGATTGTACTAATGCTCAACAGAGAGATTCTCAAATAAGATGAAACTAGAGATAGTTACTGAGTTCA
This sequence comes from Oreotragus oreotragus, assembly GCA_006410675.1. Taxonomy (NCBI): domain Eukaryota; kingdom Metazoa; phylum Chordata; class Mammalia; order Artiodactyla; family Bovidae; genus Oreotragus; species Oreotragus oreotragus. The sequence goes on along the minus strand of SJYX01000707.1, from coordinate 191,248 downwards.
TAGGTAAATGTCAAAAGTATATCAAGAAATTTTATGAAACCCTGTATTTTTATAAATTTCATTTTTCTAAGTTTAAAACTCAGAGTTTAAATAGAAGAGACTGATACAAATTCACATTCACACATTGTTTCAATAGAATTACAAAGTTATAACAACTGGCAGATTTGTGTATTCCTTCATGCTGTAGCATAGTCATCCTCCTAGGCAAGAGAATTCAAACTAATCTTAATCCCATGACTTGCCCAATTTGACACAGCTAAGAAGAAGTGATCCTGAGCGTAGAGCCAGCCACTTCCAACCTCAGTTTCTTCTCACTACAACACCTACTAGTTCCTACACCCCAGGCAGAGCAGAAGCTGCAAACTGGGGCATAACAACCAAAACTGGTGTAAGGCAATTTTTTAAAAAATTCTACACCATGATTTTAAAATATTAAAAAATGTTCAAAAGCAAGCAATTTCTCATAAGAGTCCTAATTTCTATCTTTTTTTTGAAAGAGCAAATATATCTTAAGTCTGGGTTCACAGCTTCCAGAGAGAAGAAAAATGATTGCTGCTCTCGCATGAAACATGCCTCCTGCACTCATCTAATTCTTAATTTGCAAACTCTCTTCTGCTCTGCAATTTTCAAGCATCAGAATGTTTTGCTCCTGATCCAAACCTCCCTTACCTACCAACTATGATCAGACATCTTTGCAGTGAAACTCAAAGAATGATATTAATTATGTTCCAAGAGCTTATTTCATTAGTTTAAGTGACTGCTTCTAACCACATTTCACGATATTGTCATAATCAGATGTTATTGATTAGATACCTTATTTCTACCTACATATACATTTTTAAAAGTCAGGAGCTTGAATTTCCAGGTATTTAAATACATAGCTGATAATTTTTAAATCTAAAGGAGAATTTTTTAAAATACAATTGGCTGGTACATAATCATAAGTTTCAATCATCTCAAATCAAAATTTTTTTGTTTATAGTGGACATATTTTTCAGAGAGACAACTCCTGGGTTAAGCAGTGTGCTATTCAATAAAATAATTACAATAATAAAGAAAAAAGCCTTCAATTTAAGTAATCTAGATTAAAAGAAGGATGACCACTAAAGGTAAAGCAATGCAGCCCACAAAGTCTGGTTACATCATGGTATATGGCAAATAACTTAAAATGCCAATATGTTTTGTGGAATGCTTAAGAAATATGGGCCTGGAATTTGAGGTAGTTGCGGTAATAATAGCCACCTAAATCTGAAACTTTCCATACATACTGTAAAATATACAGCCAACAAAACCAAATAAANTTCATTAGTTTAAGTGACTGCTTCTAACCACATTTCACGATATTGTCATAATCAGATGTTATTGATTAGATACCTTATTTCTACCTACATATACATTTTTAAAAGTCAGGAGCTTGAATTTCCAGGTATTTAAATACATAGCTGATAATTTTTAAATCTAAAGGAGAATTTTTTAAAATACAATTGGCTGGTACATAATCATAAGTTTCAATCATCTCAAATCAAAATTTTTTTGTTTATAGTGGACATATTTTTCAGAGAGACAACTCCTGGGTTAAGCAGTGTGCTATTCAATAAAATAATTACAATAATAAAGAAAAAAGCCTTCAATTTAAGTAATCTAGATTAAAAGAAGGATGACCACTAAAGGTAAAGCAATGCAGCCCACAAAGTCTGGTTACATCATGGTATATGGCAAATAACTTAAAATGCCAATATGTTTTGTGGAATGCTTAAGAAATATGGGCCTGGAATTTGAGGTAGTTGCGGTAATAATAGCCACCTAAATCTGAAACTTTCCATACATACTGTAAAATATACAGCCAACAAAACCAAATAAAAACACACAAATTCTAGGCCTTCAGCATAACTAGAAGTTGGAGGACAATAAAAATGTCAGATTACCAGTAAACAGAAAATTAAACACCAATTTCTAACAGAAGTATCTTTCAAGCTGTATTACAGTGATCTAAAGGGTCTAGAAACTGAGGGAGAGAAGAAAAGAAAACAAAGGTCCTAAGAGTGACATAAAACTCACCAGCTGAAAGTCCACTGAAACTCTGATAGTGCTGAAAAACTATCCTGACATACTAGAACACAAAGATAGGGAGAATATTTTAAAAGATATAGAATTCAAGGTGATGCCTTCTTTTGTTGTTTTTTCCTCAGGGAGGAGTAAGGCATTTTAAAATGGTGGGGCTGGGATTTTCCTGGCAGTCCAGTCACTAATACACCGTGCTTCCATTGCAGGGGGCATGCATTTGATCACTGATGAGGGAACTAAAATCCCACATGCCATGTGCAGAGCAGCCAAAAAAATAGAAAAAAAAATAAATGATAGGACTATTTCAAAAGGACCATGGCCTTAGCTTAAAGAAATTCTCACAAGTCAAATCTGGGAAGTTGGAAAATCAGAATAAATAATTATCATAAACAATTAAACTTCATTACAGAATTTAAATTATAAATAAAATAAATAAATAAAGTATATAAGGAAGAATTGGAAAACTCTTTCCTTGCACAGAATACACCTTAGAGTTAGAAAATCAACATCAAACACCTATTATTAATATTATTATAATGAACTGATTAAGTCAGGAAAATATCTCTGGATTAGCACTTGTAGGTAAAAGTATATTGACAAACAGGATATTTCCATAGTCTTAAAGTATCTTCCCCCAAATCACTTATTAATGACAATAGAGAAAACAGTAACCTTCAGTGGAGAAACAAGACCACCTTAAATAAATGATCAAGGAAAAATCATCAAAATGGAACAAACCCATAAAACAAGTCTCCAAGTATGATGCACTTGAGAAGGACACAACATCATTTCTGTGGTATGTCTGCCAAAAATGTGCAGACTGAATCAATCATTAGGAAATATCCAGCAAATGCAAACTGATGGAAGTCTAAAAATATCTGACCTGAACTCGTCAAAGTCATTAAAAACTGAAGCTTAAAAAAGACATAACCACCAAATACACGTGTGATCCTAGAGGTACTGTGAGTTACTAATACATGATAGCATTTTGTTAAATTGATATTCTTAATGGTTAAAATTGTACTATAGTTATATGGGAAAATGTACTTATTCTTAGGAAATACACACTAAAGTACTTCAAGTAAAGAAGCATGCAACGCAGGCACTCTGGGCCAACCCAGAGACACAGGGTGGAGAGGGAGGTGGGTGCGGGTCAGGATAGGGAAGACACATGTATACCTGTATCTGATTCATATTGCTTTATGGCAAAAACCATCACAATAGTGTAAAGTAATTATCCTCCAATTAAAATAAATCAATTTTAAAAATAAATGAATAAAAATAAAAAAGAAGCATGATGTCTATAACTTATTCCCAAAAGATTCAGGGCAACATTATCTATATGTACACATACATATGCATATATAATCATGCAATTATAGAATGCATATACAGGTGTATATATATATGTGTGTTTGTGTATAAACATATATGGAGAGAGAAAGAACAGGCAGAAATAATAAAGCACAGGGGTAAAATATAAATAACAAATCTGGATAGACAGTAATCAGGGTTCTTAAGTATAATAATTACAAATTCTCTGTATGTTTGAAGCTATACCAAAATTGTAAATTAGAGAAAATAGGTAGAAATAAATAAATGTCTTGCTTTCATTGAGATATTTTGGAATCACAGAAAAACAGCCAAAGAGATAATCAGTAAAGTGTTTCAAATCAAGAAAAACATTAAGAAGTTAAAAAACAAATCAGCATCATTGTTCAACGTTCTTGGACAACTAAAATAACAAGACTCCATATATATATGAGATGAGATGGTTGGATGGTATCACTGATGCGACGGACATGACTTTGAGCAAGCTCTGGGAGTTGGTGATGGACAAGGAAGCCTGACGTGCAGTCCATAGGGTTGCAAAGAGTCGGACATGACTGAGCACCTGAACTGAAGTGAACTGATATAGATATAGTATATAATATACAGTCTTCTCTATTTTATATATGTGTGTATATAATTTATACATTAATATGCATATATTTAAATCAAAGATATATTTTAATAACATGTTTAAATAAGCATATTAAATAAAATAAAAGAGAATGGAAATAAATATGGAATCTAGCTTTAGACTTTTAAATAAACCATACAAATAATACTATAGTCCATGAATACAGCAATGTAAAGTTAAATAATGAAGTGACATTCATAAATAAAATTTATTGGCAATTAAAAAAGAAAAGATTATCAAACAGTCCTTAAAGGTCATCAGTGGTTTTTTTCCTTATATAGCTATTTTTCCTTAGTCAGAATTCTCAACTTCCATTTTTCAAATTCCAAAAAAAAGGAAACATAAATAAAAATCTCCCTTAATTCTTAAAACAACATATTTAATTTCAAACTATATTTACTATTTTTATTTCCAAACCATTATTTAAAGAATTATACAATATAAATTCTTTTATAATTAGGTTATTTTTTCCTTCATTTTGTCAATATTATGTTTATCATTACAATGCAAAATAATTTTACTGATTGGCATCCCATACATGCCATCATTTAAAGATCTATAACTTGTTATCAAACACCAGCTCCCAAAAAATAAAAACCACTGTAAAGTTCCTTCTGAATATATTTTCTGCCACAGCAAGACTGTTTCCTCAGGATAAAATATCCAGAAGGAAACACCTGGATCAAATAGCATGAGGTTTTTAAAATTTGCTAAACTGTATCTTATTAAGACAGATGTACACACTTTTCATATTTGTGTTCATATCTGTGCAACCCCACAACCAGTTTATATTTTTACAGTCACTGCATCCACTTGCAGCCCTGACATAGTGTTTGCTGCCTGATTTGGCTCAAGGTCTTCATATTGTCATGTCCTGAATTGAGCTTTATGCATTCTTGTTGTTACAAATGTGGAGTTTACCTTTTAAAATATCTTCAAAGAGGCTATCCAAAAATATGACATTGAAATAAAACTGTTTAAATGGAAAAGCATAGAAACAGAGCAACTTTAGTAAAATAGCTTTTTTTTTTTTTTTTTTAAGAAATTAACACTTCCTATTTTCTTGCAAAGAGTCAAAAGTTGGAAGATCTGGAGAAGGAAATGGCAACCCACTCCAGTATTCTTGCCTGGAAAATCCCATGGAAGGAGGAGCCTGGTACGTTACAGTCCATGGGGTCACAAAGAGTCGGACACAACTGAGCAACTTCACAAAGAAGAAGACAGATGATAATGTATTACAGTCTTGTAACTGAAAATATACCAGAGGATTGATTACTACATGACAAGTGATGCAAGCAAAGACAGGAAATGCTACAGACCCCTCTGGATAATCGAAGCCCTCTACCCAGTCTCACTTTTAATTTATAGCAACAGTGTGTCAGTATGCCTAGATATTACCATTTACATTTTTACTAGGTTAGATATTAGCATGTTAAGTGCCACTTTAATTGGAGGTTTTCATCAAACTTCAAGATACTTCAGCCACTTTTCTTCCTATCTATACTTTGTATTCTTATTCGACTTCATATTTTATATTATTAAGTTCTGGAGATTAATACAAATATTTTTCATTATAAACATCCAATCAACCCCTTTGAGAGTTTCAACTGGTCTGCCCTGGCAGGTCACTGATTCAATGACACAAAACAAACCATGCCTTCCTTTTACCCAAGACTGCGTTTTCTTAACTGGCTGATGAGAACATCATATGAGACAAAAATTAAACCTTGTTGAAGTGAAGATATATGAATTTTTTTGTTTCCCTTCATATTTAAACCCTGTCATGATGTCAGAGAATAAAATTAGATGAACTCACATTGATTTAATACTTCCAAAGCAATGTTGGCTGTTACCCACATTTGTTCTGCTCTTTGAGGTGGATGAAAAATCAAATGTCTCTTTGATTTATCCCCCTATTTTCCTATATATCAAGGCAAGCTGATGGATCCATAACTTCTAAAGTCTTCTCTAATGTATTCTCTCTCTCTGTCTCCCATTTTCATTGGCCCTAAAGCTCTAAGCCAATGCCTTGCACACTTTCTATTGTAAATATGGCTTGTTTCTCTGTCATGGGTTTAATGATTATTTGACCAGGATAAATTATTAAAAGAAGATATTATGGTTCCTATGTCAAGAAAAAATTAAAATGAAGAAAAATTCAAAGGAATTCAGAGGAGAGGAATAGAAAGAATTAACATTTAGAACATTAAAAATATTTAAAATGGCTGAAATAGAAAAATCTATATTTCATAAAAGGAAATATCTAGTAGTTTAGTTTTGTTTCATTGTATGAAGGATTATTTTTAGAGTTAGATTCCAAGTAACCAAATTGTTTTAACAGTAGCAGATTATATTATACACCAGAGATGAATTTCCAGAAATTAAAGATTAAATAATCTAGTTATCTGATACTAGTTATTTCTTTTTTTTTTTTAAGTGAAGATTCTTTTGAGCCTAAAATTAGAACTGAGATCTTTCAAATCATGAGATTCAATTAAAAGTGTGCTGTAAATATGTGATGAACTTTAGGTAGAAGATGTGAGTAGGCTTTCTATTATGTTTTATGGTCAGTTTTGGTGCTTTCTTCAAGTTTTACACCATTGTTTAAACATACCTCATTTGTATTTACTTCTTCTGACAATAAAAACTGATTGAAAGTGCATCTTTAACTTCACTATATCTTCCAAACACAGGGTGTGGCAGGTTGGATCTTCCAAAGATGACCATCCTGCATGGACTTCTGCAACGTGACCCTGACATTTACCCATCAAAAGACGAAGTTCTTTCTTTCCCTCCTGGAATCTGAGCAGAGGCTAGGACTTCTTTGACCAAGAAGCTATGTTGGAAGCAACAGGGTACCAGTCCAGGAGTAACTCTTAACTGGCCTAGCCGCTTCTGTCTTCTGCCTCCTGGCACACTCAGTTGCCATGGAAAACTTTCAGGTCACTCTGCTGAAGAGGGCAGCCATGCTGAGGAGCATAGGACATGTGAGTAAAGGGTACTCACATAAGGACATCCCGTTCATTTAGCTTTTAGATGACTCCAGTCCCAGACACCACTTGATGGCAGCTACAGGAGAGATCCCAAGTGAGCATCTCCCAGCTGAGCCTCATTAACCCACAGAACTATGAGAGATTACGGTGGCTTTTTTTAAGCCACTAAATTTATGGATAATTTCTTGCATGGCAATAAGATAACCAAAAAAATATGATTATCTTGGAATTCAAAATCTAGAAGTATAAGGTAATATCTAGCACATTTTATCTATGTAAAATCTAAAATTACATATATGTATATAAATACATATTGACCAGAATGTAGATTGTTTATATGGTAATCTACTCTTCTGTCTCTATCTCTACATCTATCTATGCAAGTTATCATATATCCAGTTAAAATGATTTTCAATAGTTTCCTGGATGGTTGTGCACTAACACAGGAGTTAATTACATATATGAAACATGTGTATATATGTATATGTATTTATATGTACATATACACACACAGGGTGATTTAGGGCCACTCAACCTGTAAAACTGAATATACAGCATAAATCTGAATGCTGTTGATGTGAAGAACTGACAGTGTGGAAAACAGTTTAAATTTGCTTTCTGTGTTCCACCAAAGCAGAAGGAAGACCAGTAAGACCAACGAAAAAATCACAAGGAATCAAATTTAAGCTCAGAATAAGGAAAATGCCTCACTGCAAAGAAGGACAAAACAGAATGTGCTTCCCAAAAAACAGCCAAATGAAGATTGAAAGAAGTTGAAGGTTCATTCTCCAGAAATGCTGGAAGGGACTTCAAGTTCTACTGGTTGCTGGAATTAAAAGTTTTTTAAATACCCTTTTAAATCCACTCTTTTGATAAATTTGCAGTGATTAACTTTGCACTATATTATGTTATATATATATATATTTGGACTAGCTAATATTTTATATCCTTATTCTAGAAACAGACATGAGAAGTGTCACCAGGATTCATTCAATAGAGTATCATTAAATTCACAGCCCTTTATCCTACTGAATCAATATTTAACAATTTTTCAAGACATTTATTGAGTCAGTTCAGTTCAGTTCAGTCGCTCAGTCATGTCCGACTCTGCAACCCCATGAATCGCAGCACACCAGGCCTCCCTGTTCATTACCATCTCTCAGAGTTCACTCAGACTCACGTCCATCGAGTCAGTGATGCCATCCAGCCATCTCATCCTCGGTCGTCCCCTTCTCCTCCTGCCCCCAATCCCTCCCAGCATCAGAGTCTTTTCCAATGAGTCAACTCTTCACATGAGGTGGCCAAAGTACTGGAGTTTCAGCTTTAGCATCATTCCTTCCAAAGAAATCCCAGGGTTGATCTCCTTCAGAATGGACGGGTTGGGTCTCCTTGCAGTTCAAGGGACTTTCAAGAGTCTTCTCCAACACCACAGTTCAAAAGCATCAATTCTTCAGCGCTCAGCCTTCTTCACAGTCCAACTCTCACATCCATACATGACCACAGGAAAAACCATAGCCTTGACTAGGCAGACCTTAGTCGGCAAAGTAATGTCTCTGCTTTTGAATATACTATCTAGGTTGCTCATAACTTTTCTTCCAAGGAGTAAGCGTCTTCTAATTTCATGGCTGCAGTCACTATCTGCAGTGATTTTGGAGCCCCAAAAAAATAAAGTCACTGTTTTCACTGTTTCACCATCTATTTCCCATGAAGTGATGGGACCAGATGCCATGATCTTCGTTTTCTGAATGTTGAGCTTTAAGCCAACTTTTTCACTCTCCTCCTTCACTTTCATCAAGAGGCTTTTTAGCTCCTCTTCACTTTCTGCCATAAGGGTGGTGTCATCTGCATATCTGAGGTTATTGATATTTCTCCCAGCAATCTTGATTCCAGCTTGTGTTTCCTTCAGTCCAGCAATAACTAGCTATATTATGGACCTTGGTAGCCCTCCAGGGAACAAAGAGGAATGTGATGCCTCCACTGCGCAAAAGATTATAATTTAAAGTGGGAGACAGAGGAGGATACCACTAAGATAACACGGTGTAAGTTAGCAACAGCAATAGAAACAAAGTACTATGGAAACGGGAAAAGGAATATAAAACTTCTGCCTTGGAGATTTGGGAAAATCCTTTAAAAAGAGGTAGAATTTAAGCTCATCCTTGAAATGAAAAGATAGGTATTTCAAGGCTACAAAACAGAACAAGGAAAGAAATAGTCGTAGATATCTATACCATGCCTAGGTAACAAAGTAATACAGTGAATTCTTAAACTAGATCAGGAGAGGGTAATAAATGAGCAGTGAGTTCACTGGGATAGATTTCTATAAAGGGTCTTGAATGACATGCTGAAAATTTTGAAATTTAACCTGTAGGGCTTTCAAAGGTTTTTATATCCAGGAGTTACATGCCCAGAACTATTTTTCGTGAGATCCCTCCACCGACAATGTGGAATAGGTAATGGACTGCGCTGCTGCTGCTACTGCTAAGTCAGGTCAGTCGTGTCTGACTCTGTCAGACCCCACAGACGACAGCCCACCAGGTTCCCCCATCCCTGGGATTCTCCAGGCAAGAACACTGGAGTGGGTTGCCATTTCCTTCTCCAATGCATGAAAGTGGAAAGTGAAAGGCAAGTTGCGCAGTCATGTCCAACTTCTAGCGACCCCATGGACTGCAGCCTACCAGGCTCCTCCGTCCATGGGATTTTCCAGGCAAGAATACTGGAGTGGGGTGCCATTGCCTTCTCTGAATGGACTACACAATGTGGAGTAAATTTATTTTAAAGAAACATGTCAGTTTGGGGTTTAGATTAGGGATAGCCTCGACTGAGGGAGGGTGGGCTGACAGGATCACCCCTCAAGATCCCTTTCCATCTTAAACTCTGTGACTTATGCCCCTTGCAAAGAAGGGAACACATTGCAGATAATTTTTTTTCTTTTTTCTTTTTTTTTTTAATGACAGAAGTGGAAGAACTCTTGGGCCACTTTGGTGAATATCACAAAGACATTGCCATTTCAAATACCCAATGAGCTTTATAAGAAGTACAGGAAATCCACAATCTCTGATGTGCTGAAAATGGAATGTGAGAAGGAAAAAAATCACAAGGAAGAGATTAATAGAGCACAACAGAAAGGCATTTTTAACTATTCTTCTGGGAGAGCCAGATAAAAATTTGACTGACCTAAATCCTTTTTGGCCTGCATCATTTCCAAAGTAGTGTCTCTGGCTTTGGAAGGCCTAGGGGACCTATCTATATATGTGCAATCTAATTAATGTGTGTAGGAAAGACTTAATTGTGTAGGACATTTTGCTAGGTACAGCATAAAGAGAACCATGTTGGACTGCCTTCGTGGATTTTATAATCTTTTAAAGACAGATGGATGTAGATATACATCTACAATTTGGGAAGATAAAAGAAAAGATTTATTAAACTGCAGAAACTGACAAAAATGTAGGTATTTATATTAAATGCTTCATGAGTATCAATAATGAACAGGACAACTCCTTGATCAGTTCCATTTCAAGGAGAAATGGAGCCGAATGTCAGAGGATAAATTTCAGTGACATGATCTCACACCTGAAACTGGCTGGGAGGGAAACGGAAATTTTTACCCTGTTCAGACGGGACACCACTGTAAGCCAACGTCACACAAGAAGTCTGAGGCACAACAAGCCTCAGGACTGCAGCTGCCTGAAGGGAGGAAGAGGTCAGCCACAACACAGCATCAACCTAGAGACACAAGTTCCTTTTCTTTCCTTCCTTCCTTTGTGCTGTTGTTGGTATTGGTACTGGGCCACGTGGCCCTGACTAGAGAGATCTATATGTGGGTGGACCTATATGTGGATCTACTTTTCAAAAGGTAGGCATTCATGAAATTTCTTATGACTTGAAGGTGTGAACCTATACTGAGAGAGTAATACGTGAAGAAGTTTCAATTTTACCCCTGAGACTGACTCATGCTGCGTGAAATCTGAATTCTTAAGTCCTCTGAATGGCTTGCTTGATGGCAATCAGCCAAGCATATCATCAGATAAGAACTTTAGACACTGAAGAATCTCACTGTCCTTGAAGGCCTTGCACAGTGGTAAAGGCACACATTTTCCTGTAAAATACAGCCACAAATAACACAGTGTGGATGAATTTGCTGAAAGACAGAAAAAGTAAAAACTCTATAGGATAACATGTAGAAATGTGCTTCTTATTCATAAATTTGTAATTTGTTCATATAGAAAGATGACATTTATATTTTTCATGGCATAAGAGGTCCTTTTTTTGACAGAATTGCTTAGCCTTATGAAAATATGTAGCTCTAGTTTGCAGATGTTGTTCATTTTGAATGAGGTATAATCCCCAGAAGCAGGAATGAGAAAAATCCTCTCTTTAATAGTATGAGACTTCAGTAAGGCAGAGACATGACAGAAAGAAAGCAGTAGAGCAGACCAAAAAAAAAAAAAAAAAAGGGGCTCTCACCACATGGACCCCCAGGGTTTTACACGAACCCACTGCTAAAAACTCATTTGTAAGTATGTGTCTGTTAATGAGACTTTGGAAGCACCTGATCTTGTCTTTATTTATTTTGGGGTTTTTTTTTGGTCTTAACTTNAAAAGGGGCTCTCACCACATGGACCCCCAGGGTTTTACACGAACCCACTGCTAAAAACTCATTTGTAAGTATGTGTCTGTTAACGAGACTTTGGAAGCACCTGATCTTGTCTTTATTTATTTTGGGGTTTTTTTTGGTCTTAACTTTTTATTTTATATTAAAGTATAGCCAATTAACAATGTTGTGATAGTTTTAGGTGCACAACAGAGCAATGCAACCATACATATACATGTATCAATTCTCCCCCAAACTCCCCTTCCATCCAGGTTGCTACATAACATTGACCAGACTTTCCTGTGTTATACGGTAGGTCCCTGTTGGTTTTCAATTTTAGATATACTAATGTGTACATGTCGCTGATCTTGCATTTACATAGTGCCTTAAACCAAGTAGATCCACAAGCCTTATTTATTAACTGATTATATAATTGACTACTTAAGTAGGAATCACTTCACACACCAAGGAAGTATGCTTCTGTATTAAAACGTGGTAATATTTTGCTGGCCCACAACTTTATGCATCAAGTTATTGTGAGATGTAGTCCTTTGGCAAATTAAAAGCGCATGGCTACTTAGAAGGGCTTCCCTGGTGGCTCAGCTGGTAAAGAATCTGCCTGCAATGCAGGAGACACCGGTTCAATTGCTTGGTTGGGAAGATCCGGTATAGAAGGGATAGGCTACCCACTCCAGTATTCTTGGGCTTCCCTGGTGGCTCAGCTGGTAGAGAATTTGTTTGCAATGCAGGAGACCTGGGTTCAGTCCCTGGGTTGGGAAGATCCCTTGGAGAGGAAATGGCTACCCACTCAAGTATTCCAGCCCGGAGAATTCCATGGACTGTATAGTCCATGGGCTTGCAAAGAGCTGGACTTTCAGACTTAAGGACTTTCATTTTCACTTAAATAAAACACAGATGTGTAAAATGATTAAAATCACATAAATATTTTTTCACTGGCAAGCAACAAATACATATACTATTAAAATAGAGGACAAAAAATAAACCAGCTAAAAATAACTAAACGGTGGAGCTTTGGGGTATTACCGTGAAGAGGAGTGAGAATGCGTGAAAGGGTATATGAAGAGTTGATGGTGTTGGTGTCAGGCCATTTTGATAAACATACTTGGCTCTGCAAAGGCAGCTCTATCTATGGGAATCAGCAAAAAGATAGAAATTCATAAGATTTCTAATAAATTGAAGGTTGGCTAAAAACTCAAAACCATTAAATTAAGTCTGAAAAGAAAGTTATACTGAAGATAAGGTTTTAGATAGGGACATCAAAAAAAGCTGAACCAAAACTTAATATGGTCCAACAAATGGTCAAAATGACTCAAAAGTTAATAAAATAACTCAAAGTCAAGAATAAATCTGCATTATCATAAAAGAAGTAATTTGAGCAATACCCAAGAGATTGTGAAGATTCATACTTAAAAATACCCAGAAGAAAACTGGACAGCAACATGTAACTCATGTGTAAATCAATATAAACCATGTAAATCAATGAAGTTAGAGCACTCCCTCACACAATATGCAAAAATAAACTCAAAGTGGCTTGAAGACTTAAATATAATACATAACAACATACACATCCTAGATAGAACATAGGCAAACTATTCTCTGACATAAATCACAGCAATATTTTCTTAGATCATTCTACCAAGGCAAAAGAAATAAAAATAAACAAATGGAACCTAATCAAACTTATAACCTTTTGTATAGCAAAGGAAATCATAAACAAAGTGAAAAGACGACCTATGGAATTGGAGAAAATATTTGCAAACGGTGCTACCGATGATTGCTTAATTTTCAAAATAAATAAACTATTCATATAGCTCAATAGCAAACAAAAAAACAAACAAACCAATAAAAAAATGGGCAGGAGACTAAATAGTCATTTCTCCAAAGAAAGCATACAGATGGCCAACAGGCACATGACAAGATGTTCAACATCACTAAGTGTTAGAGAAATGCAAATCAAAACTACAATGAAGTACCACTTCACACTTGTCAGGATGGCCACCATCAAAGAGTCTACAAATAATAAATACTGAAGAAGGTGTGAAGAAAAGGGAATCCTCCAATACTGTTGATGGGAATGTTAATTGGTGCAGTCACTGTGGAAAACAGTATGGAATTTCCTTATGAAACCAAAACTAGAGTTACCATATGATCCAGCATTCCCACTCTAGGGTATATATCCAGAAAATATGAAAACTTTAATTGGAAAAGATATATACACCCCAGTGTGCATAACAGCACTGTTTACAAAATAGCCAAGACATGGAAGCAACCTAAATGTCCATTAGGAAAGGAATAAATAAAGATCACATGGTAGATAAACACACTGGAGTATTACTTGGGCATAAAAAAGGAATGAAATATTGCCCTTTGCAGCAGCATAGATGGATCCGGAGATTATCATACTAAGTAAAGTCAGTCTTACAGAGAAAAACAAGTATTATATGATATCACTTATACTCATATGGAATATAAAAAAGGCATACAAATAAACTTATTTACAAAACAAACAGACCCTCAGACATAGAAAGCAAACTTATCGTTACCAGAGGGGAAGGGTGTGAGTGAAAGTTGCTCAGTCATGTCCAACTCTTTGCAACCCCATGGACGATACAGTCCATAGAATTCTCCAGGCCAGAATACTGGAGTGTGTAGCCTTTCTCTTCTCCAGGGGAACTTCCCAACCCAGGGATCGAATCCAGGTCTCCCACACTGCAGGCAGATTCTTTACCACCTGAACCACCAGAGAAGCCCGGGAAGAGTGGAGGGGTGAAGTAGGAGTTTGGGATTAACAGATATACACTACTATATAACAGATACACACTACTGCATAGTAAGCAATGACTTACTGTATAGCACAAGGAATTATATTCAATATTGTAAAATAACCTACAATGGAAAAGAATCTGAAAAACAGTATGTGTAGACATATATATGTAAGTATAACTAAATCACTTTGCTGTAATACCTTAAACTAACACAATATTATAAATCAACCATGTTAGTACTCCAGTGCTTAGTTCCTCAGTCATGTCCTACTCTGCGTGACCCACAGGACTGTAGCCCACCAGGCTCCTCCGACCATGAGGATTCTCCATGCAAGAATACTGGAGTAGGTTGCTGTACATATCTATATATCTGCACTCCTCCAGAGGATCTTCCAGACCCAGGGATCAAACCTCCATCTGTTACATTTACCTGTATTGGCAATCAGGTTCTTTACCACTAGCACCACCTGGGAAGACACTAAATCAACCATCAGTTCACTCACTCAGTCATGTCTGACTCTTTGTGACCCCCAGGCTTCCCTGTCCATCACCAACTCCTGGAGCCTACTCAAATTCATGTCCATTGGATCAGTGATGCCATCCAACCATCTCATCCTCTGTTGGCCCCTTCTCCTCCCGCTTTCAATCTTTCCCAGGATCAGGGTCTTTTCTAAAGAGTCAGTTTTTCTCATCAGGTAACCAGAGTATTGGAGTTTCAGCTTCAGCATCAGTCCTTTCAATGAATATTCAGGACTGATTTCCTTTAGGACTGACAGGTTGGATCTCCTTGCAGTCCAAGGGACTCTTGAGAGTCTTCTCCCATTAAAAAATAGAGAAATACCTAGGAAACACATAAAAATAAAAACTCAGCCTTCGGTAGAAACCCTTTGGGGAACACGTGCATGCACACACACATGTATACATGTATTTGGAGGGCATCAGTCCTGTCCTATGAAAGGAAACAGTCCATCTTTGATTTAGGATTAGTCAGTGGGGAGGGAGTTGGGAGGAAGGTTCAAGAGGGAGGGGACATATGTATACCTAATACCAATTCATGTTGCAAAAACAATCACAGTAAAGTAATCATCCTCTAATTAACAAAAAAACTACAAAAAAAATGTACTGCAAAATCAATCATATTTTTAAATATTTTTGCATCTTGGGTTTTTATTTATAATTATAGCGAATATTTTCTGTGAGTACTAACTCCCAAGTCATTGTTAAATAAAATGAAAACTATTCATAAAGTGAATTTTCAAGGTTAGTTATCAATGGACTATCATGCTATAAAGTATGAGTGGTGCAATATTTTGGCAGATAGATGCAACAATACAAGAAAATCAATTGTCTGTGACTTAATACAACCTTGGTTGAAAAGAGTTAACCTCATGCATGATTCCCAGACACAGCAGGAATAGTGAGTACTAACTCCCAAGTCATTGTTAAATAAAATGAAAACTATTCATAAAGTGAATTTTCAAGGTTAGTTATCAATGGACTATCATGCTATAAAGTATGAGTGGTGCAATATTTTGGCAGATAGATGCAACAATACAAGAAAATCAATTGTCTGTGACTTAATACAACCTTGGTTGAAAAGAGTTAACCTCATGCATGATTCCCAGACACAGCAGGAATTATTACTTGATTTTAATTATTTCTCACAGAGAAATTCCTTACAAGTTGTTGAAATTTCGGCTAAACTTTTCTTTTTAGTCACTTGAAAGATATATTCAAACACAAAACTTCAGGATGGAAGGGAACAGGAAGACTAAGGAAATGTAAACTAATGACCCCACAGTATTTTAGGCAGCTCTAGAAAATTGTTCGGATCACAATAGGAAAAGTAGTAAAAGCTCATTTAAGTAATTTCATTATTTTTAATATGAAAAAGATTTTCAAACACAAAACATGTTTGCTATTTAGTAACCTATATAACCATTTCTTATATAATAAACTCTTCCTAAACATAAACTTTTCCTTCATCATTTTTAAGAAATAAATATTCTATCTTACTGAACATACTTTTGGAGTTGAGGAAGTTACAGGTTACATTAAACAATTAGTCCTGGTACATTTCAATAGACTGCAAATGGTTCAGAAATAAGTCAGAAACAGAATGATGCATCATTAGATTACCACCAGCAGTTTATTAATTTATGTATAATTATCATTTGTACAAATTACTGTGAAGGAATTGACAAACTCAGTGTTGAAAACAACATATTATTCTCATATGATAAGAGAACTGCAACTCAAATATTTCTAAATGAGTAATTAGTTAGAATTTGTTATCTCAAATTATGTCTTTCTACATTAAAAAATGGAGAATCTTCGATTAAGCATTTAGAAAAAATCATTAAAATAAGACATCACATACTTGAAGTCTGTGTCACTAAAGAAAATGCTTCATCTTTTTCACTCAAAGGACTAAGGTTAGAATAGTAATGTGTTTTATTTTATTTTATTTTAAATTTTATTTTTACTTTATTTTACTTTACAATACCATATTGATTTTAAAATGGTTACTATTTTTCATATTCACACAGAGAAAAGCACTCATCTTTCAATTTCTCTAAGAATCAGCCAAGACAAAATGATACAGTCAAAGCTGATCAAAAAACTAAGGGGAAAATGGAAGATGACTGCTCAACTTAGCCAAGAACACCTCACAAAAATCAGCAGTAAAGCTAAAATTTTCCAAATAAAGTTAAAAGGAATAGAAGCTTACCACCCTTTTTCTAAGCTAGATGCACTTTCTGCAAAGCAACATTTCAGGGTTTAGTACTGGATGCAATTTGTATAATATTATGATCAATTCTTCATGATATGATATTCCTTGTCCTGCCTTCATTTACCTTCAATTCTCTCTTAAATAAGATTTCTAAATATTTCACTAAAACAGTTTTACTGGGTTTCTATTTTGCTTGGCTTCAATCCTATCTTTAACTGCTATTTATTTATTGCCTCCTGGGATCTGATTTTATAGTTACTTTTCACAAAAACTCTTGCAGGTCTGAGAATTTTATCTTGGAAATAGGTTAAGCAGATCAGATTTCTAGGCACCTGACATACTACATGCCAGTAGAGGACCCTAAGCTGGGAGATACACTAATCGCAGCTAGCATTTGCTAAGCACTTCCTAAGTGCCAGGGACAATAATCAGTACATTACATGCATAATCACCTCAACCCATGAAAGCAGTTATAATTATTAGGTAGATGAAAATAAACATCTGGTTCTTAGAACTGTGAGAACTGAAAGTGCCAATATTACATAAAGCCCCTAAAAGAAATCCTTATAACCAATTAGAAACCCGGGTTGTATTAGTGTTAGCCACGATCGCTGTCACTTGCATTTTAAAGATGGAATACTTAAATCCCACAGAAACTATCTAACTGTACTTTGTCAACCTGCTTAAGCAACTAGATAGTTCAAAATTTCTGAACTACATTTATGCAGGTACCACAGTCTTAAACTTGTAGCTTCAACACAAACATGTTCCACTGCCTCTTGCAAACTCGAATCTCGGTATTTTTCTTACTTTAGAATTAAGATATGATTCATATGCTAAAGGTTATAATTAATTGCCAAGAGTTCGGTTCAGTTCAGTTTCTCAGTCATGTCCGACTCTTTGTGACTCCGTGATCTGCAGCACACCAGGCTTCCCTGTCCATCACCAACTCCTGGAGCTTGCTCAAACTCATTGTCAAGAACTCCACCTTTAACAGGAAATTTAATAGACTTTTGATTCATCGAACCAGGTGAGATAAAGGGACAAAGCATCCTCTTCACTTCCCCCAGTCACTGTCCAAAAGCCAGATCATTCAGAAAAAGGTGAGAGGAGGTGACCCAAGGGGTTATAATTACAACCTGTCAACAGAAACCAGACCCTCACAGCTTTAAAGAATGACTCACTGTTGACCTGCTTTTTCTCACTTCAGAATCTCCTAGCCTTCCATATCATAAAAATACTAGATTGTACATATTAATTAATATGTAATTTGTGTTCTCAGTTTTCCCTACTTTTTATGTTATACAAGACCCAAACTGCCGAGTGGGGGCATACGGAGAGACCAGAAACTTCATTACTCCTTATTTCTCTTCTCTCTCTTTTTGCCTCTGGTCTCTATCTCTCTTTCTGCCAATCTCTTTATTTCTATCTATCTATAGAAAGTTATTAAAATTTTCTTTTGGTTTGTTGAATGAATGTTCACAGTTAAAAGATGCTAAAGCATACACACACAGAAATCTTCTAACAATCAGCAGGTTAGACATTTCTTATGGGACCCATCTGGGTTCTCACATTCATTAGGAATAGCTAGCATCTTTAAAGCAACTATTTCTGATTAGCTACAAAATTAAAGTGTTAGCCCAAATAAGAAGAAGCAATGAGAACTTC
This sequence comes from Oreotragus oreotragus, assembly GCA_006410675.1. Classification (NCBI taxonomy): domain Eukaryota; kingdom Metazoa; phylum Chordata; class Mammalia; order Artiodactyla; family Bovidae; genus Oreotragus; species Oreotragus oreotragus. The sequence goes on along the minus strand of SJYX01000707.1, from coordinate 172,449 downwards.
CAGAGCAGCTGCCAATCTAAGACGGCAATATTCTCACATCTGTGTAACGTTGAAACAGCCATCCTTCATCTCTCAATTCCTCTGTGAATCTGCAGACACATCAGGTAATCAGAGTAACTGGTACAATTTAATAACACAGAGGACTATAAAATTTACTGTCTCTATCTGGAAACCACTACAAAATGTTGTTTAAAATTATTGTTGAGTGCTAGCTATTAAATGTTTAGGAAAACAGAGGTGGAATGGAAATAGGATTTTCTGGAGAATCATTTGGTAATGCTTTGCATTTTTACATCACAAAAAATGTTTGATTTTAATTATAAGAAAATAAGACCTAGGAAATGTATAGTTCTTTTCATTTTCAAAGAAAATGATAGGCCTACATTTGGAAAATAAATAAGCACTAGAATAGAGTCATATCATGCTTTTTGTTTTTGTATTACCAGTTGCATCATTTCAAGGATGAGAAAACTGAGATCCAAAGAATTTAAAATGACATGCTACAGAATTTATTAAGAGTTTTACCATGACCAGAATCCAATTCTCTCCTCTTAGTCCCATAATTTTTATAATACTGTAAGGGATGACTGATACTGTGTTTAATAATAAAATTTCCAAGTTGTTTAATAATAAAATTTCCAAGTATATAAATGGTTATATAAATACTTGGAAACTTTATTATTAAACACAGTATCAGTCATCCCTTACAGTATTATAAAAATTATGGAACTAAGAGGAGAGAATTTTCTTTCAGAGAAGGCAATGGCACCCCACTCCAGTACTCTTGCCTGGAAAATCCCATGGACAGAGGAGCCTGGTAGGCTGCAGTCCATGGGGTCGCTAAGAGTCGGACACGACTGAGCGACTTCACTTTCACTTTTCCCTTTCCTGCATTGGAGAAGGAAATGGCAACCCACTCCAGTGTTCTTCCTGGAGAATCCCAGGGACCGGGGAGCCTGGTGGGCTGTTGTCTATGGAGTTGCACAGAGTCGGACACGACTGAAGCGACTTAGTAGTAGTAGCAGTATACTTCTTTATAGCTTGGAGTCCCCTCCCTCTCCCCAGAGAGAATCACCTTTAATTGTGTATTAGTTCTAAAACAAAATGGTTAAATGCAAATGTCTTTACAGATCAAGGTGATTTAACAGAGACTGATTGGTATCTGTAAAAATCTGGAGAGTAGAGATACATCAAAAGAAACCACATTAAAAAAATAAATTAATTAAAGCGTATTTTGACCAAACAAATGGGCCCAAAGTATTTTAGACATTATCTAAATTATCTCACATACCACACTCCACATTTCTCTATATTCTTATTAATATTCTTATTATTCTTTTTTTTTTTAATTTTAAGGAATGTATCAACATTTCTAACTTGCATCAACTGTAGGTACCATCTCTTGACCCCTATTTTGTAATATGCTAATCTTCCAATTTCTGTCCTTTCCTTCTGTTTACTCCAAGCATCATACCTACTTCCCAACCTCTCCCATCTGTATGTTTATTGTAGCAATGCCATTGCTAATATTTGCATTCTGTCTATAATTATGATTCTCTTCTACTTTCTAGCTAAAGATTGATACTGAAAATTGAAAATTAGTTTAAAAAAACTTATATTTAAGTAATATAAAAATATTATTCATTTCAGTGCCAGCTAGAGTTCTAGGGTTACTTTCCTTTCTAGCATTTACTTTGGTTCTTCTTGGATGGAGTTTACACTTCTATTTTCATTTTTACTCTATTTTTCTTTGTCTTCTCAAATATTTCTTGGACTTTAAAGGTTGCATAATATCCCCTTTTATCCTAGAGCCTCCTGCCAGACAAAGCTTTCTACTTCTTTTACATTAACTCTATATCAGATTAAAGTAATATGAATCATTTGCCTTATAGGACTACTTCATAGCTTTTATGCCATATCTTTCTCTTTCTCTTAATTATACTTTGATGGGGTTCAACCTCAAGTAATTTAATAAGAAAGATTATATTTGAGAAAAGCATATTTAATAATTAGATGCCTGAAAATGTATTAATTCTACCCTTGCACTTGATTGATATTTTGAATGGATATTGGACATGGAATTTTGAGTTGCAAATCATCTTCCTTTGTAAACTTGAGAATGAGTCTATTAATTTTTAAAATATGTTCTAACTATATATTTTGTTTTCTTATAATCAGAACTCCAATTAGCAGGAAGTCATGCTTCAGGGAGATTTATAGTGATTCTTTTTACCTTTTTGTTAATTTCCTTTGCATTGCTGAGGTTTTTGCGTATTTGAATTGAAAATGTTCCCTTAAACTATTGATCTGAAAATCTTTAATTTCCAATAGTTTTTCTTGTTCATTTATTGTGTCTCTTCCCTATCATCTTATCTTATGAATGTAATATTTTCTAGAATCTCTTAAAAATTTTTACTTTTTGGTCTCCTTTATGATTTTTTAATTATTCGTTCCATAAAGGTCATTTCATTGTCATTGGTTTTCAGTTTTCTTGGTCTCATTTGTGTGGCAGTTTTTTACTAATATTTTTTCATAAAATACTTCTTAAATGTCTGGTGATACTTAGTTGATGCTTTCTATTTAAGAATAAAGGAACAGAAATGGCTGAACCTTCTGTACTTAAGTGGGTCTTGCTGTTTAGAAGACTTTGCTTTTGGGTAAGCAAGGATTTGATTATTAGGCTTAAAGATCCCAAGTGTCAAAATAAAAGGGAATTTATTCCACAGTTGTAAGATACTTTATCCTGAGTTGCCCCTCTTGTCTCTTAGCAGCTCATATAATTCCATTAGCCTGTGCAAAGCAGGATAGTTAGGGGGGAAAGTGAAAAAAAAAAAAAAAAAAAAATGCTACAAGGATATTTGCATAGGAAGTAGAATTAGTGAAGAAAAGGCCAGCTATCCCATCAGACAGTAATGAATTTGCCTCTGATGCAGGAGACCTGAGTTCAATCCCTGGGTCAGGAAGATCCAGTGGAGAAGGGAACGGCTCCCTACTCCAGTATTCTTGCCTGAAGAATTCCATGGACAGAGGCACCTGGTGGGCTACAGTTCATGGGGTCAGAAAGAGCTGGACACAACTGAGCCACTAACACTTTAGGATTTCCCAGGTAGCACTAGTGGTAAAGAGCCTGCCTGCCAATGAAGGAGACATGAGAGACACAGGTTCAGTCACTGAGTCGGGAAGATCCCCTGGCCGAGGGCATGGCAACCCGCTCCAGTACTCTTGCCTGGAGAATCCCATGGACAGACGAGCCTGGCAGGCTGCAGTCCATGGGGATGCACAGATTCGAACACAACTGATGTGACTTAGCACGCATGCCCACATTCCATCTGTACATGTTGATTACTTTTTTCAGCCCTACTATCTCACTTAAGCATTTCGGGGCTTACTCAGGACAAAGCAGCACCCTCTTCCCCACATCTTCAGCAGCTTCCTCTGCCTGGCTTTCCTTCATACACTCTGTAATAGTTTGATATCTTTTTAACTCTTTAATTTAATGCTTAAGTTAATGAGTTTTCAGGAGAAAATTTAGATAAAGATATGTCTCCATCCTCCCTAGAGAAGTTACCCCTAGAATGTCTAAAATGAAGAAAAACCCAAGAACAAGCATAATTCTTGTTATGCTTATAACAAGCATAAAAACTACACTGTTGCATATCACCATACTCCTGATGGAAGCAATGCTGTTCAGAATCATTCAAGTGAGGCTCTCCAAAAAAATTAATGCAAACTGCACACCTACACACAGTTTAGGGTATGCAGGGTAAAAGTGGGACTGCTGATTTCATATTCTGAGCGGTCATTTTTGTGGGCAACTGATTAACATTCTCAAACAGAAAGATGTATTGAAATTCAAAATTATTTAAAGAAATAGTGGCAAATATCTTACATTTGTTGAAGTTATTTTTCCTCACAAAAGGAATGGAAATGATGCATACATATTATTCTACTAGAATTAGAATTTTATACAGATAATAAGAATTTGTGCATTGTAGAAGCAAAATGGGCCTATTGTTGTCTGCAACAGCAAATGAAGTGTCTCATAACCAGCAATTCAATGTGTTAATTCAGCTGCACCATCCAATTACCTACAATTCATCTCAACATAGGACACAACAATAGAACTCTTTAAAAAATCTGTGACAAAATGCCTGCTCCAGGTTTACCTAATAGGAGAAACATTATCCCAAAGTCAGAATAGAAGCCATGGAATATCAATTATAAAAGTTGTTCATCATAACCTATCAATTAACATCACAATGAATTTCTGACATGAAGTCAATAGTATGGAGTTAATAATAAAATATATATTGGAAATCTTATAAGGAAAATCTGATCAAGGAATGTGAGAACTGGATGGCAACTGAAACTGGCATCCCCTCAAGTAACACAGCATTCCCCTGGAGCCAGGGCCTGCATACTGCCAACTGACCACAGGGTCCAGGCACACCATTCTAAAAGTAGACAAAGGTAATTAGATGCAAATTTAGTATCCCAAGCCTCCTGCTAAATGACCCAGATAGATGCCAGAGCTAGAGCGAGCGTCTGTCTCTTACCTACTCAGGAACTAGGTGATGAGATGAACAGAAGCTTTTTTATTTACATTTTTATAGAATCAAAAAAGGTAAGAAAAAAAAAGCTAATGGATAAATCCAGCCCTGCTCTATGAGGATGTATTAAGCCACAGATGAAGAACAATTTAAAGTCAAGAGCACCATGAAGAAGGAAGAGAGGAGCCAGGAAAAGATACAGAAGAAAAAGCATATTGAGAAATGATAAACAGTATTTATTTCAGAAGGAAAGACAGAGCTCCCCTGAAAATCTACAGGATATGAGTGAAATCTGAACCATGATTAGGCACAGGCTGGTTTTTAATATTTTTCAGGACAAGTGATGTATAGTCCCATTTGAGACTGAACTATCAAGAGAATCAAAGAAATATGAGCCTTGAGGATTCAGAAAAAGAGGTGGAATCTACCATGAGAGGAAGAGAGGAGACTGTAGAAGTGAGTTTTAAAATTCAGTCAGTAATCTCATAACTCTCACTTCACTTATAGAATCTGAAAACAGAATTGTTTTTAAGTGTAGATTTTTACATTTTAAAAAACTAGGCAGGTAGAATGACTCATTACTGGGGCATCTAATTTAAACAATTTATAACAACTTAATCAAGTATCCATCTAAAACTGAAGAAAGCTCATTAAATACTAAATAAGTTCTTTAAACAAGAATAAATAATAGAAAGTTGCTAAAAATCAACCAAGTATCAGAAGGAGCACCTCCTCAAAGATAAATACATCAATTCTCTATAAATTAACAGTGATTACAAATGAGTATAGATACTCTATATTATATAGAGCTTTCAAAAAACTTATTTAAGAAAAATATCAAGATTTTTCAGCAAGATTTCTCCAATCCTTTTTTAAATATTAATATTTCCTAGTGTAATCTAAACAATTTATGAACAGTAATTGCAGGACAATAAGGTATTTTTTTATTTTAACTAAGGTAGATCTTAGTTATAGATTGAAATCTCTATATAGAAATCCCACTTACAGGTTTTTTTCTTTTGTCTACATTGCTGTGTTAACTTCTTGCTGTTTTTCATTTTCTTTTTTGCTAGGGATGGTGGGGAGAGGGTGGATGGGTCTGCACCTAAGAAAACTCAAGAATGAATCTACTTGAAGAAAACTACTGTTTTTCCACATTTATTATCTTTCATAATTAAATTTATTTATTAATCTGGTGCTATGACTTCTTAAGGGTAAACATGTTTTATTTTTGACTTTGTTATCAGATTTTCTTCCTTTACTTTTAAAGGCAAAAATTATTCAAACAGGAAACAAAACGCAGAAATCTGGCTTCCATTTTCATTTCTATTGCTTCAAGTTTTGTGACTTAAAGCAGACCATTAATTGTTTCATCAAAATAGCATAGTTCAGGCTCCACCATTCAACTTCCCCTGGGCAACTCACTTAACCTTTCTGTGTCTCAATTTCCTTGTCTATAAATGGAGGTACTAAATAAAATAAAACCTACTTTGAGGGGCTGTTATGATTAAATGAATTAATATCTGTTTAGTACTCTGAATAATGTCCAGGACATATTTGTTTAATTGACTAAAAATTATTAAATCTGAAAAGTGTTCTAGAAGTAGTTCGGTTGCTTGAAACCTTGTACATCAAACTTATCTAGAAAAATGTTTATAAAGATAGATCCCTGTGTATCTATCCCAGGCAAATGACAATATGTATCAGTGGAAGCTGACAATCTATATTAAAACAAACAAACAAAAACCTCTTGAGATAATTTCAGCTTCCAAACTGGTTTGTTGGCAATGACATTAAACAATGTCTCAAGTCAATTTAACCACATCCCACGCAATTCACCAGTGTCCACTTCCCTTTCGATGGCCACAATAGTCACTGTCCAAAGCAACTTGGGATTTAATAGCATCAGTCAGTTTTACAAAAGCAGTTAGAAGTTTAGCTTTGAAATTTTCTTTCTTACCTAAAGCAAAACTGCTTTGTCCTCATGAAGGAAAATAAACATCTAAAAAAAAGGGATCAAACTGATCCGTAAAGACTGGGATATACTGGTTAAAGAGGACAGAATAAGTTCTTGAGACATGCTCCTTTTGTTTTTGCCCAGGATTCATTCTTTATCCAAGGACACAGGTTGGCACTGTCTTACTGATAATGATTTGTGGTTAACTACCACAAAAGGTCAAATTGCCTCCAATTCTCTAATTCTTTCAAAAAAAATTGAAGCAGTAAACTGAGGCTTAGAGTAATTGCTAGCATCCTTCCTAGATACAAATCATATTGCCCAGAATTGCAACTAGAAAGAGAAAGGTATATCTATAAGGACAAAGTCATAGGTATCACACCCACACTGGCCTGTGTTGCATGGGTGCTTGGGATCCACTGGATAGTAATATATTTGAGTGGTTCAGACTAAGGAGTGTTCCAATTGCAGGCTACAGAATGTAGTGAAATAAATTACCAGACTGTGATGAATTATCTTCTGTCTTTGTTAAATTAGAAAAATAAATGCAATGTAGAAAGCACAGGAACCTAAATTTATTCTAAGGACTACATTTTGCGATTTAGTTCTGCCATTTATTGTTGTCCACTCTTTTATAAAACTGTTGTCATTTATAAAATGACAGTAATATAAATAGACTTTTAAAAATTATTCTCATTGTGCAAAAAGAAAATGTCCACATGGAAGTTGACACTCATTTTTTTTTTTTAAATTTATTAGTGAAAATGTCAGTTTGAGAACTCTTAGAGCACTGGCCTCATAGATAGATACAACTGATGTGATCCCTGCCCCTAATATTAATACAGATCAGCTGTGTGATATTGCATATGTGCTTCCTCATTTATCAATGGGGATAGAAATACTACATATAATTCATATGATTTTGAGGATAAACTGTAGTATGAGCTGTTAGATGTTTACTTACAAGTCAAAGTATGTATCCAATAAATTTTAGTTATTTTATCACTTTGTAACTCTTCATTATTTTAACTCCCTCATCAATAAATCAAAATGGCTACACCTTTACATATATTTGTTTCCAAGTATTTGTTCCCAATTTTCTTTTCATTAGCCTAATGGTAGTACTGTATGGGGGTCTTGATAGTCATATAAATCCTATCCTTTCCATCTGAAACTAATTATATAATAAAAAGCTCAAAAGGAAAGTAAATAAATTGTTATGCTTCTGGTCTACAAGAAGATAATCCTCCTTATATGTCAAAATTCATTTTATAACAAAAAAAAAAGTGGCACTGTGCTTATAATATCAAGGCAATTAATATTAGGCAAGAGACTAAGATGACATTTACTACAGTCTCTGAGGTATAATTTAGATGATTTTGAATGTGCAAGCTCTTTGAAATTCTCCTGTTTACAGTGGCTACTCAGCACATGTATTGTTCACCACAGTACCAACAACAGTTTAATCACACTCTTCTTATAATGCTCTACAAGATCTTAAACAAGATTTAAGTGACAATTCAATGTAGTTTAATGTACTAAATAGAGTCCCAATTAATTCTACATCATGGTAGAAACCCTGGTATATCTTGGAGAGTTCCCATCTATCTTAATAGTAAGTACTTCTGGAAAAAAAAGAAAGAAGAAGCTTGAGTATTTATCTGGGCAGTGTTTTACATTTTCTCACCTAACAGCGGATCACAAATGTGTTCATACTATGATGGTAACAATCACCACTTCCCCTACATCCCTCTCAAGCCATGTTGGGAGAGTTAACCATTAAGATGGAACAATGTTTAACAACCAATATTTTGCATCATGTTTCAGGTCAATTGTGGTGGACAATAATAACAAACATTAAAAGAGAGTCTCATAGTTTACGAGATTTATAATTATTTGAACATTTGAATGAAATTGGGTCCTCAGAGGAAAGGTAGATGCCAGCAACCTCTTAATAACCTGTAGCAATAATTTTTAAAAATTAAGAATTTCAGCTTAAATAGGCCCTAAATATATTAAAGATAAATAAAATTAGAAAACTAATAGCTAAAAATGAATTTTAGCTATTGTATTTAAAAGGGACACTATAACACATATTAATCACATAAATGTCTTTAGCCATTTGTAATAATTTCTTGATAACTGCTGCTGCTGCTAAGTCGCTTCAGTCGTGTCCAATTCTGTGCGACCCCATAGATGGCAGCCCACTAGGCTCCCCCGTCCCTGGGATTCTCCAGGCAAGAATACTGGAGTGGGTTGCCATTTCACTATCTCAGACCAATTAAACATATTATTGTAAATATACTACCTTGAAAACATACACATAGGTTAAATCTTAATCAAAAAGAAATAAATATCATATAAATAAAATCTGTTTTATTATACTTTGTTCCCAAAGANATGGCAGCCCACTAGGCTCCCCCGTCCCTGGGATTCTCCAGGCAAGAATACTGGAGTGGGTTGCCATTTCACTATCTCAGACCAATTAAACATATTATTGTAAATATACTACCTTGAAAACATACACATAGGTTAAATCTTAATCAAAAAGAAATAAATATCATATAAATAAAATCTGTTTTATTATACTTTGTTCCCAAAGATAATTGTTTGTAATGCCCCAAACAGATGACCAACTACTAATAAATTCATGTGTGTATTCATTTTCACAAATTTCTGTGAATTTTCTAAGTACTAAATTTCACAGTGGGAAGCTGGACTCTCTAAAACTATGTATGCCTGTAACTGAATGGCAGAAAAACTTAACTAAACAATGTGCTTTAATATATAAATTGTAAATATTAGTCTAAAATGTTAAAATGACCTAAAATGTTAAAATGGTTTATCAAAGCGGACAGTATAGGATCTTTAAATGTGATTTATGTATTCAGATATATGCTTAGTGTGTCTGTAGCAGGGCATGGGAAATATTATGAAATATCATCAAGTAGGACCACCTCATGCAAAGAGTTGACTCATTGGAAAAGACTCTGATGCTGGGAGGGATTGGGGGCAGGAGGAGAAAGGGACGACCGAGGATGAGATGGCTGGATGGCATCACGGACTCAATGGACGTGAGTCTGAGTGAACTCCGGGAGATGGTGGTGAACAGGGAGACCTGGCATGCTGCGATTCATGGGGTCACAAAGAGTAGGACACAACTGAGCGAGTGAACTGAACTGAACTGAACTGATCATCAAGTAGACTGTCAGACTCAGTAAATATATATATATATATATATGTATTTGAAAATAGCAAAGGCATAGTGAAGGTGGAAATTCTGATATTGGTTAAGAGATACATTCTGATCTCTTGAATACTGAGACACATTTAACTTTTTAACAATGTCCATTACTTTCAGGTTAAAGTTATATCAGAATAAAATACAATGTTTCTATTTTTCCAACTTGAGCTTAAGAAGTGGTAGTTGTACCACTTCTTTTATATATATAGTTAAGTCTTGATTTGATGTTCCACATGTGTTTACTCTGATGACAGGAAGGTTTAAAAAAAAACAAAGGCCAGTTAAAATTCTTGGATAATTAGGCATATGGTCACTCAGACTCCAAAGTAGAGATCCTGCTAGATCTCATTAGATTTAAGAGGGCTACATTTTTCTACTACTGATATCAACACAAGCCCCAAGAGGCAATGTATTAAAAGTCATAATCAAGAATTATTGCTTATTACAGGATCTGCATCTTGAAAATAGGATGCTTAATAAAGCAAATTAAAGGATAAAACTATAGGATCTGCTTATTTTCATAAAGCACACTTATCCNGATCCTGCTAGATCTCATTAGATTTAAGAGGGCTACATTTTTCTACTACTGATATCAACACAAGCCCCAAGAGGCAATGTATTAAAAGTCATAATCAAGAATTATTGCTTATTACAGGATCTGCATCTTGAAAATAGGATGCTTAATAAAGCAAATTAAAGGACAAAACTATAGGATCTGCTCATTTTCATAAAGCACACTTATCCGACACATGTAGCATTGTTATTTATTTCACATGCTGCTGCTGCATGGCAGGACTTTATTTATATTTTACTCTGAATCATCTTCTATAATTTTCTTTTTATTCAGAAATACCAATATCTTCTTCATTTTCCTAAACAGAATAAAAATATCCAATTATTCCTTGTTCTCACACCCTCTTCCTAAGGTGCCCAAGTTTTTAAAAAGTTACAAAATCTCTGTTACGTGGAAATGTTCCTGTACAACTACCACTTCTTAAAATCAATGGGAAAATGGAAACATTGTATTTCACTCTGACATAACTTAAACCTGAAAGTAATGTACATCTTTAAGAAGTTAAATATGTCTCAATATTCTTATTAAGAGATCAGAATGTATCTCAACCAATATTAGAATTTCCATCTTTACTATGTCTTTGCTATTTTTAAATATGAAAAACTGGATAGAGGAGGAGCTGATTTATAAGTAATATTTTAAAAGCAAAATTGCCTTGAACATGCTCCAGAACAATATTCATGGTAAATCCTCAACTATTTTAAGAGGTGACTGTCATAGCATCATGAAAACAATATTGCAGCACAGGGATTTCTACTAGAAACTTGTATCAGGAGGCATTACATTTCCAGGTACTTTGGCAAATTCTCATACACATGTAGTATCACACCTCTCACATATATTTCAAGCAATAAAGGAACCTATAAATTATTTATGGTGATTCAGTTTGCAGATTAATTTATAGGCCCCAAATATTTTAAGCTGATACATCTGTTCTTTACATTTAAAAAAGAGAACCTTTTATTTGTGAAAACCACTGGGAAGTATTCACTCACAAATGTCATGCCCTAGTTTACTTTTAGGTAAGAAGGCTGAGAGATGCCACCCATCAGAGCCTCTAAGTCATTTCTTCAATTCTGCACTGACTATTAAAGAACATCAGCCAAGGTAAAGAATTGCACAGAAGGTCAAATTCAAGCAGTGAATGGGTTGAGGACACAGAGGACTCATGTTTCACCTTCTAATAGTCCTCAATTCCCATTCATTAAAGACTAAATGAAACAAACAAACAAGAGGTAGAATCCAACTTCTTGTATGTAGACGTTCGCATAGCTAGGTGACTTCAAAGCCTATGATTAGCTCCATGCTAATCAATTAACCAGTAAGTTTCTGGGAAGCGTTTAGTTTTCCTACACTGTGCTAGGGGCCGAATATCTGAGACAGCACCTGGCCCCACTCTGGACACTGGGATCCAGAATTAATGCATGCCAGAAGCACTTTGTTTCCTTTGGAAAACCTTTCTTTTCTTCTTCCCAAAATTGCTTAGTGCCTCTACTTAAGCAACCAGCTTAAGCCCTAGAATGGGATGAGCATCACAGAACTGGTGAATAAAAAGCATTTATTTAAACAAGGAGGAGCAACCAGGGAAAATTCTCAACGGAACTGAAGGTGGGCAGGGGCATAAGGAAGAGATGTGAAATCCTGGTTTGCACTGAATGATGCAGAAAAATGGAATGTTTTCTTATGTTGAAAGCCTGCTTTAGGCTATGAAAATTCTCCAAATCTATCCACCTCTTAAGGACTCAAATGATGTTTCAATACTGAGGTTCTAATTCTGCAGGAGAGGAGGACTTTGTAGAGATCAGGGCAAAGGAAAGATTAGTACTGCAACAAAAAAGTCAAGATGAAGAAAAGGAAAGCATGATGGGTGAAGGCAAGGAGAACGACCTGAGAAGGGGAGAGATCAAAAGTAAGTCACCAATAGGTTCACCTTACTTTTCAATATTCTCAAACCAGCAGCTTTCTCTAACACTAGAGGGCACGAACGCAAACACACACACACACACACACACACAGGGGGGCGGGGGGGGCACCCGCAGCTACCGCTGTCCAAACAGCAGCCTTCGTGAGCCCGGGTTCGCAGCAGCGCTGAGCCCTCGGACCCCGGGCGGGGAGGCGGCCCTTGCGACTCTCATTCAGCCCCCTCACGACAGCCCAGACAAGAGCACTCTGCTTCCATCCCCAAGTCTCCTCCGGCTCTGAGAAAGGAGGTCTCTGCACCTGGAGGTGCCCAGGAGGGCTAGGGTATTCTCTCCTGGATAAGGAGTCTCGGGAGCTGATGGTGTTCGAGGGGACCAGGCAGGAGACATGAGAGGAGAGAGGCAGCGAGAGGAAAAAACATTAAAAAATAAGGTAAGACGGAGAAAGAGCTGAAAAGATAAAGTAACGGAGACGCGGGAACATCCCAAGAAAAACAGGAGGAAAGAGAACGAGAGACAAACCCGGAGCGGATGCGGTAAGCCAGATCAAGAATTAGAGAAAGAAACTGACTCAGACACGGACAAGTAGAGACTAAGACGCAAAGGAGGCAGAAATAGAGAGGAAGGTAACCGTCGAGGACGACACCCGAGACCCAGCGCGTCCCCGATGTGAAACGCACGGTGTGGAAGCGTCCGAGCACCGCAGCGCCACACCGCCCGCAGCTGGTGGGAGAAAGTTGCTGGGGCTGGAAGGCCATGTCCCCCCGGGGCTGAGGGCCAGTGGAGCGCAGAGGCTGGCCGGCGCTCCCCCCGCCCCCAGCTTGGCCCGGGAGCCGAGAGAGCAGGGTAGAGGGCGGGAGGCGGTAGAAAGTTCCGCGCCTGGCGATCTTTCCTCCGCACTTGCAGCGGCGAGCAAGCGCGCTTCGAGAGCCCGAGAGGCCGGTGTACCGGGTTCGCCGGCGCCCCTTTCCCGGGACTGGTTCGGAGCTCCCGGCTCCGTGCGCTGCCGCCCGCTGCGGGACTTTGAGGCGCCCACCCAGGCACTCGGGCCACCCAAAGAGGGCTCTCCCCAGACAATCAGAGGGGAAGCAAGAGAGAGAGACGGAGACCTGCTGTCGTGGCCAGGGATCCCGCGAAGAAGGAACGGCGGTCCACGCACGGATTTCAGCCTCCGACCCAGCCCGGCAGGTGCCGGCCGGCTGCGAGGAGTGTGGGGCGCACCGATCCCGTGCTCACCTGGAACCCGCGCCGGCCCGCGAGCGCCGCGCGCAGCCCCGCTTCCCGCCCGCGCGCCTCTCTGCTCACACTTCCCCGGGAGAAGAGCGAGCCGGCTCCGGCCTCGGCCAGCCCCGGAGAGGCGCCCTCATAGCGCGGCGGCGGGCTGGAGGGCTCCTCGCGAGCGGGCGCCGAGGCCGAGGAGGCGCAGGAGACCGAGCGGGTCTCCTAACACATTGTCACCTCGGCAGAGCCGCCGCCGCCGCCTGGTCACTTCGCCCCCGGCCCCCGCCCCCCTCCCACCCCGGCCCGCTCCCTCTCAGCCCCTCCTCCTTGCGCGGGCCCTCCTCCTCCTCCCGTAGCCCCAGCCTGGAGGCCTCTCACTGGGCTAGTATAATTTACGTAACCAGCACCCCGAGCCCTCCTCCCTCCCGGCTCCCGCTCCTCCCCGGGCTGGGGCGGTGCGCACGGAGCGCGCTCCAGCTGCTCCTGGAGCTGCCGCTCCTGCGATGTGCACAAGTCCCGCGATACTTGGCAGTCACGGCCCCCAAGAGCAACCGAGGGGTCGGCCCCTTTCCCCCAGAGCGCCCCGCGATCCCTGGCCGGCCCGGGTCCCACTGTGCGAAAACAGGCTGTGTACACTGTTAGCCCAGAGCACTGGATAACCTCCTAGAGGGGTGCCGGGGCGCGGGGTGCAGATTGCCCTCGCGAAAGCTCCAGCAACCCCACCCCAGCTGTCGGCTCTCCATTGGATATAAGCTGCAGGGAACTTGACGTTTAGGCTCCCTGAAGCAGAAAGGACAGACAAGAGTTTGGCCTCTTGTCCATTACAGTTCGTTTACCCTGGCAGGAGCCTAGTGTTCTGGCTAGTGACAGCTGCTGCCACAGAAATCATTGTAAGAGACCTGGAAATGCAAAAGGCTTCCTTGCGCTCTTAAATTTTTAAGGGAGCGGTAAAGAAAAAAGCAAGGCTCTGAATTCCTTTCTTAGGAAGATAGGGTCTCTAACAGCAAAAACACACTGAAGCACCTGAATGTCTACATTTCAGAGTAAAGTTAATGTGTAGTGTAAAAGAAAGTCCATGAGACTGAGTGAATTAAATTATCTGAAACGGTTTTAGAATAGTGCATGAAACGAGGCACAAACTTAAGACTCAGATATTATTAGCATCTGAAGACTTGGGACCTAACCCCCTCTGCCACGTGGGAGGGACTCTTCTAGGAAATTGGGATTGCTGAGTTCAAGTCTCTGCTTTGCCATTTATTCACTGTTGACCCTTGGTTAGTTTGGGTTCTTAATACCGTTTCAGTTTTCTTATTTTAAGGGATAACGTAGGTCACCTCATGTTATCTTAGTTCCCTCTTAGCTTATTTGGGAAAACTAGGGGAGGATATGAGAGTTACTCCAAAAATATTGAGTCATGTTGCATAAATGTCTATTATTCATGATAATCTAGGGTATCAATGACATTCTTGATTATATTCACAAAAGGCAATTTTTAGAGATGTTATTTTTATATCTTTTCATGAATCAATGATTACCTAAATTGGTATGATAATAACTATATTTAATTTTCCCTCCTACACAGTCCACCCTGGGCAGCCCTTCCACCCTCATCAATTAGTGTTTCTGTCCTGTGTGAGGACACAGGATGCCACTCTTAACACCAAGGACACTGGCCTTTTTCTCTATTGCTTGCTTTTGTCAGTTCTGTTATCCTGTCATTCACATATCTATGGCATATCGAGAAAAGCTATGGACCACCAGGTAAAAAGTTAAGATTCTAAGGCTGGCACGGCCACTTATTTGTCATATGTGCTTGCAAAACACATAAGCCCCAATTCTTGCATTCTTCATCTCTAAAAAAGGTAGCAATACCATTTTGCATCCTTTGTAGTAATATTTAACCAGGACGAGAATCATAAAACTAGTAGGTAAAAGTTATACATGTATTCAGTTATGTATGTACTCTCAAAGTATCTCCCTGAAAATTATGTTTTGATGTTTATCATATCATCCTCAAACTTAGCAGTTTAAAACAATAAACATCTATACACTCTCAAGGTTATGTGAATTGTCAGAGTGGTTTCTGCTCTGGCAGGCTCAATTTGGACTGGCTGGTCAATGATGGCCTCGCTCATTTGTCTGCTGGTTGGCAAGCTGATTGGAGGCAGGACTCAGCTGGGATGGATCATCTTTGTTTAAGATGTTTG
>SJYX01000707.1:144319-154724 GCA_006410675.1 Oreotragus oreotragus | reverse complement strand
TATATATATATATATATATATATATATATATATATATAAAATTGGGCTTCCCAGGTGGCACTATTGGTAAAGAATCTGTCTGCCAATGCAGAAGACACAAGAGACTCAGTTTCCATCCCTGGGTCAGGAAGATCCTCTGGAGTAGGAAGTGACAACCCACCCCAGCATCCTTCCCTGGAAAGTTCCATGGACTGAGGAGCCTGAAAGGCAAGAGTCCACAGGGCTGCAAAGAGTCAGGACTGAGTGACTGAACAGACACATGTATTAAATTAAATTAAATTAAATTAAATTAATAGTCAGGTTTGGACAAATTATTAGCAGTGAAGAAGAGGGGGAAATGTGTTATATAACTTAGAGAGTTTAGATTGGATGAGTAGGAGAAAGGTGATGTCAAATAGTTTCTCTGTTAAGAGAAACAGAAGGTAAGAATTTTATTTTTTAAAGTGAAAATCAAGTAATATATATTTTTAGTTATAATACTTCAGTGGCTTCTTATTGTTTTTAGGAAATAGTCTAAAATTCCAAACATGACCTACAAGACATTTATAATCTGGTCCCTAGTTATCTTCTTAGTAAATACAATGAGCTAAACACTAGGGTAGGCACTGAAGATAAAGAATAAAGACAGCCCCACTGAACTTAGAGTCTAATCCTCCACCCAGTGAATATGTGTAGAATACTTACATCGTGCAACGTGATTTACAACAGTGAGCAAAAAGACAATGACTGCTTTCACGAATGCCACATTTTGTTGTGCTATATTCTAAACAAATAAGTATGTAATTCTGTCAGGAGGTAACAAATTCTCAGAAGAAAAATGAAACAGGCTAAGAGCTGAGCTTTCAAACTGCTGCTGCTGCTGCTGCTGCTAATTTGCTTCAGCCGTGTCCGATTCTGTGCGACCCCATAGATGGCAGCCCGCCAGGCTCCCCCGTCCCTGGGATGCTCCAGGCAAGAACACTGGAGTGGGTTGCCATTTCCTTCTCCAATGCATGAAGGTGAAAGGTGAAAGTGAAGTTGCTCAGTCATGTCTGACTCTTCGCGACCCCATGGACTGCAGCCTACCAGGCTCCTCCATCCATGGGATTTTCCAGGCAAGAGTACTGGAGTGGGTCACCACTGCCTTCTCTGGAGCTTTCAAACTAGTTTGCCACAAATCATTTATACATGTCACATAACATATGGATCACCTTACCCATTAGGAATGGCCAAGTACAGTGGCCTCAGATTGCCAGAGTCCATAGCTAGGCAGCCTCTGGTCATAAGAAACTTGTTCAGACCTTTAGGGAGAATGGCCTAAGCAAGTGTTGTGTGAGTGTGTGTCCAATTCTTCCTGTGGCATAGATAAACAGGTGTCTACTTCTGGACATCTGCTACAACATTCATTTGCAGACAACTGACAAGCGCTCATGGAATAATTTGAAGTTTGTTTTTTTTTTTCAGGAGCAAAAGAACATCGTATGATGAAGGAACATCACATTCCCCATTGTAGATGGGATGCAAGGAGGTTGGCAGGAACTTCTAGTGAGCATATCTCCAATTAATGAACCAAAGTTCCAGTAAATGACCCAAAGCCCCAGCATAAATATCAGATAATCCTATTCTGTATGCTGCTAATTTGCTATTTTTGTGGTAGCTATGTCAGCTGCAGATTGGCTATTCTAATAATACTTGGTCATTCTTCAAACTCCAGCTTTATAATTATTTTTACTTTTTCTGATAAATATTTTGAATATATTTGAAATCCATTTATATACATAAAAATTTAAAATCACAACTTTAATGAAAGAAAAGTAGTGCTGATGCTTTTAAAATAGCAATTTAATTGACATAAATGTTTAGTCATAAAAGTAAATGTTTAAAATATTTTTCACATACTTATTCAAACAAGTTTTCTCACCTTTGGTATTGACCAACTATTATATCATCATTGAAAATGTCGTGATCAGGAAATTTTATACCTATTTCAAGTATAGAATCAATATAAAATATTTTTGAAGATTTTATTGGAAAGAAACAATTTGGTAGGTCTTATCTTTTTTGTGTATTATTTTTATATAATAAGTTAATAGTGTGAATAAAATTCAATCAAATTTTGGCCAAGCTCCATATTAATACAGTAATATTTGCTCTATTTTATCTCATGATCTATAAAGTCCTGTTGCAAACTTACACTTTTCCATATTTGTGTGATTAATGCCTGTTTTCTCCAATATAAAATAGGATATACCAGCGCAAAGTTTAAGTTTATAAGGTGGCAGTGGGGGTGGAGGGAGTTATTGTAACTTCAGTCCAAGTGAGGTGCCTGTTGTACAGAAAACTTTTCTGTTAATGAGTAAATCAATCCAACCACTTCTTAATCAACAGCTATGCCTTTTCTATAAACTTTTTTCTTTTTTATCTTCCCTTCCCTCACTACTTTTTCCCTCCTTGTTTTGAATTCTTGATTGGGCAGTAACCATTAGTGCCAAAAAATTAGGGAAAAAATTAGGGGTAAGTTTTTAGCCCATGAAAATCTTTCAGCACCACGGAGAGCGACAAATGAGTCTCTCCCGATCAACTTTGTGGTCACTCTAGAGAAGGCAATGGCACCCCACTCCAGTACTCTTGCCTGGAAAACCCCATGGACGGAGGAGCCTGGTAGGCTGCAGTCCATGGGGTCGCTAAGAGTCGGACACGACTAAGCAACTTCACTTTCACTTTTCACTTTCATGCATTGGAGAAGGAAATGGCAACCCACTCCAGTGTTCTTGCCTGGAGAATCCCAGGGACGGAGGAGCCTGGTGGGCTTCCGTCTATGGGGTCGCACAGAGTCGGACACGACTGAAGTGACTTAGCAGCAGCAGCAGCAGTCTGACTATGCTACTATTTAACATAAATTGACAAGAATACATAAATAGATAGTAAGTAGGACATGTGGAAAAAGACTAACTAAGCCACTACTAAGAATCCATAAAAAGAGATAAATAGATGAAAAGCAGAACAATGTGTAAAAGCATTGGCATTCGCTTAAGGGAATATGGGTTTGCTATCATTTAACCTCTCTGCATCTCTGTTAAATCCAAAAGCACATATAAAGTAAAATGTTAAGTACCATCATAAAGCATGAAACAATTACACATCCATAACCTCAAGAGTTTCTCACTTCCATATACCATATGGACATAATGATTCTTAGAAGATAAATTCCTGAAAAACAGGGACTGTATCACTGCTTTCCAGGACTGAGTACAGTGCCTGGCACATAACAAGTATTAGTAACATATTCATTAAATACATGTACTAAGTGACATTATCTTGTCAATAATATTTCACTTGTTAATTAAAGGTCAGGAAAAATCCATTATATTGGGCAAAATTATTTTCACATCTAAGAATCTAATAGTCTCTTTAAAATTTGAATAGGAACACTGATTATTAAAAAAAAACTATATAGCAGGTAAACTTTATTGATTTTCATATTTTAAAGTTATATTTTAAAATATCACCCTCTTGCAATGAAGACTTTTCCAGTGTGCTTTAATTAGTTATTTGATGCTTTACCCATAAGTTCAGTATGAGTAACATCAATATAACATTAATGTAACAACCACAGAATCTTTCAGCCAACAAGCAGCTACCATACCTCTTTATTTCATCAATGCACAGATGTAAAAACTATTGTCTTACAGAATTAAAGTCAAATGTAAAGGACAAGGAAAAGTACTGAAGCCACTATTTTTAAATGTAAACATTTTAATAAGAGATCCCCAGAATCACATTAGGTTTTCTTTCTTGGCCTCATTTTTCTTTGGCTGTTCTATTCAAAGAAAACTATTTATGTTGCTACACAATGTACAAAAAACATTATGAATATTGGACAACAAAATTTTAAATAATCAAGTTCATAATTTTTTAAGGTGTAACAGGGAAGAGGAAGTAGAAAATATTAAGTAAAGTGTCACAAATTTTTGTCTTGAATTCTATCTAAATAGCTGGTTAGAGTCTGGATAAAAAGGAGAGAATCTGTTTCACTTTAAATCCATCTGTGTTGCCAAATTTATCTGAAGAGGCAGCTGTCTCTACATTAAATAACAGAAGATTGACTACCATTTAGTAAGAAAGGTGACTATTAATTGTGAGGAACTTATGAAGCTTAAATACAAATATATTTCACTTTATTTTGAAAAAGTAGTGGTCCATATTATATTTCATATTAAATATAAATATAAAATGAGAACATGTATTATGATTTTTCATTAATGAGACTGAAATGCATAGTAACCCATTAAGTCAGAAATATGTAATAGTTATGATATAGAAAGAGGAATATATATATTTCCTTGAAAACTGTAAGGCATTTTACAAATGAAAGATACTGCAAGAATAAGCATAGAATTAAAACTTAGTAGATGAGGAACAAGAAAAATTATGGAACATTTAAACAATATGTCCAGTAATTTTAAATTTTAAAGACAATATAAAGGAAGACATGAAATGCAGTTAATATTAAGGAAGACATAATCAAGATTGCCAGGAGAAATATCAATAATCTCAGATATACAGAGGACACCACCCTTATGGCAGAGAGCAAAGAGGAACTAAAGAGCCTTTTGATAAAAGTGAAAGACGAGAGCGAAAAAGCTGGTTTAAAACACAACATTTAAAAAATGAAGATCATGGCATCCAGTCCCATCACTTCATGGCAAATAGATGGGAAAACAATGGAAACTGTGAAAGATTTCATTTTCTTGGGCTCCAAAATGACTACAGATGGTGACTGCAGCCATGAAATTAAAAGGCATTTGCTCCTTAGAAGAAAAGCTTTGATCAACTCAGACAGCATATTAAAAAGCAGAGACATTACTTTGCTGACAAAGGTTAACATAGTCAAAGCTATGGTTTTTCCACTAGTCATGCATGGATGTGAGAGCTGGATTATAAAGAAGACTGAGTGCCAAAGAACTGAAGTTTTGAACTGAGGTGTTGGAGAAGATTCTTGAGAGTCCCTTGGACTGCAAGGAGATTCAAACAGTGAATCCTAAAGAAATCAATCCTGAATAAACATTGAAAGGATTGATGCCAAAGCTGAAACTCCAATACTTTGGCCACTTGATGCAAAGAATGGCCTTAGTTAAAAACACCCTGATGCTGGGAAAGATTGAAGGCAGGAAGAGAGAAGGGGAGGACAAAGGATGAGATGGCTGAATGGCATCACTGACTCGATGGCCATGAGTTTGAGCAAGCTCTAGGAGCTGGTGATGGACAGGGAAGCCTTGTGTGCTGCAGTCCATGGGATCACAAAGAGTCAGACATGACTGAGCAACTGAACTGAACTGAAGGAAGACATGCAAGGGTAAAGTATGCAGTGATGTTTTAAGGGACTTTTGTCTTGGGAAAATCATTGCTATCATATAAAAACAACTAATTTTATTAGCAGTAAAGAGAATATTGATAGACTCCAAGAAGAATTTCATAAACATGAGAGTTGACCTCTTATGATTTATATTCTAAGATGTTAATTTCTCGTTATAAAGAAACTTGAGTTTTACATATTTAAATGTATTTTTACTCCAAGAATATACAAAACTGTTCTCAAAATATCTCCATATTTTTAGTTATATCAATTTGACACAATTTTGCTACTTCTCTGAACAACACCTCATTATATTGAATTCTGTATGTATGTACGTATGTTTATGTATACATGTATTATCTGTCTAGAAAGATTGAGGGCAGGAGGAGAAGGGGACAACAGAGGATGAGACGGTTGGATGGCATCACTGACTCAACCAATAGACATGAGTTTGAGCAAGCTCCAGGAGAGATTGAAGGACAGGGATGCCTGGTGTGCTGCAGATCATGGGGTCGCAAGGAGTAGGACATGACTTGGCAACTGAACAACAAAAACAACCCTGTAAAAAGAGGGAGCAAGGACGTGGAGGGGCAGAAGGCATCCTGCTCAGAAGCCTTTGGCAAGATAGATGATCTCCCCACGGACCACCCAGGCCCGGCCAAGTTCAAGGGAAATTAAAACAAACATCCCATGAAGGGTCAAGCCCCTTCCCTGTCCATTTTCAGCGGGAGCCGCGCCTGAGCAGACACTGTCTCTCCATCCAGGCTGGAACACACTCAGCTCCACCACTGGCTGCTGTGTGATCACAGGAAAGTAACCGAGCCTCTCTGTGCCTCAGCTTCCTTATCTGTAGAACGTAGATGACAACCACGGGGGGTTATGGTTATGAGTGAGTTCATTCATGCAAAACATTAGAACAGGCCGAATGTTGTTCAGTTCTGAGTGCTCGATCCTAGCGACACAGGCTTCCCTGGGCCAGTGGCAGAGACACTGACGGGGGCTCCCTCCCTTCAATCCCCTCTTAGTTTACCCCATGTGAAATGAGGCTGTTGGAGCCTCCTGTTCTGTTTGGCTTGTTTAGTTTCCAAACAAGCCACAAAAGCAGAACATATGCATAATGCATAATTATGACCCTTGGGTTTGTTTAACTTTATCCCTGCAATTTCTCAAATATTCATGCCGTTAAAAAGCACCTCCCAGGACGGTGGCAGAATGACGGCCCACAGCAACGGAGGAGGCTTTACCGAGTTATTCATTCAGTCCTGGGTGCGTTCGCACGTCCTATTGGTGGGCACACCCATAACAGCACCGCCAGGCTCACTGGTCCCCTTGTATGTTTAGACAACGTGTCCTTTGCATCACAAAGAGGCCCAGTGATGTCAGCGGCGCCGGGATTGCAGTGCAGGCACGGGGCCTGGTATCCAAGAGCCAGCAGCCTTGGCTGCTGCTAAGTCATCGTCCCCGCTGTGAGAACTGGTGGCCGTATTGGAGCCTCCAGCTGAAGGGAGCTAAATTACATCTAGAATGACCCACATTGTGCTGCAGCCAATGACCCAGTTAACCTCTGGTTCATTTGCTGCTTCTCGGTGTCCTGGGAACGGGTGGTGTTTACTCGGGTCGGGACAAACCTTCATTACCCGGTGTCACCCGGCCAGCACGCTGGCTGTCCTGGGCCCAGCGCTTTAATAGAACCGGGGATGGGCCAGGGCCCCGCAGAAGCTGCGGAATAAGAATGAGTCCTTTTCTTTACTCTTTCCCCTCCTCCCTGATTTGCATAACTAAGCTTTCAGGCGGTTTCTTTTTTTTTTAATGTATTTGTTTGTTGATTATTGATCTGTCTCCTAAGGAGGAACAAATTATTTGCCCACTGGGCAGTGGCCTAACTTTGGCAGAAGCCTAAGCTGTGTCTGCAGCAAACTGGATGGAGCCCAACAGCCCCAACTAGTCCCGGTGGAGGCCATCCCAGGGGGAGAATTCCCAGGGATGTAACCATTGGAATTACATTGGTATCCAGCTGACTCCTGAAGGGGGATCTTGGCAAAGGAAGGCTTGATGGATAAGGTGGAAAGAAAAGATCCTCTTTTGTGGTTAAAAAACCATCTAGCTCAATTTAACAGAAAGCTCAAAAGTGTCTCTAAAGGAGGCTGCAACTTCCCTGGGGAAAGAGAAGACTTGCTAATTTGTTAAAATGTGGGTCTCAATTCTACCAGAGCCAAGGTCACCTTTTTTAAACAAATATTTTATAATTTCCACTTTGGTCTCTTGAAATATTTTAAAAAACCGATATAAAACCTAGTGTCATGGCCTCTAAAAATCCACTGAAGAAACAAAAGCACACCAAAAGTTAACTGTATTAGAATCAACTTTTCAAATGTGGTGCTTCTGCTTCCATTTTCATCACAAATAAACCATAGAAATTAGTAAATGAAAAAAATTATGTGTATATACTCAGCAGTCTATTCAAAATTGTGTGTGTGTGTTTCCATCTATATGTCATCTTACTTCTCAAGCTCAGGGAGCCACAGTCAGTTTGTAGACTTTGAAGAAAAACAGACATGGAATAAATTTTCTGATGGTAGCAATGTGACCTTGGACACATATCTTTCTGAGAAGTTTTAGTCATTTTTGATAAAATGAGTATGCACTATATATCAAAGCAGATGCTTTAAGAATTGAATGATGCAGTATATATATGTGGCTCACACTAGGTACTCAATAAATACTATTTCTAAGTTTTCTGTATTTTAAATGCTATTGTTTTCAATTTTCAAATATAATGGGGGCTTAAGGTAAATCCTAGAAGTGTTCATGCTCCCTGATTTGGGAACAATGCTGGAGCAGGAACTAAGATGACCAACATCATTTAAGTACACTTCAGAAATTCTCTCACTGCTTTTCCCCTTCCTCAAATCTCTAAATTGAACGATTCTAACCTAGAATCAGAATAAACATTCATACTATGAATAATTGATAAGAACTAATTAATGCCCATTCATTTGCACAAGTGCTCATGTGCAAGCATCACACACACAACCGTATTTGAACACACATATTGGCACCCCACTCCAGTACTCTTGCCTGGAAAATCCCATGGACGGAGGAGCCTAGTAGGCAGCAATCTATGTGGTCGCTAAGAGTTGGACACGACTGAGCAACTTCACTATCACTTTTCACTTTCATGCATTGGAGAAGGAAATGGCAACCCACTCCAGTGTTCTTGCCTGGAGAATCCCAGGGATGGGGGAGCCTGGTGGGCTGCCGTCTATGGGGTCACACAGAGTCAGACACGACTGAAGCAACTTAGCTGCAGCAGCAGCAGCATGCATACAGATTCCCACTTTTAAATGTAAGCTCCATGGACTTTGTCTTCACTGTCATAGAAATGTCCCAGTGGACAGAATAGAGTGCCTGCTACTTAATGACGGCCAAGTTGCATGTATCACATATAGGGGGCTTCCCAGGTGGCTCAATGGTAAATAATTCGCCTGTCAATGCAGGAGATATGGGTTCTATCCCTGGGTCTTGAAGATTCCCTGGAGAAGGAAAAGACCTCCCACTCTAATATTCTTGCCTTGGGATATCTTATGGACAGAGGAGCCTGGTGGACTACACTCCATGGGGTCACAAAAGAGTCAGACACGACCTAGCAACTAAACAACACAACAACAGTAAGAGATTAACAAAAGTAACTAACAACAGAATAGAAAAAGGGCTCAGTTAGGCTAATTCACTAATGATTATACAACTAATAAATGGTGAAACTGGGATTAAAACCTAGGTGTGTAGAAATTCAAGGTCTACAGTTTTCTTCACATTTTGAAAATTTTAAGTCTATGGAAGTGTTGAGAGTCGAATGTAGTGAATCATTCACCAACTCAACCAGATTGACCAATTGTTAAATTTTTGCAACATTTGTTTTCTGTCCTTTCACTCTCTCACTATACAGTTCAGTTCAGTTCAGTCGCTCAGTCATGTCCAACTCTTTGTGACTCCATGAATCGCAGCATGCCAGGCCTCCTTGTCTGTCACCAACTCCCAGAATTCACCCAGACTCACCTCCAGCGAGTCAGTGATGCCATCCAGCCATCTCATCCTCAGTCATCCCCTTCTCCTCCTGCCCCCAATCCCTCCCAGCATCAGAGTCTTTTCCAATGAGTCAAGTCTTCACATGAGGTGGCCAAAGTACTGGAGTTTCAGCTTTAGCATCATTCCTTCCAAAGAAAACCCAGGGCCAATCTCCTTTAGAATGGACTGGTTGGATCACCTTGCAGTCCAAGGGACTCTCAAGAGTCTTCAACAACACCACAGTTCAAAAGCATCAATTCTTCGGCGCTCAGCCTTCTTCACAGTCCAACTCTCACATCCGTACGTGACCACTGGCAAAACCATAGCTTTGACTAGATGGACCTTAGTCGGCAAAGTAATGTCTCTGCTTTTCAATATGCTATCTAGACTGGTCAAAACTTTCCTTCCGAGGAGTAAGCATCTTTCAGTTTCATGGCTGTAATGACTATCTGCAGTGATCTTGGAGCCCGAAAAAATAGTCTGATACTGCTTCCACTGTTTCCCCATCTAGTTCCCATGAAGTGATGGCACCAGATGCCATGATCTTAATTTTTTGAATGTTGAGCTTTAAGCCAACTTTTTCACTCTCCTCATTCACTTTCATCAAGAGGCTTTTTAGTTCCTCTTCACTTTCTGCCATAAGGGTGGTGTCATCTGCGTTTCTGAGGTTATTGATATTTCTCCGGGCAATCTTGATTCCAGCTTGTGTTTCTTCCAGTCCAGCGTTTCTCATGATGTACTCTGCATAGAAGTTAAATAAGCAGGGAGACAATATACAGCCTTGACGTACTCCTTTTCCTATTTGGAACCAGTCTGTTGTTCCATGTGCAGTTCTAACTGTTGCTTCCTGACCTGCATACAGATTTCTCAAGAGGCAGGTTAGGTGGTCTGGTATTCCCATCTCTTTCAGAATTTTCCACAGTTTATTGTGATCCACACAGTCAAAGGCTTTGGTATAGTCAATAAAGCAGAAATAGATGTTTTTCTGGAACTCTCTTGCTTTTT
>SJYX01000707.1:111080-143100 GCA_006410675.1 Oreotragus oreotragus | reverse complement strand
TGCCCAATATGCTACTGGAGATCAGTGGAGAAATAACTCCAGAAAGAATGAAGGGATGGAGCCAAAGCAAAAACAATACCCAGTTGTGCATGTGACTGGTGATAGAAGCAAGATCCGATGCTGTAAAGAACAATATTGCATAGGAACCTGGAATGTCAGGTCCATGAATCAAGGCAAATTGGAAGTGGTCAAACAAGAGATGGCAAGGGTGAACGTCGACATTCTAGGAATCAGCGAACTAAAATGGACTGAAATGGGTGAATTTAACTCAGATGACCATTATATCTACTACTGTGGGCAGGAATCCCTCAGAAGAAATGGAGTGGCCATCATGGTCAACAAAAGAGTCCGAAGTGCAGTACTTGGATGCAATCTCAAAAAGGACAGAATGATATCTGTTCGTTTCCAAGGAAAACCATTCAATATCACAGTAATCCAAGTCTATGTCCCATCCATAACTTTGAAGAAGCTGAATTGAATGGTTCTATGAAGACCTACAAGACCTTTGAGAACTAACACCCAAAAAAGATGTGCTTTTCATTATAGGGGACTGGAATGCTAAAGTAGGAAGTCAAGAAACACCTGGAGTAACAGGCAAATTTGGCCTTGGAATGCAGAATGAAGCAGGGCAAAGACTAATAGAGTTTTGCCAAGAAAATGCGCTGGTCATAGCAAACACCCTCTTCCAACAACAAAAGAGAAGACTCTACACGTGGACATCACCAGATGCTCAACACCGAAATCAGATTGATTATATTCTTTGCAGCCAAAGGTGGAGAAGCTCTGTACAGTCAATAAAAACAAGACCAGGAGCTGACTGTGGCTCTCACTATATATATATCCCCCAAATATTTCTTTCAACATGTATTACAAAGAAAAAGAACATTCTTCTGCTTAAGTACATGCCATCTTTGCACTTGGGCTTCCCAAGTGGCTCATTAGTAAAGAGTCTGCTTGCCAATGCAGGAGATGTAGGAGACATGGGTTCAGTCTCTGGCTCAGGAAGATCCCCTGAAGTACGAAATGGCAACCTACTCCAATATTCTTGCTTAGAAAATTCTATGGACAGAGAAACCTGGTGGGCTACAGTCCATGGGATCATAAAAGAGCCAGACACGACTAAGCAACTAAATGACAACAAAGCTCCTCTCTGAAGATCATCTTGCCCACAACCAGCTGCTGAATTCTTCACAATTTGCACATAAAAGAAGATATAATCCAACCAATTTAGGACTAAGTAAATAAGCAGGTATATAAATAAAATACAGTATGTCCAAGGGCATTACCTTCTGTGGGAAAAAGTCCTCTCTGTTCTTCATTATTTCTTTATCTCAACCTATTCCTCCCCCTGCCTACAGGTATACACAGCCTCTTCATTCTAAACCAAACAAAAGGAAGCCCCCCAGAAAAGAAAACATCCCTTGCTTCTGCCAACCTCTCTCCAGCTTTCTTTTTCTTCTAAAGGCCAAAATTCAGAACAGAGACACCTCTTTTTGCCCATCAGCCCCTCTCTTCTGAACCCCTTGCACCTGCATTCTGTTGCATTTCTAAGACTGCAGCCAGGGGTCCCACAAAATCTGGTCTATTCCAAGCTTGGGCTTCTCCCAAGCACTCCATCCCACTGACCACCTCCTCCTACTTGAAACTCATTCCCTTTGGTCTTTGGGAAGCCACAGTGTGCCTTCTGCCCTCCTGTGGTTCACCCCTGTCTTTGTTAACCATCAAATACAGATGTTTTAAAAGGACCTGCTCCCCCCCTCTCTACCTCTCTCGCAGGGTGGGTTATCCCTGTACAAGGATTAAGGTCATATTTGTACGCAGATGTATAAAACAAGCTGAGCACCAAAGAACTGATGCTCTTGCAAAAAAAATAGAATTGATGCTTTTGAATCGTGGTGTTGGAGAAGACTCTTGAGAGTCCCTTGCAGTTCAAGGAGATCCAACCAGTCCATCCTAAAGGAAGTCAGTCCTGAATATTCACTGAAAGGACTGATGCTGAAGCTGAAATTTCAATACTTTGGCCACCCGATGCAAAGAATTAACTCATTAGAAAAGACCCTAATGCTGGGAAAGATTGAGGGCAGGAGGAGGAGGGGACAACAGAAGATGAGATGGTTGGATGGCAACGCCAATGTGAGGAACATGAGCTTGAGTAAACTCCAGGATTTGGTGGTGGACAGGGAGGCCTGGAGTTCTGCAGTCCATGGGGTTGCAAAGAGTCATGAACTGAGTGACTGAACTGAACTGAAATAAGCAGGTAACTCTATCTCATATTCCTAGTTTGGCCTGAAGTTTGCATAGTTAAAACATATTTGCTCCTTGGAAGAAAAGTTATGACCAACCTAGACAGCATATTAAAAAACAGAGACATTATTTTGCCAACAAAGGTCCATCTAGTCAAAGCTATTTTCTTTCCAGTATTCATGTATGGATGTGAGAGTTGGACTATAAGGAAAGCTGAGCACTGAAGAATTGATGCTTTTGAACTTAGGTGTTGGAGAAGACTCTTGAGAGTCCCTTGGACTGCAAGGAAATCCAACCACTCAATCCTGAAGGAAATCAGTCCTGAATATTCATTGGAAGGACTGATGCTGAAGCTGAAGCTCCAATAATTTGGCACCTGATGTGAAGAACTGACTCATTAGAAAAGACCCTGATGCTGGGAAAGACTGAAGGCCGGAGGAGAAGGGGATGACTGAGGATGAAATGGTTGTTTGGCACCACCGCCTTGATGGACATGAGTTTGAGCATGTTTGAGCAAGCTCCAGGAGATGGTGATGGACAGAGAGGCCTGGCATGCTGCAGTCCATGGGGTCACAAAGAGTCAGACATGACTAAGCTACTGAACTGAACTGAACTTGCATAGTTAACTGTAGCATAGTTAACTGTAGCAAAGATGTCCAAAACTGACTAGAGTGAAAGTGTAGGAAGCTTTTAAGAAGAAACAAGAACAGAGACAGGATCTGTTTTCCAGGACCCAAGGTACTTTGTTAATAATAACTCCAACATTTTGCAAATTCAGAAATTTTCTTTGCAAAGAATTATGAAAGATAACTTTCATTTTAGCACAATAGTTTACCTTTTGACAGCCCAGTTTCCAAAGTTTCAGAAGAAAGTATAAAATCACCGAACAAATTCATGTATTTCAATGCAATTTATTTACCCATTGTTGAGAATTGGATTATCTAGGGCTTCTTTTTCCTTCTTTCTTAATCTTCCTTTTAACTATTGAGTTTTTTGCTATCAGTGCCAGTGGAATGAGGAGCCAATTTTATACATACTAATTGTGAAGTTCATTGTGAGAAACTATGTGCTACAGAGATATTTAAACTGGATTCTAAGCCAATTATTCTATAAATACTGAATAATACTGCAGTATTTACCATGAAGTCTTGCAAAGTCTTCCATTATAAAGTTCTGAAATGATGATTTTTAGATTTAAAAATAAACACTCACTTTTAAATAGAAATTTGGATGATATGTCAATAACATTAGGAAGTATTCCCCAATTTGCATTTTATAGTCACTATCTATGGTTCAGAGCCAATTTATGATGTTGCTTTTTTTTTTCTATCAATATTAGTATTTGGATAGTATTTTAGTCATCTATTTACTTTGTCAATTTTTAACCTCTCATATTTTGAGATAAATAGCACAGAAAAATACTGCCAAAAATAGCTCTCTAGGGCTAAAAGGATACTAGTCAGTTTCTTGTTTCTACTAGTAAGGGATACATTTCTCTAATAATGTGTCATATTTCAAGATTCAATACAGGGGACTTCCTTTGTGGCCCAGTAGTTAAGAATCCACCTGACAATGCCGGGTACATGGGTTCAATTCCTGGTCCAGCAAATAAAATTCCCACATGTCACCAGACAACTAGACCCATGTGCAGCAACCACTGAAGCCTGTGTGCCCTGTAACATGCTCTGCAATGAGAGGCCGCCACCATGAGGAACCACTGCAACTAGAGGAAAGCCTGCACACAGCAACAAAGACCCATCGCAGCCAAAGCAAAAATAAAATTCAAAAAAAGATTAAGGACAGGGTATGAAAACCAATACCCAATAGTATGCAATAAATAGGGAGAAACATCGAGCCAGAACACGACTAGAGAATCACATGTTTATATAGCAAAGACCTAGCTACAAAGAGCAGTCATGAGGTTTAGTAGCAGCATTCCATTGACAGAATGACTCCAGTAAAACATCTGTAGATATGGGTTTTTGTATATGTGTCTTCGTGTATTAAAACAAAAAAATTATTTCAATATTAGAAAATTAGGATATTTTTTCACTAAAAACTTTGATATGTGGCTTATCTTAAAAATTAGAAGATCTAGGAAAGTTGAACCTACTTTGCTAAATACAAAATGGAGCTACTTCATTAGACCAAGAAGCTGTTATTTCCCATGTGGATATTATAACTGTCTTTTTTCATTTTTGCCTTCCTTGAACCTATTAACAAAGCAGCTGAACTGATCCCATTAAACCCACGTTGGGCACATCAATATTCTGCTCAAAACTCTGCATACTCGCACATCTCAGAATCCTCATGGTGGCCCACCTCTCTGATACTTCCTCTCTCTACTCCAGTCCTACTGCCCTCCTTGATGTTTCTCAGGCATGATAGTGCATTTTTCCCTTTGGCCTATAATGCCCTTCCCCCAAACAGTTGTAACCTAAGTTTTGACTTAAATATCATCCTCTCTGTGAAAACTAACCAGGTAATTGAATATTACATCACTGACACCCCATTTTCCCTCCCCAGTTGACTTCCCTCCATGGCTATCACCACATACAAATATTACTTATGTATCTTATTTATTTTGTGTTCATCTTATAATAGAAACAACTTTAGATAAAGAATTTTTGCAGGTTGGACAGAAAGTTCATTTGGATTTTTCCATGAGATGTTACAGAAAAATATGAACAAACTTTTGAGCCAACTCAATACATATTACTTTTGCTATATCTCATTCTCAAAGAATCATATCTGGCACATAGCCCTATTTCTTTGAATGAATTAAGTGATGGGGTATGATTATTTTCACTACTTTGCTAATGACAGAACTAGAAGCTAGAGTTATATAATTCGTCCAAGATCACAAAGCTAAAAGGCAAAAAGGCTATATTCAGACCTTATTAGTGTGATATAAGGGCTCAATATTGTAGTAATCAAGTTACAAATGTAAGGTATAGTTCGGGCTGAGGCAGAAAGAGGAAAGATGACCTCAACAAAAGTGAAGTGAAGTGAAGTGGTCACTCAGTCGTGTCCGACTCTTTGCAACCCCATGGACCCCATGGACTATAGCCCACAAGGCTCCTCCCTCCATGGGATTCTCCAGGCAAGAGTACTGGAATGGGTTGTCATTTCCTTCTCCAGGGGATCTTCCCGACCCAGAGATCAAACCCAGCTCTCCCACGTTCCAGGAAGACGCTTTAACGTCTGAGCCATTATTTAGGCAAGGAGGGGTGACAGTCGGCCTAACGACCAGGCTGAGAGCAGAGAGGGATCAGGGAGGCTCCATATTTATAGGGAGGTGCAGTCGAAAGGAGTTACTCCACGTCCGAGGTCGGTGGGGTTGGGTTGGGGAGGGCGGCCGGGAGGAGCTATCCTCCACCAGAGGCCTGCGGGGGCGATGACCGGGAGGAGCTACCCCACCTCCAAGGAGCAGTGGCTGCTCGGGCGCCAGAGGGCCTAGAGAAGCTATTCCACATTCAAGGTTAGGAGGGGCGGCAGTGAGGAGATACCTCTCATCCAAGGTAAGGAGCAGCAGATACGCTTTGATGGAGCAGCCATGAAGAGATACCCCAAGTCCAAGGTAAGAGAAACCCAAGTAAGATGGTAGGTGTTGCAAGAGGGCATCAGAGGACAGACACACTGAAACCATAATCACAGAAAACTAGTCAATCTAATCACACTAGGACCACAGCCTTGTCTAACTCACTGAAACTAAGCCATGCCCATGGGGCCACCCAAGAGAGTGGGCATGGTGAAGAAGTCTGACAGAATGGGGTGCCCTGGAGAAGGGAATGGCAAACCACTTCAGTATTCTTGCCTTGAGAACCCCATGAACAGTATGAAAAGGCAAAATGATAGGATCCTGAAAGAGGAACTCCCCAGGCCAGTAGGTGCCCAATATGCTACTGGAGATCAGTGGAGGAATAACTCCAGAAAGAATGAAGGGATGGAGCCAAAGCAAAAACAATACCCAGCTGCGGATGTGACTGGTGATAGAAGCAAGGTCCAATGCTGTAAAGAGCAATATTGCATAAGAACCTGGAATGTCAGGTCCATGAATCAGGGAAATTTGAAGTGGTCAAATAGGAGATGGCAAGAGTGAACATTGACATTCTAGGAATCAGTAAACTAAAATGGACTGAATGGATGAATTTAACTCAGATGACCATTATATTTACTACTGTAGGCAGGAATCCCTTAGAAGAAATGCAGTACTTGGATGCAATCTCAAAAAGGACAGAATGATATCTGTTCGTTTCCAAGGAAAACCATTCAATATCACAGTAATCCAAGTCTATGTCCCAACCCATAACTCTGAAGAAACTGAATTGAACGGTTCTATGAAGACCTACAAGACCTTTTAGAACTAACACCCAAAAAAGATGTCCTTTTCATTATAGGGGACTGGAATGCGAAAGTAGGAAGTCAAGAAACACCTGGAGTAACAGGCAAATCTTGCCTTGGAATGCAGAATGAAGCAGGGCAAAGGCTAATAGAGTTTTGCCAAGAAAATGCACTGGTCATAGCAAACAACCTCTTCCAACAACACAAGAGAAGACTCTACACATGGACATCACCAGATGGTGAACACCGAAATCAGATTGATTATATTCTTTGCAGTCAAAGATGGAGAAGCTCTATACAGTCAACAAAATCAAGACCAGGAGCTGACTGTGGCTCAGACCATGAACTCCTTATTACCAAATTCAGACTGAAATAGAAGAAAGTAGGGAAAACCACTAGACCATTCAGGTATGACCTAAATCAAATCCCTTATGATTATACAGTGGAAGTNCCTTCCAAGGAGTAAGCGTCCTAATTTCATGGCTGCAGTCACCATCTGCAGTGATTTTGGAGCCCACCCAAAATAATGTCAGCCATTGTTTCCACTGTTTCCCCATCTATTTGCCATCAAGTGATGGGACCAGATGCCATGATCTTAGTTTTCTGAATGTTGAGCTTTAAGCCAACTCTTTCACTCTCTTCTTTCACTTTCATCAAGAGGCTCTTTATTGCTTCTTCACTTTCTGTCAGAAGGGTGGTGTCATCTGCATATCTAAGGTTGTTGATACTTCTCCCAGCAATCTTGATTCCAGCTTGTGCTTCTTCCAGACCAGCATTTCTCATGATGTACTCTGCATATAAGTTAAATTAGCAGGGTGACAATATACAGCCTTGACATACTCCTTTTCCTTTTTGGAACCAGTCTGTTGTTCCATATCCAGTTCTAACTGTTGCTTCCTGACCTGCATACAGGTTTCTCAAGAGATCAGTGGAGAAATAACTCCAGAAAGAATGAAGGGATTGAGCCAAAGCAAAAACAACACCCAGTTGTGTATGTGACTGGTGACAGAAGCAAGATCTGATGCTGTAAAGAGCAGTATTGCATAGGAACCTGGAATGTTAGGTAGTGAATCAAGGCAAATTGGAAGTGGTCAAACAGGAGATGGCAAGAGTGAATGTCAACATTCTAGGAATCAGCGAACTAAGATGGACCGGAATGGGTGAATTTAACTCAGATGATCATTTTATCTACTACTGGGGGCAGGAATCCCTCAGAAGAAATGAGGTAGCCATCAGAGTCAACAAAAGAGTCCAAAATGCAGTACTTGGATGAAATCTCAAAAACGACAGAATGATCTCTGTTCGTTTCCAAGGCAAACCATTCAATATCACGATAATCCAAGTCTATGCCCTGACCAGTAACGCTGAAGATGCTGAAGTTGAACAGTTCTATGAAGACCTACAAGGACCTTTTAGAACTAACACCAAAAAAAAGATGTCCTTTTCATTATAGGGGATTGGAATGCAAAAGTAGGAAGTCAAGAAATACCTGGAGTAACAGGCAAATTTGGCCTTGGAGTACAGAATGAAGCAGGGCAAACGCTACTAGTGTTTTGTCAAGAAAACACAGTGGTCATAACAAACACCCTCTACCAACAACACAAGAGAAGACTCTACACATGGACATCACCAGATGATCAACCCTGAAATCAGATTGATTCTATTCTTTGCAGTCAAAGATGGAGAAGCTCTATACAGTCAGTAAAAACAAGACTGGGAGCTGACTGTGGCTCAGATCATGAACTCCTTATTACCTAATTCATATTGAAATTGAAGAAAGTGGGAAAAACCACTAGAAAATTCAGGTATGACCTAAATGAAATCCCTTATGATTAAACAGTGGAAGTGAGAAATAGATTTAAGGGACTAGATCTGATAGACAGAGTGCCTGATGAACTATGGATGGAAGTTTGTGACATTGTACAAGAGACAGGGATCAAGATTATCCCCCCCCGCAAAAAAAAAATGCAAAAAAGTAAAATGGCTGTCTGAGGAGGCCTTTCAAATAGCTGTGAAAAGAAGAGAAGCAAAAAGCAAAGGAGAAAAGGAAAGATATAAACATCTGAATGCAGAGCTCCAAAGAATAGCAAGGAAAGATAAGAAAGCTTTCCTCAGCAATCAATGCAAAGAAATAGAGGAAAACAATAGAATAGGAAAGACTAAAGATTTCTTCAAGAAAATTAGAGACACCAAGGGAACATTTCATGCAAAGATGGGCTCAATAAAGGACGGAAATGGTATGGACTTAACAGAAGCAAAAGATATTAAGAAGAGGTGGCAAGAATACACAGAATAACTATACAAAAAAGATCTTCACAACCCAGATAATCACGGTAGTGTGAACACTCACCTTGAACCAGACATCCTGGAATGCAAAGTCAAGTGGGCCTTAGGAAGTATCACTATGAACAAAGCTAATGGAGGTGATGGAATTCCAGTTGAGCTATTTTAAATCATGAAAGATGATGCTATGAAAATGCTGTACTCAATATGTCAGCAAATATGGAAAACTCAGCAGTGGCCACAGCACTGGAAAAGGTCAGTTTTCATTCCAATCCCAAAGAAAGGCAATGCCAACGAATGCTCAGACTACCACACAATTGCACTCATCTCACATGCTAGTAAAGTAATGCTCAAAATTCTCCAAGCCAAGCTTCAGCAATATGTGAGCTGTGAACTTCCAGATGTTTAAGCTGATTTTAGAAAAGGCAGAGGAACCAGAGATGAGACTGCCAATATTCGCCAGATCATCAAAAAAACAAGAGTTCCAGAAAAAATATCTACTTCTGCTTTATTGACTATGCCAAAGCCTTTGACTGTGTGGATCACAATAAACTGTGGAAAATTCTTCAAGAAATGGGAATACCAGACAACCTGACCTGCCTCTTGAGAAACTAGCAGTTACCATCTACTAAATTTCTAAAGCTCCTTCTTAGAAGCTGCTTAATCANCCAAAGCCTTTGACTGTGTGGATCACAATAAACTGTGGAAAATTCTTCAAGAAATGGGAATACCAGACAACCTGACCTGCCTCTTGAGAAACTAGCAGTTACCATCTACTAAATTTCTAAAGCTCCTTCTTAGAAGCTGCTTAATCATTTGACAGTGGGAAAGGGTCAGGCAGGATATAAAATTAGAAAGACTAGATGAAAAGCACTATATATTTTAAACCAAACACCAGTATACCTTTAAAACAAAAGCCAAATTAACGTGTGCACTTACCCACAATACATAGTAGGTGGAGTGTTGAATTTAGATATAGAGTCTCGTTCAGTTAAAGAGTTTTAGCCAAAAAAAGAAAAAAAGTAGAATTTTGTATTATTTTTTATGCTTAAGTAATCTGAACAGCTACTTGGGTTTGCCTGGAAAAGGGCTAATATTCTCAGATCCTTGTTAAGTAAACTTGTATTTTACAATAACATAATGGAACCAAGTTGAACAGAAACTCTGGAAGCTTTTAAAAATACACTACCCTGCTTATTTAACTTATAGGCAGAGTACATCATGAGAAACGCTGGGCTGGAAGAAGCACAAGCTGAAATCAAGACTGCCGGGAGAAATACCAATAACCTCACATATGCAGATGACACCACCCTTATCGCAGAAAGTGAAGAGGAACTAAAAAGTCTCTTGATGAAAGTGAAAGAGGAGAGTGAAAAAGTTGGCTTGAAGCTCAACATTCAGAAAACAAAGATCATGGCATCCAGTCCCATCACTTCATGGGAAATAGATGGGGAAACAGTGAAAAGAGTGTCAGACTTTATTTTGGGGCCTCCAAAATCATTGCAGATGGTGACCACAGCCATGAAATTAAAAGACGTTTACCCTTTGTAAGAAAAGATATGACCAACCTAGATAGCATGTTGAAAAGCAGAGACATTACTTTGCCAAGAAAGGTCCATCTAGTCAAGGCTATGGTTTTTTGAGTGGTTATGTATGGATGTGAGAGTTGGACTGTGAAAAAAGCTGAGCACCGAAGAATTGATGCTTTTGAACTGTGGTGTTGGAGAAGACTCTTGAGAGTCCCTTGGACTACAAGGAGATCCAATCAATCCATTCTGAAGGAGATCCAACCAGTCCATTCTGAAGGAGATCAGCCCTGGGATTTCTTTGGAAAGAATGATGCTAAAGCTGAAACTCCAGTACTCTGGCCACCTCATGTGAATAGTTGACTCACTGGAAAAGACTGATGCTGGGAGATATTGGGGGCAGGAGGAGAAGGTGACGACAGAGGATGAGATGGCTGGATGGCATCACTGACTCGATGGCCGTGAATATGAGTGAACTCTGGGATTTGGTGATGGACAGGGAGGCCTGGAGTGCTGCAGTTCATGGGGTCTCAAAGAGTCGGACAGGACTGAGCAACTGAACTGAACTGAACTTATGTAAGAGTTAAGGGAAACGTTAATCAGGGCGGATGTTTTGGGTATACTTTAGTTGAGATAGCATTTGTAGTTGGGTGAGGGTGATAAGTCTTCTGGGCATGTGTAGGGGGTGGATGGATTCTGGACAGGGGATGATAAGTCCCAGATAGATGCAACTGGCCTGGAGCATCAGGGCGGTACCTAAAGTTCTGTTTTGTTTTCTCGGAAGTTAGATGATTCAGCAAGAGCCTTTGAAACTGTTGTTTTCTTTTCTAGGCCCCAAAGACTCCTTCAACAAATATATCAAGAAGAGGTATATGATTTTCAAGGAAAATAGAAGGAGACATTTATCTGTGGAGGTGCAGAATATTCCTATGTGAATAAATACTCAAACTCTATCTTCATTCTTTTATATTACCTGTCTGACCTTTAAAAATAGAAGGCCACGACCCTTGACCTAAGTGGTGAAAAAGGACAAATCAGTGATCGTATCAGTGCTTTGGCCCCTTTGTTTCTCTGAGCTGTCTACCTGGCTGTCCTGATCCACTTCCTCTTAATTGGGATTAATCTATACTAAAGATATTTATTTTAAATTATAAGGACTTCCATTTTTTCTCTCTTGAAATATGAATTATCTTTTGAAGTAGAACATAAAGTTCACAACTCACATGTGCATAACTGGATTTCATAAAGGGAACACATCCTGGACCAAGATTATGCCATTAAATATATAACAACCAGTCCCTCCACCTCAAAACAAAACAAAGCAAAAAACAAAAACACATTGAAAAAATATAACTTCCATAATGTGACTACTTCCAACATGGCCTGTTTGAAGCTACCAACTTGATGGTAACCAGCTTGCAAAATTCAAAAATTTAACAATCAGTTCCTGCAAGTGGATGCAAGGCAATTGCAACATATCAGTAAAACCCAAGAAACCCTATCATGTTTCTCCCTCAAATCACTGTTTCCCTTTCCCAAAGATGGTCTGACTTCTAACATCTATATTTTAACCTTAATAAAAAAGTAATCATACACACTTTTTCACATATGGTTTCTTTCTCTCACTTTTGTGTTTATGAAATGTATACATCTGTTGCAAGTAGATTAATTAACAAAGCAGTACATTATTCTGTATGATGCTATGATTTATACTCTTCTTTAAATATTTGTAAATTTGTCTATTTCTCCTTTCAGTTCTTTTCAGTTTGCTTTGTATATTTTGAAATTCTGAAAATCTTATTGACTAGGTAATCTACTTCATGTAGTATTACAATAACCACTGAAGCCTGAATGTATGCATGTACATTTAAAGTGCCTTTCTTGTAGACAGTGTATATTTGAGTCTTTTTAAAGAACAATTTATCCAGTCTGGTATTTTTTGCCATTTAACTTTTGTGTTTAAACCATTTACATTTAATGTGACTGTTAATATGGTTGGACTTAAATCTATCATGTTGTACTTTGTTTTCTATTTATTCTATGTATTTATTACTTGCTTCCTTTTTCTTCTATTCTGATTCTTTTTAGACTGAGTAATTCTATGACTCCATTATAGTGCTTTTTTCATTATTAGCTGTTACTGTTATTTTTGACAAATGATTTAAGATTAATAGCATGCATCTGTAATTTACCATAGTATGCTTTCAGGTAATAATATAGTCATGTTGCATACAGAGTAAACCTTACAAGAGTACACTTTATTTCTCCTCTTCCAGCCCTTGTGCGATTGTTACATGTCTTATTTCCTTATAGGTTGTAAACTTTATAACACATTGTTATTATTTTTGCTTTAAATAGTTCATTATCTTTAAAAAGATATTAAAATCAAGAAAAAAGGTCTTTTATATTTACTTAACATATTTACATATTTTATGCCCTTCATTCATTTGTGTAGATACCGATTTTTATATGATATCACTTTTCTTCTGCCTAAAGAGCTTTCATTAAAATTTGCTATAGTGGCAGTCTGCTCGCACTGAACTAATTCTCTCAGGTTTTCTGTCTCTACAAGTCCTATTTTACCTACATTTTTAAAAGATATTTTCCCTTATATATCATGGTAAGGATATAGAATTCAAGATTGCTTGTGGGCTTTTTTGCTTTTTCCCCAGCATTTCAGTGACATTCACTCCCTTAGGCTTGAATTGTTTCCAATAAGAATTACATTGTCATTTTTATTTTTGTCACTCTAAATGCAGTAAGTTCTTTTTTTCTCTTGGACTTCTGAGATTTTATTATTTATTTTAAGCAACTGGATTATGATAAGCTAGAGTGTAGTCTTCTTCTTTTTTAAGATGATTCTTAGAATATGAGTTTGTAGTTTCCATCATTTCTTAACATGTTCTCTCTCACCTCCCTCCACTCTCAGCTGAGATCTCTACTTACACTAAGGATACTCGAAGATGTCTCACAGATACTAAAGCTTCTTCAAGTTTTTTAATTCTTTCATCTCCTGTATCATTATTTTTAGTTTCTGTTACTCTTATAAATTTTTTCTGCAATGTTCTATCTGCAGTTAATGTTATTCTGTACATTTCTCATCTCTGAAATTTTATTTTTCACCTCTAGATGTTTGATTTGGTTAATTTTTTATATATTCACATTTCCCAATCATGCTCAATCCTTTCCTATCATCTAAATAAATGGAATATAGTTATAAACATTGTTTTAATGTCCATGTCTATTATTTATCATAAATTTCTCCTTTGTGTCTGTTTCTACTGATGGATTTTTCACATTATGATCTAGTTTCTATCTTGGCAATTTTTGCTTGGTTGACAGACATTGAATGCTGGAAAATTTTGAATTTCTATACATTTCCTTGGAGGGCTTCCCAGGCTTCCCAGGAGGGCATGGCAACCCCCTCCAGTATTCTTGCTTGGAGAATCCCATGGGCAGAGGACCCTACAGTCCACAGGGTTGCAGAGAGGTGGACACTACTGAAGCGACTTGGCATGCTTACACATTTACCTTGACTTTGTTCTGTAACAGCTAATTTTTCTGGTGATAGTTTGAAGCTAAATGTTGAGTTTTGTTAAGCTGGACTAGAAGAGCATTTATGCTAGGTTTTTTCCCCATTACAGAGATGAAATCATTCTGATGACCTGATCCTGTGTCCTACTAAAAGGAACAGAATCTATTCCCAGACCCGTGTGAACTTCAAGGACTTCTCTCTGCTTTTGAGTCCCAGGTAGTTTCTATGCATATGTGCTATTGGTATCAGCTGAATATTTAAAGAGCCCAGCACATATTACTAGGGTTCTCTATGCAGCTCTCCACATTTTTGCCTTGCAAACACTACCACCCTGGCCTCCCTATCTCCCTGGACTCCTAGTTCTGTCCCCTCAACTCAAGGAGACCACTGAGATCTACCTTGGATTCTCCTCCCTACATTTTCAAGGTCACAGCTCAGTTCAGTCGCTCAGTCATGTCCGACTCTTTGTGACCCCATGGGCTGCAGCTTGCCAGACTTTCCTGTCCATCACCAACTTCTGGAACTTGCTGAGACTCATGTCCATCAAGTCAGTGATGCCATCCAACCATCATCATCTGTCATCTCTTTCTCCTCCTGCCTTCAATCTGTCCCAGCATCAGGGTCTTTTCCAATGAGTCAGCTCTTTGCATCAGGTGGCCAAAGTATTGGAGTTTCAGCTTCCACATCAGTCTTTCCAATGAACACCCAGGACTGATCTCCTTTAGAATGGGCTGGCTGGATCTCCTTGCAGTCCAAGGTACTCTCAAGAGTCTCCTCCAGCACCACAGCTCAAAAGCATCAACTCTTCAGCACTCAGCTTTGCTATGGTCCAGCTCTCACCACCATACAAGACTACTGGAAAAACAATAGCTTTGGTTTTCAAGGTCACAAACTAAGGTAATTATAGAACTCACCCTGTTGTTTCCTGCTTTCTCAGTGATCAGTATCTTCCATTGCCCAATCATCATTGTCTGAAAACTGTTTTTTCATACATTTTTCTGGAAGCAGAATCCTAACCCTTTTATTTTTATTCCCCTTCCTGCCTCATTTTAGTGCTAAGCAAGAATGCAATACTGTATTCGGTTCATTATTGACATAAGAGACTTAACAGCAGACATTATTGCTTCATTCTTATCCTCTAAGGGAAAGCTCCAGATAGTTTACTATTTAGCATGACTTTTGTTGTAGAATTTTGTGATGTTCTTCTTTCAGTTTAAGGTACTTTTTTCTACTCCTGGTTTTATCTTGAATGTTTTAACTTTTCAAGTGCTTTTGCTGCTTCTATTGCAGCAGTCGAATGCTGCAATAGCAATGACAATATAATTTTTACTTTCTTATTCTGTAAGTGTGGTGAATTACATTGACTATTGAATATTAAAACAATCTTACACTCCTGGAATATATCCAACTTGATCTTGATAGTTATTTTCCCCATATTTCATTGGTTTTGATTGCTGATATTATATTTAAATAATTTTATAACAAAATAAATAAGAGAGAATAAATATTTAAAGAGCCCAGCACATATTACTAGGGTTCTCTATGCAGCTCTCCACATTTTTGCCTTGCAAACACTACCACCCTGGCCTCCCTATCTCCCTGGACTCCTAGTTCTGTCCCCTCAACTCAAGGAGACCACTGAGATCTACCTTGGATTCTCCTCCCTACATTTTCAAGGTCACAGCTCAGTTCAGTCGCTCAGTCATGTCCGACTCTTTGTGACCCCATGGGCTGCAGCTTGCCAGACTTTCCTGTCCATCACCAACTTCTGGAACTTGCTGAGACTCATGTCCATCAAGTCAGTGATGCCATCCAACCATCATCATCTGTCATCTCTTTCTCCTCCTGCCTTCAATCTGTCCCAGCATCAGGGTCTTTTCCAATGAGTCAGCTCTTTGCATCAGGTGGCCAAAGTATTGGAGTTTCAGCTTCCACATCAGTCTTTCCAATGAACACCCAGGACTGATCTCCTTTAGAATGGGCTGGCTGGATCTCCTTGCAGTCCAAGGTACTCTCAAGAGTCTCCTCCAGCACCACAGCTCAAAAGCATCAACTCTTCAGCACTCAGCTTTGCTATGGTCCAGCTCTCACCACCATACAAGACTACTGGAAAAACAATAGCTTTGGTTTTCAAGGTCACAAACTAAGGTAATTATAGAACTCACCCTGTTGTTTCCTGCTTTCTCAGTGATCAGTATCTTCCATTGCCCAATCATCATTGTCTGAAAACTGTTTTTTCATACATTTTTCTGGAAGCAGAATCCTAAC
Source organism: Oreotragus oreotragus (assembly GCA_006410675.1). Classification (NCBI taxonomy): domain Eukaryota; kingdom Metazoa; phylum Chordata; class Mammalia; order Artiodactyla; family Bovidae; genus Oreotragus; species Oreotragus oreotragus. The sequence goes on along the minus strand of SJYX01000707.1, from coordinate 126,900 downwards.
CCTTTTATTTTTATTCCCCTTCCTGCCTCATTTTAGTGCTAAGCAAGAATGCAATACTGTATTCGGTTCATTATTGACATAAGAGACTTAACAGCAGACATTATTGCTTCATTCTTATCCTCTAAGGGAAAGCTCCAGATAGTTTACTATTTAGCATGACTTTTGTTGTAGAATTTTGTGATGTTCTTCTTTCAGTTTAAGGTACTTTTTTCTACTCCTGGTTTTATCTTGAATGTTTTAACTTTTCAAGTGCTTTTGCTGCTTCTATTGCAGCAGTCGAATGCTGCAATAGCAATGACAATATAATTTTTACTTTCTTATTCTGTTAGTGTGGTGAATTACATTGACTATTGAATATTAAAACAATCTTACACTCCTGGAATATATCCAACTTGATCTTGATAGTTATTTTCCCCATATTTCATTGGTTTTGATTGCTGATATTATATTTAAATAATTTTATAACAAAATAAATAAGAGAGAATAAGTTGTAATTTTCCTTTCCTCTAATATCCTTGTCAGGTTTTGAGATCAAGATTTTGCTGGCTTTGGAAAGCAAATTTTTTTTCTATTCTCTGAAAGAGTTTTCAGAATAGTACAGTATCTTTCTTACATATATTGTCAAATTCACCCATAAAACCATCTGAGCCAGTAACTTCTTTGGGAAGGTTTTAAAATATAGATCCGATTACTTTACTTCAGATTATTTGTTTCATATTGTTTCCATTTGGGGCTTCTTTACTTTTAGCCTGTGCTGTGCTTAGTTGCTCAGTCATGTCTGACTCTTTGCAACCCCATGGGCTCTAGCCCACTAGGCTCCGCTGTCCATGGGGAGTCTCCAAGCAAGAATACTGGAGCGGGTGACTATACCCTCCTCCAAGGGACATTCCCAACCCAGGGGTCAAACCGAAGTCTCCCACATTCCAGGTGGATTCTTTACCATCTGAGCTACCAGGGGAGCCCAAGAATACTGGAGTGGGCAGCCCATCCCTTCCCCAGGGGAACCTCCCAACCCAGCAATCTAACCAGGGTCTCCTGCATTGCAGATGAATTCTTTACCAGCTGAGCTACAAGAATTTTTATATTTTCCTAAATTTTTATTTGTATGGTATATTTCTTTTTTTCATTATTTTCTTATGTTTTTATTACCTATAATATTTAAAATGATATTCACCTCTTCTAAAATTCCTGATACTGGTAATTTTTATTTCTTCAAATTTCTTGATATTTCCAGATTTTAATTTCACTCACATTTTCTAAGAAGCCATATTTGGCCCAGTTGTTTTTTTTCTATTTCATATTTGCTTTCTAGTCATTAATTTGTATTTTTATATTTACTATTTTTGCCTGTCTACAGCATTTACATTTAATTTACTTATACTTTTCTGACTTCTTGAGATGGAATCTTAGAGATTAACTTTCAGTCTAAGTGTAACTGGTGGATACCATTGATATCTTGCACAAATCCTCTCATATTCATTTTACCAGTGCTGTATAACCATCTTCTACTTTCTGTCTTCTTTGTTGCTGACAGTGTATAGCTATAATCTTTCTCAGAGAATTCAGGATACTGAAACTACCTCATCCATGAAGATTCATAAGAGCAAAGCAGCCTAAATCCCTCCTCTATGGTACATATATTCTCTCAAATACCTTTGAATCTCCCAGTTTCTGGCTTGTAGTTGAGACCATCCTCAAAGGATTCCCTTTGGAATACATAAGCTATCTTGATTTTTGGAGAGGTTAAAGTGCCTAGAAGTCTACATCTTCCTGGAATAGACCTTCATCCAGTTGGAGACTGAGCTAGTTTTAAGATTTTTTCAGTCCTTTGTGAAAGTTGGTGTGTTTCCAGGTCACCCTTGCTGTCAGGTTGTTTCAGGTTCCCAAATGTACTCTCCAGGACCTCTTCTCTTTGATAGTCTCTGTTCTGCAATATTTGTCTCATCAACTTATCAGATGTCTGAAAATCTGTGGAGTTTCTCATCTATCAGGTACCTTTTTCTCTTCAACCTCTTGGTCTTTCAGCTCTGTATGATATGAATTAGCAAAGAATTTTTTTTTAAATGGGATTAAATGTCAGGCTTATTTCAATTTATTTCCCTTTCTCCACCTTCTGGCTACCTTGCTAGTTCTCTGATGTGGATCAGATTTTTGTTTTTGTTTTCTCATCTTTTCTAGCTGTTCTCAGTGGCAAAGATGTTCCCCAACAAGCTCTTTTACTATTATTGGAAATGTAATCTCTCTAAACTTCTACCCTCCACCTCCATACCCACTGTACTTTCTCTTGTATAGGAAAACACATCCCCTAAGATTTTTGTACTTGCCTCATTTGTTTTCCCTTAGATCAACAAGCTTAAATCTTAAAGCTGAACTACATCAACAATGAAAATTTAAAAATGTAAACACCCCACCTTTTGTGTACTTTATTTTGAGTGTTGACTGAACTCTTTAGATCTCAAAAATACATTGTTATAGGCACAGACTGCTTACTGAACAAGGACCTCATTATAATTCTGTACTTACAGATGTTCTGCTTTGAACTTTACATCTAACCATAACACAGATGCTCATGAGATTTTCTCAAACCATACACACATCTTGTATAGTAAAAATTATTAAAGAAAGTTGGGGAAAAGTATAAATACTATGTTGTATATTTCAGGAAGTGTTTCAGCTCTGGGATGAGATGGATATACACTCAAATCCTGGATGATTACTTATTACCTATGTGCCCAAAGATTTAATATTTTTATTCCTCAGTTTCCTTTTCTGTTAAATCAGTGTTTGTGCAGGTTAAGTTGCTTCAGTCATATCCAGCTCTGCGACGCTATGGGCTATCTCCTGTCAGGCTCCTCTGTCCATGGGGTTCTCCAGGCAAGAATACTGGAGTGGGATTCCATGCCCCACCCCACCCCAGAGGATCTGTCAGGAGCTGCATTAGGCATTAATGACAAAATGGAGGCACAGTCCCAACCCCCTCTCTTCATCTCGTAGGCATGGCCCGGGATGAAGGAGTTAGGCCTTGTGATTCTGACTTGTTCTTTCCTTTCTTCTGTTGAGTTGGCCGGAAAGAATGTTAAGGTGCTTGAGAGAAGCATGAGAAAGCACAAAGCCTTCTACAGCTGTGCCCAGAAAATAATCTATGAAGTAACCATTGACATTTGTTCAAGGATCTTTACAAAGAATATCCCAGGATGAGCACATAGGCTGCAGCTTGAGACCATGGGAAGGATTGTTATCTGAGACCTATTTGTGAGGGAAATATTTATGGCAAAAGAAGATTGCTGAGTTTAGGGTTTAGGAATAATTAAAAATAGCTAGAAGCCTTTTTAGGAGATAGTGATCTTAAGTAGTTAGGGGCAAACAGGATTTAGAAAGATAAGAAATAAACTGAGGAATGTAGCCTGAGTTACAATGTAATCACAAGTTAAGTACAGTAAATCTGGGTGGGGGAAACTAAAAACCTCTGACCTAATGCTTCTGTCAAAGTATAAAAGAGAACCTGAAGCTTGAAATAAACATGCAGTTCCATACTATGAGTCAGAGACTACACCATCCTCCACTCACCCCTTCCGGCTGATTCCCTGGCTGCTGGAGCTGGACTCCGGCAAGGGTCCTCCTGATCCAGGGACTGAATCCATGTCTCCTACGTCTCCTGCATTGGCAGCCAGCCTTTACCATTAGCGCCACCTGGGAATCCCAAATCAACCTTTGATACATATGCAAAATGAGGATTTTATAAGTTTAAATGACACAATAGGTATAATATGTATAATAAAATTTGCTTGACTCAAACTGCTCAACAAATACTAGTCACTTATTCATAGTCTTTGGAAATAACTTTTCATGCTAAGTAAAAGTATCTAGGAATAAATTACAATTATGCTGGAATTCTGGGTTTTAAAATGATAAGGGAATAGATTATTTTAAGGTAAACCTAAACAAATACTTAAAAGCAGTAAAAGTTTCTATGAAAGAGAAATGATTTAAGGTTCAAAAGAATTCTTTTGTAGGAAGGAAAAACATTAAATAGCTAAATTTCTTCCTGGAAAGCCTTTGTGCTTAATGGTTAGGTTAACTGCCAAGAGTAAGTAACAGGGTCATAAAGACATAATAATTAGAAATTCAGTTCAGTTGTTCAATTATGTCTGACTCCTTGCTACCCCATGAATCGCAGCACGCCAGGCCTCCCTATCCATCACCAACACCCAGAGTTCACTCAGACTCACGTTCATGGACTCAGGGATGCCATCCAGCCATCTCATCCTCTGTCGTCCCCTTCTCCTCCTGCCCCCAATCCCTCCCAGCAAATACAGATACCTTTTTCCCTATAATTCCTAACTCCACTGATCCAGTTCTGACCTGTCTGCTAGAATGATGCTTATAAATGAAAGCAGTATGTTACTAAAGAGCCTAAAACCCTTCAATGATTTAGCAGAGGTTTCCAGATTTCTGACTTTCTATGGTAGTACATATCAAGCTTTCTCAGCCTTGGTACTATTCACATTTGAGGCCAGATACAACCCCAAAATATCTTCTAACTTTGTTAAATGTTTCCTAGGGCAGAAATTTCCAATTTCTGGTTGAGAACCCTTCATCTGGCTACTGCATTTCTACTTCTCTGCAAAAATATGTACCATATCTTATACCTGTCCTCAACACCAGATTTTCATACCAGTTATCTGAACCCTTTTTACTTTTCTGAGCATGACCTACTTTTCCACGACTCTGCACATAATGATCTTTTAGATTACCTTGTCCTTTCCTTCATCTAATTAACTCCTACTTATCAACTGAAGAGCTCAGCTCAGGAAGTGCTTTGTCATTGGAAGCCTTTCCTTTCATTGATCTGATTGAATTCTGAAAATATTTTTATCAAAATACTTAAACTGGGTTATGTGTGCATGCTTGCATGTGAGCTATGTTGATCCAGTCCTGTCCAACTCTTTGTGGCCCTATGAACTATAGCTCACTAGGTTCCTCTGTCCATGGAATTCTCCAGGCAAGAAATCTGAAGTGGGTTGCCATGCCCTCCTCCAGCAGATTTTCCTGACCCAGATATCGAAACCATGTCTCCTGTGACTCCTGCATTGCAGACGGATTCACCACTGAGCCACTGGGGAAACCCTAAACTGAATTATATATATTTAAAAACACAACACACCTCATTTGTCTTTTAGCATACCCTATATTCTTGACCTGAGCATCATGTGGTATTTTATTTTGTTTTCCCAATTCCTTGCCATAGATGGCAACCTCAATAGATGTCTGCCTTTGTGAATGAATGCATACCACATAAGAATAAAGGGAATCACTTATGTAAAACACCACATTCATATCTTGCACACAGTAGTGGTAAGGTCAATGTTCATTATTTTTTATCCATTTTTATACTCCCTAATAGGATTATTAATACTAGGTTTTATAAAGCNTTCCCAATTCCTTGCCATAGATGGCAACCTCAATAGATGTCTGCCTTTGTGAATGAATGCATACCACATAAGAATAAAGGGAATCACTTATGTAAAACACCACATTCATATCTTGCACACAGTAGTGGTAAAGTCAATGTTCATTATTTTTTATCCATTTTTATACTCCCTAATAGGATTATTAATACTAGGTTTTATAAAGCTTGCTTTTTAGAAATTTTCAGATTTGTCAGTCCCAAACTCCCAGTGTATTCCCTCCCCCTCCGCTTTCCTGCTGGTAACTAGAAGTTAGTTCCCTAAGTCTGTGAGTTTGTTTCTCTTTTGCTAATAAGTTCATTTGTATAATTTTGTTTAGATTCTGTGTGTAAGTGATCTCATATGATATCTGTCTTTCACTAATTTACCTCATTCACTATGATAATCTCCAAGTCCATCTATGTTGCTGCAAATGATATAATTTCATTCTTTTTAATTGGCTGAGTGATATTCTATTATATATACGACATCTTCCTTATCTGTTACCTGTTGATGGATGTTCAGGTTGCTTCCATGCCTTGGCTATTGTAAACAGCACTGCAGTGAACACTGGGATACATGTATCCTTTTGAACCAAGTTTTCCTCCAGATGCATGCCTAGCAGTGGGATTACCAGGTCACATGTTAGCTCTAATTTTAGTTTAGTTTTCTTTTTTTTTTTTTACTTCCTTATCTGTTACCTGTTGATGGATGTTCAGGTTGCTTCCATGCCTTGGCTATTGTAAACAGCACTGCAGTGAACACTGGGATACATGTATCCTTTTGAACCAAGTTTTCCTCCAGATGCATGCCTAGCAGTGGGATTACCAGGTCACATGTTAGCTCTAATTTTAGTTTAGTTTTCTTTTTTTTTTTTTTCAGGAACCTCTGTACTCATCTCTGCAGTGCTATTTCAATTTACATTCCTACCAACAGTGTAGTAGGGTTACCTTTACTCCACATCCTCCCTAACATTTGCTTGTATATTTTTAGTTATAGCCATTCTGACAAGTGTGAAGTGATATCTCACTGTAATTTTAATTTGCATTTCTCTAATACTTAGTGATGTTGAAATTCTTATCATGTGCTTCTTGTTCATCTGTACATTTTGTTTAGAGGAATGTGTATTTAAATCTTTTGCCTATTATTTTTTTCCTGATATTGAACCACATGTGTGTGTGTGTTTGTCAATTAGTTGTATCTGACTCTTAGTGACCCCATGGGCTATACCCTGCCAATCTCCTCTGTCCATTGGATTCTCCAGGCAAGAATACTGGAGTGGATTGCCATAACCTTCTCCAGAGAATCTTCCCAACCCAGGGATCCAACCCTTGTCTCCTGAATTGCAGGCAGATTCTTTACCATTTGAGCTACAGGGAAATCCCGTTTGAACCACATGAGTTGTTTGTAAATTTTGGTGATTAATCCCTTATTGGTTGAATCATTTGCAAATATTTTTTCCCATTCTGTGGGCTGTCTTTTCATTTTGCCTATGGTTTCCTCTGCTGTGCAAAAGCTTTTGAGTTTAATTAGACATCTGTTCACCCTCACTGTTTTCCAACTGATCTTTTACATTCTCTCCTATATAGCCCTCTGACCTCTCTGTTTATATACATTCTTTTGATCCTTAGAGGCCAACTCAACCCCAATTTTTTCATGAAGGCTTCTCCTTGTGCTTTAGCTCATGTCATTTTTTTCCCCTTATCATAAGAAAACTATGCCTGTTTGACTTTTAATCACAAAATTTCAATTATCTGAATTTAGTTCATCTCCCTTTTTACTTAGAGGGAAAATATGGTAAGGATCTATTAAACACAATCACCTTGAAAATACAGGTAAGAAAAAAAAAAATAAAACCTACACAGGCAAGTGTAGAACAGTCCATAGTAAAATCTATGGACTGTTCACAATGACATGTTTTTCAAGAGGTAAAGGTTACCTAATTGCTCTATTTGGAAAATCATGGAAATGTATCATGGATTGTAAGAGATTTTCAACAAAAATGATTCAAATACTGTTTTAACCCTTGAAGAGGCATTTAATCAAATGAAATAATTTGGCAGCCTATTTTCTAAAATGCAAGAAAAAAATGCCTCTGAATGTGGATCTGTTTTCCAGGAAGGATTCTACATAAAGCCAATGTCTATTAGGTCTTATATAGAATGTGAAAATTATCTCATCAGATTGTGGTATTAGTCCTGAAACTGTGGCAGTGTCATTGCCTCTATTGCCTTATTTGCAAAAGAAAGGGAACTTTAATATTCTGTTTGAATTTAAATTACATTATTGGTGTTTCTTCTTTTTTAAAAAACACATTTTCTATGGAAATGTAAGGTTGCAAATATTCTATTTATAAGATGAGTTCTTTATAATTCTTTGTTGAATGAAGGTCTCTGTCTTTATAATAGATTACAAATCAGGGAGGAGAAAAACAACTTGAAAAAAAGAGTTTGCTTTGAAAATTGTACAAGTATATGAAATATTTAAATAAAAGGAAACTTACTATTTTTTATTTGCTATGGCTTTTGGATTACCAATAAGCACTTAATAATTTCCTTTTGTATAAAGAAACCAGTACCTTTGCTCTTGATTCTTGACATCATCTTTCTTTATTATTCAGACTTTTAAATACAAGAAGAGTGTCTTAGAATCAGGCTTCATGCCTTTGTCTTCAGTTAGTAATGTAATAGCATTTATTAGGAAGATTGGACAATATCAGATGCATGGAGCTTCTGTGAAGATTAACTGAGAAGCACAAATAGGAAAAGGAGTAGGTCAAGGCTGTATATTGTCTCCCTGCTTATTTAACTACTATGCAGAGTACATCATGAGAAATGCTGGACTGGAAGAAGCACAAGCTGGAATCAAGATTGCTGGGAGAAATATCAGTAACCTCAGATATGCAGATGACACCACTCTTATGGCAGAAAGTGAAGAGAAACTAAAAAGCCTTTTGATGAAAGTGAAAGTGGAGAGTGAAAAAGTTGGCTTAAAGCTCAACATTCAGAAAACGAAGATTATGGCATCTGGTCCCATCACTTCATGGGAAATGGATGGGGAAGCAGTGGAAACAGTGTCAGAGTTTATTTTTTGGGGCTCCAAAATCACTGCAGATGGTGACTGCAGGCATGAAATTAGAAAACGCTTACTCCTTGGAAGAAAAGTTACGACCAATCAAGATAGCATAGTCAAAAGCAGAGACATTACTTTGCCAACAAAAGTCCATCTAGTCAAGGCTATGATTTTTCCAGTGGTCATGTATGGATGTGAGAGTTGGACTGTGAAGAAAGATGAACACCAAAGAATTGATGCTTTTGAACTGTGGTGTTGGAGAAGACTCGAGAGATCCAACCAGTCCATTCTGAAGGAGATCAGCCCTGGGATTTCTTTGGAGGGAATGATGCTAAAGCTGAAACTTCAGCACTTTGGCCACCTCATGTGAAGAGTTGACTCATTGGAAAAGACTCTGCTGCTGGGAGGGATTGGGGGCAGGAGGAGAAAGGGATGACAGAGGATGAGATGGCTGGATGGCATCACTGACCCGATGGACATGAGTCTGAGTGAATTCCGGGAGTTGGTGATGGACAGGGAGACCTGGCATGCTGCAATTCATGAGGTCGCAAAGAGTCGGACACAACTGAGCAACTGAACTGAACAAATAATACCTAAAAAGAAACTCACTTCCTTCCGCCATCCTCTTAATCTGAAGTAAAGATATTTTCATCTTCAGATACTTTAAGAAAACATTTTAGAGGTGGAGATATCCAGGGAATAGAAAGGACATAGCTGATTAGTTATCTGGGGAGTCAGAATCAAAAATAACATGAGAGAAGCAAAAAATATTTACCATAAATACAACAAAACTATGATGAAAACCCACAAATGTTTGCTTTCATTGAGTACACTTTGGGAAGGATTCTTTCTCTCTCTTTTTTTTCTTTGTATTCAATCAAGGCAGGACATTTATATATTTATTTTATATTTGGAGTGACTTGCTACATTTGGTTATTCTCTGCAGGTAGTTGGGGGCTGCAGTTGCTTTTTCCTTTTTTCTTCTGCATTGCCACGGTGTCCAATTTCCCATCTTATTTGGCCTCTGGGTTTGTTGAAAGGTTGGGAAAATTTTAAGTTATGCTCTACTGGACCAGAAAATTAGTGATGAGTGAAAACTCCAAGAGGTCTAGAGGTTCAGTCAAGTTGGAGTTAATATCTAGAAGTCTAGATGTTTTTTGGGACTTGCAAAAACCTCTTGAGTCTATATAAGTGACCTGTGAATTTTGTGATAAAAGGTATTTTGACAAGGTTTTCAGAATAACTTAGATCCAGAGAGCCCAAGGATCTCTGAAAAGAACAATTACGACTTAGGTCAGGATACAGGAGTTTAGGAAAAATAAAAATGAAAGAGTTACGTAAAAGTGAAAGCATTATTCTTACATCACAAGAGTTTGAGCTTAAGTTTTAAGGTGATGTTTGTAGATTTGTATTTCCCTTTAAAATAATTTGCTATTCCACCTGAAGAAAAGTTTATTGGACATTACAAAGTTTTATTTTATAATGACTTTTAGACTTTGTGAATATATCGAGAGATTTTTATCAGAGTTCCTATTACTACGTTTATTTTTTCTTTGAAGACTTTAGATTGAAGACTTAGAACTAGATAACTAGTGTGCTAATTTTAAGGTGGTGCAAAAGATAGGTGAGAATACTTTAGAGTTTTTGTCTGTATCAAGGATTCATGGATTATTGTCACCTATCACCTATGAGTTTGCCTATCTCAGGAAGAAACAGTTAATCAAGGTAGTGGTGGTAGTAAGAGTAGCAACTGTTATAATAATGATAATAAGAGCTATGATAATTATTCTTGGAATTATCTTAAGAGTATCACATGCTGCTAAGCATTTTAAGTGTATTAATGTTCTTTACAACCTCCTCAGGAAGATATCATCATTGTCTTTGTTTTATAAGGAATAAACAGACATATAGACTTTTTTTTCAAGCTATAATAAATAATTGATAAAGTTGGAATTTTAATGTTGAACCCTGAACCTCGATATCTTTGTTCTACCAGATATGCTATTTTGCTTGATCATAAGTTGGACAAGGAGGTACCCTAGCTTTTGAAAATCTATAATTAAATTCAAGGTGCCTTCATAACTGTATTTGCGGCTCTAGGAATAATGGCATAAGAAGGGAAACATGTGGTCTAGAGGAGAAAGTGAAAATGTACTTACATCTTTGACAGACATACTGAGTTTCTCAGATTTCACCCCCTTCTCCTCATTCCCTCTGCTGCTGCTAAGTCGCGCCAGTTGTGTCTGACTCTGTGCGACCCTATACATGGCAGCCCACCAGGCTCCTCTGTCCCTGGGATTCTCCAGGCAAGAGCACTGGAGTGCATTGCCATTTCCTTCTCCATCATCTCCTCTCCAAGATAATATTGAGGATATTGGAAAATATACCATCTTTCAACTCATACCAAAGCAGGATACTCTTCATTGTGCAAGGGATGGTTGAGGTTGGTTTAAGGATAGTGTTTTCTAGCTGCCTCTCCCCAGGTCTCAAAAGGACAGGGGGTATTGTCCTCCTTGCATTCAAGTTTCCCCACCAATATTTCACATACATGACCAGGACAAACCTGGGGTTCAGGTTTGGATTCTTTTTCTCTCTTTTCATCTCCCCCATATATCCCTCTATCAGACAGATAAAGATTTTCTTTTGCTTCTCTTTATTAAATACATGTTCTATTATAGGAAATCACACCTCTGAATGAATATTCGCTGTACTATTCCTAATTAGAAAAGTACTGTACTAGAGAAATCTTTTCTTTTGCTCATTCATAAATCTCATTCTCTTGCTTGAAAAGAAACATGTCTGTCCTCTTTCCCCCAGGAATCATAACTTAGGGCTCTGCCTCAAAAATAAAAGCTTCTAAGGAATGGGATCACTGACTCAATGGACATGGGTTTGGGTAGACTCTGGGAGTTGGTGATGGACAGGGAGGCCTGGCGTGCTGCTGTTCATGGCGTGGCAAAGAGTCAGACACAACTGAGCAACTGAACTGAACTGAAGGAATGGGACTTAACGATATAAAAAATGCACTGATTTGATATTTTCTTGTGTCAATATTAACTTAAAAATTTCCAAGCATCACTAATCCATGCCACTTTTTACAAGAGAATCCCTGCAGAGGGGTTATTTTCTCCTGCAGCCCCCCCAAATGGTAGTTTGAGAGAAGTTGAGGCCATTTCCTTTTCAAGACTAGAAATCAGAAGAATATGCATCTAGGACTTGTTGTATGTCTTTGAACAAGTTGCTTTATTTTTCTGTATTTAAATTTTTGTCTAATAAAAATATACTAAAATAGATGTTTATCCTAGCTAATGGAGGTGAGATTTCTTTATCAACTACAGATTTTAAAATAACTTTTTAGAATTTTTCTGAGACATAAAAGATCAATAGAAAAGAGGTTACTATTTATTCATCTATATCCTCACTTATAAAAGGATTTTTTTTTTTTACAATCCTTATAACATTTCAAAACCAACAGTGAAAATTCCAGGTGTGAACTGTAAGGAAAATGTGTATAAAATACCTGCCAAAATAACCTTACAATCTGGAAAGGATTTCTTATCATAGGTATTTTGATAAAATAATGGTTATTTAGTGTTTTATTAATTTAGAATACCTTCCAGATAGATGAAAACCTTTTTTCTTGAGCATATGTATTGCACCTTACGTTGCTATAGTTATGAATGCTTTTCAGATCCTAGTGCTGATCTATCACATGGTATATTTTCCCCACATACATTGTAAATAAAGTTTATAAATAAATGCAGTTAATAAAGATTTGTTTAATAAATTAAAGAAGTTTCAGCTATGAACAAAGTATGAGAAATAGGGAATTCTGAAGTCACTTTCTTATGTCTTATAAACCTTCAGAAAACAGAGTTCTTTAGGCAGAGTATTTTTGAATGCAATTCTTACTCTGAATCCTCACACAGTATACAAGGCCATGGTTATTTTTTGCATACATGAAACAAAACTCTCATGTGATATTCCATTGAATCATTGGATAATGAACAGTGAAGGAGTAGGCATGATATAGATGTGTATATTTTCTTTAATTTTACTTCAAGCAGCAATTTCAAGAAGATGAGGAAGCACATCATAACTTTCTGAGTAGAGAGAAAAAACACTGGACAGTCTGTTACTCAGCTACTTCTATCTTCATAAAACATATTAGCAAACAGCCAACTTGCAAATGCATAGGCAAATGATGCTCCACTGATAAGGATGTACTGGCTCCAAGAAACAGGAAAGTCCAGATGCAGTAGGAGCGTCACCCCACGGTAGAAAGAATCTTTGATTTTAAATCACTTTTATCTTTTTCATATATCTCACAAGATTGAGAACGGGGAATCTGAAGCTTTAATCTTAGCCATCCCTCAAATATGTCATCTGTACAAATTTGTAATCATACACTCTGATGTTATTAAATTTTCTACAAAAAGAAAAGTGATTCTAAGAAAAAAATCTAATTTTAATTCTGATCACAATGAAGTCAAAAGACTTTTATAAATATTACCAAGTTAAAGTAAAATGAATTTGCAGGAACTGATACAGCAATTTTTGGTGGGTCACACTTCTTTTGCTAGGAAGATGGTTATGAAATGTTATGGGGAATTGCATAAAATTGTGTGGAAGAACCTGACCATGCAAGTTGTAGTCCATCATCGGGCAGGACTGGCATCATCTGAGAATTTATTCAGTTCAGTCGCTCAATTGTGTCCAACTCTTTGCAATGCCATGAATGGCAGCACGCCAGGCTTCCCTGTCCATCACCAACTCCTGGAGTTTACTCAAACTCATGTGCATTGAATCAGTGATGCCATACAACCATCTCATCCTCTGTCGTCCCCTTCTCCTCCTGCCTTCAATCTTTCCCAGCATCAGGGTCTTTTCAAATGAGTCAGTTCTTCTCATCAGGTGGCCAAAGTATTGGAGCTTCAGCTACATCATCAGTCCTTCCAATGAGTATTCAAGACTGATTTCCCTGTGGATTGACTGGTTTGATCTCCTTGCAGTCCAAGGGACTCTCAAGACTCTTCTCTATTGGACCACAGTTCAAGAGCATCAATTCTTTGACACTCAGCTTTCTTTATAGTCCAGGTCTCATATCCATACATGACCATGACTACTGGAAAAGCCATAGCTTTGACTGCTGCTGCTGCTGCTAAGTCACTTCAGTCATGTCCGACTCTGTGCGACCCCATAGACAGAAGCCCCCCAGGCTCCTCCGTCCATGGGATTTTGCAGGCAGGAGAACTGGAGTGGGTTGCCATTGCAGAAGTTTAGGCCCCATCTCAGAACTAATGAGTTAAAATCAGTCTTTTCATAAGATCTCCAGGTGATTTTTATGTTTATTAAAATTTGTAAGGCACTGTTTTAGATCATATAATAGAATTAGCAGATGATATTTTATAATAAAGTTAAACATCAAGTTACCTAAGATTTAAGTTTTCTAATCTATATTATCACTGAGCATTTGCATTCTAATTCTTCATCTTCTTTTCTTATACCCCAGAAAGATTTGACTCATATATTACATGTTTCTATATGAAACTGAATTATGAAAAGCATTCTTGTTTCCAATTTGATAGGCAGTGACAAATTCTAAATCAAGAGGACTACATTTGACAACCATTTTATCCACCTAAATATACATGCAAAAATTTGGCTAATTTCCAAAGTCAGCATTATAGTTGATTGATACAAATATGCTTCCTTATTCAATATCAAATCAATTTATGAGAATTTTCTTTTGCCTTCTGAGCAGCTTCCATGAGGATTCCAGTCTGATATAACTGTGCATGCACTTTCTTACTTAAATGTATAAACCTCTTGCAGCTTCAGGGTTCCTAATGCAGTATATAATTTGCTGCTAAAAATAGAAACAAAAATCTCCTCAAAATTTCAAAATTTTCAGATTTGCCTCACATGAAAATGTCTTGAGAGTACTTTTACCCGAGAGTGGAAAACAAGATCACCTTTTAGAGACAGCTTAATGTTCCTGATTGGACAATGTTGACAAGGAATAAAGATATTGTAGAAGTTCATGAAAAACAAGGAAAAATAGGCTTTTACCCTCAAGAGTAACCGTGTGTTTATTATTTGTATAATATATATTTGTATTATAAAATTATATCAGTTTGCTCTACTCAAGTATACAATATGGCCCTTCAGATGTTAGAATTAAGAGCATTCTATTGAAATATATGTCAACATTATTTAATCTAGAGAAAGACATAATGCTACTTTTGATCTATTTCAATGTGAACCCCTGTCATGTTAAACAGAAAGAAAAATGAAAGAGTTTAATTTTCCTGAACTGGTTTTTATTATAAGAAATCTATAGTAATATTTTACAAAGCTCTTATCTCCTTGGGATTCTACTGAAGGTAAGTTTATCACAGTGATTCAGTTTTTAAATAAACTAAAACATATGGGCATATTTTCTGGTTAAAACTGACATCAGAGAGAGGGGATTTTTATTAGTATATGTTTAAATGAAACACTTGTAAGATAAGTTACTTAATTTTAACCAATAAAAACATGAGATTTAAGTATTTTTTAGGATATTTTTGACAGGTACAATGTTCATCTCTCAAATGAGCTCTTGGTTACTTAATCTTTGAAGCAGCATCCTTATTTCTACATGTAAGCTTCTCAAACATTTCTTATTTTCTTCCAAGCCATCATTATGACCTCCATTTCCTGAAAATTGAGAGAGCCAATGTTTGTACCTTCTGAAAGAGCCATATGAGAGAGAATAAAGGATCTTGTTATATAATTAAAGTGGGGAAAGTTTCAAAGAATTCTTCCTTCCTTTTTTGGTTTCTTGCCACCACTTATTAATTTTTAAAAATTGCCCATATTTTTTTTATTTTATTTTTTTTACATATTTCAATGTGCTTCTCCCAAATCATCCCACCCTCTCCCTCTCCCTCTCCCTCAGAGTCCAAAAGTCCGCTCTACACATCTGTGTCTCTTTTGCTGTCTCACATACAGGGTTATCATTACCATCTTTCTAAATTCCATATATATGTGTTAGTATACTGTATTGGTGCTGTCTCTTATACACATCTAGATGTGTATAAGAGACAGGCATAGCAGATATCTTATGATAATTTTTCAATCCATATTTACAAACCCTTTAGATTTGTTCCACAAAAGCAAACTCCCAGGCACTCAGCCTACAAAGACCCTTTGGTGTATGCACTTCACTCTCCAGGACTCTTGTCATCGAAGTAACACGGAGGTTATATGAGAATCTTCTAACATACGGTGCCCCCACACTAAGGCATCAGAACATT
>SJYX01000707.1:57694-102005 GCA_006410675.1 Oreotragus oreotragus | reverse complement strand
CCTTTTTTCCACTTTTTTTTTTTTTTTTTTGCTTTTTTGAGTTTTTTTTTTTTTTTAGCATGAATGCATGTTAAATTTTATCAAATACTTTTTCTACATGATCACATGTTTTATAGTCACACGTTTTCAATAATCTTCACAATACTAAAAATAAATATAGATTATATCAGAAAAGAAACACAGATCAATATAACTATTTAGCCTAACCTCAATAGAAAACAAACAAACAAAAAATTCACCTTCTAAAATTTTGGTAAAACCATCTACTTCTTCCATCCTTAAAAGGATCACAAGTAATTATAAAATAATGAAGGGGGATAGTGATCATCTGGAGGAAATTTTGGGGGATCTAAAATTTAGTTTGGCATTATTCAAGGTTAAATTGGACTTGAGAAAATAAACAACTAAGAAGGAATGCTAGTTGCGTGTGCCTCTCTGTGATACAGAGGTAAGAGAAATGACAGTAGAGACATATTAGTCAAGACTTCAAAAAAATTTCGTATATTTGAGCATAGTTCTATCTAGTAAGATAATTTAGATGAAGTTTGGAATTCCTATATGCAGGCAAATCCTTCTTGGAAGATAAATGCTAATAAGATAAAGCATTTAAAAGCTGGAATAACTTTAAGAAGACTGAATCACAAAGAGGATAAGGAGGTCTGACCCACGTTTTTTAATGAATGCCACAGTATCTGTTAAGAGACAAAACAGAGATCAAGATTCTGTTTTCATCCCTCAAGACTTGAAAATCAAATATTTCCTGTATTTGAATTCTAGTTCCTATGTCTGCTAAGTTTTGAATTTCATTGTTTGATAAGTTAAAATATTGATAGGAATTACAGCATCTCATATAGTGTTTAGGGAAGGTTAAGTTATATAACATGAAAGTTCCCAACATAAATTATTTAGTCATTAAAAAAAAATGTGTCTAGTTTTATGTGAGGGAACAAGACTCTTTAATATAAAATTGGTGCCCAGATTTGTGTGAGGGAAAGATATGCTGAGATGGTATTTTTTTTATGTAATAAATAATTTGTTGTCCTCTGTGCTGAATATTTTGAAAAATGTTTGGTAGAGTAAAAGGATACTCTATAAATCTAAAATTTGTTTATTTTTTGACCTAATCATTTATTTCAAATTAGTATAATATTAAAAGCCATGAAATTAAAAGATTCCTTGGAAGAAAAGTTATGACCGACCCAGATAGCATATTCAAAAGCAGAGACATTACTTTGCTGACTAAGGTCCGTCTAGTCAAGGCTATGGTTTTTCCTATGGTCATGTATGGATGTGAGTGTTGGACTGTGAAGAAAGCAGAGCACTGAAGAATTGATGCTTTTGAACTGTGGTGTTGGAGAAGACTCTTGAGAGTCCCTTGGACTGCAAGGAGATCCAACCAGTCCATTCTGAAGGGGATCAGTTTTGGGTGTTCTTTGGAAGGAATGATGCTAAAGCTGAAACTCCAGTACTCTGGCCACCTCTTGCAAAGAGTTGACTCATTGGAAAAGACTCTGATGCTGGGAGGGATTGGGGGCAGGAGGAGAAGGGGACGACCGAGGATGAGATGGCTGGATGGCATTACTGACTCAATGGATGTGAGTCTGGGTGAACTCTGGGAGTTGGTGATGGACAGGGAGGCCTGGTGTGCTGCAATTCATGGGGTCTCAAAGAGTCAAACACGACTGAGTGACTGAACTGAACTGAAAAGCACATGTTAATCCAATTATGTGGTTTTCAGACTTGGTAAATATGTTTTGATATTGGTAATAAGCAGTCTTATATGATCTGAGCATATTAAAAAAGTAAAATCACTGAATCCATTATGTTTTTCTCCCCGGGAGTGAAAAGATATATATATAGAGAAGATACTTTCACAGATACATACCCAGGATGATTTATTGGGCTGAAGAATCAAGATACATGTTTGACTTTACAGAGAACTTACATTTTTAGTTAGAAATAACTTGCTTGCAATAATATTCAAACAGTTAAAGTGTAGAAGAGAAATCAGAGGTGTGTCTGATTTGCTTTATAACAAATCCAGAAGCCTGTTTAAATGTAAATGATATCACCAGGACTAATTCATATCCAGTTTTTTCTACTAACTTTGCTTTATTCTCACTTCCCAGCATCCCTAAATTCATGTCTTCTCAGGTTTAAGTCCTTTGCAGTGGTTTGTATTGGCATTTAATTGACTGATGATGAAGTACCCATCCCTGAGCTAATCATTATAACTAGGGAATGTACTATCTTAATTGGTTTAGGCATAAGTTACATTTTCCATCCTGGACTACTTTGTTGCAAGAAATGTCAATATCTATTATAAATGATGCATAATTCCGCTTTTGAGTCATTTTTAAAAAATATTCATCCATAATTAACATCTGGTATTGAGGTAAAGATTGTTACTATCATTGTTCAGTTGCTCAGCCATATCTGATTCTTTGTAGCCCATGGACTGCAGCACGCCAGGCTTCCCTGTCCTCTGTCTCCTGGAGTTAGCCTGGACTCATATCCATTGAGTCAATGATGCCATCCAACCATCTTGTCTTCTTTCATTCCCTTCTCCTCCTGCCCTGAATCTTTCCCAGTCTCAGGGTCTTTTCAAATAAGTCAGCTCTTCGCATCAGGTGGCCAAAGTATTGGAGCTTCAGCATCAGTCCTTCCAATGAATATCCAGGGTTCATTTTCTTTAGGATTGACTGGTTTGATCTCCTTGAAGTCCAAGGGACTCTCAAGAGTCTTCTCCACCACCACATTTCAAAAGCATCGATTCTTTGGTGGTCAGCCTTCTTTTATTTTTTAAATTAATTAATTCATTTTAACTGGAAAATAATTCATTTACAATATTGTGATGGTTTGCCATACACCAACATGAATCGGTCACAGGCATGCATGTGCCCACTGGATACTGAACTCCCCTCCCAATCCGTACCCACTCGAATCCTCTGGATTGTCCCAGAGCAATATCTTTATGTGCCCTGCTTCATGCATCAGGCTTGCTCTGATCATCTGTTTTAATATGATAATGTACATGTTTCAATGTTACTCTCTCAAATCATCCCACCCTCACCTTCTCCCACTGAATCCAAAAGTCTGTTGTTTACACCAGTGTCTACTTTGCTGCCCTTCATGTAGCCTTCTTTATGGTCCAACTCTCACTTCTGTACATGGCTACTGGAAAAACCATAGCTTGAGGTATGCGGACCATTCTCAGCAAAGTGATGTCTTTTAATTTCATGGCTGCAGTCACCGTCCACAGTTATTTTGGAGGACAAGGAAATAAAGTCTGTCACTGTTTCTATTATTTCCCCATCTATTTGCCATGAAGTGATGGGACCGGATCTTAGTTTCTTAAATGCTGAGTTTTAAGCCAGCTGTTTCACTCTCCTCTTTCACCTTCATAGAGGCTCTTTAGTTTGTTTTCACTCTGCCATTAAAGTAGTCTCATCTACATAATCTGAGGTTACTGGCAATAATTCCAGTTTAAGCCCATCCAGACTGGCATTTCACATTTTGTCCTCTGCATATAAATTAAATAAACAGGGTGACAACATACAGCCTAGATGTATTCCTTTCCCAGTTTTGAACCAGTCCAGTGTTCCATGTTTGGTTCTAACTGTTGCTTCTTGACCTGCATACAGCTTTCTCAGGAGGCAGGTAAGATGGTCTGGTAGAGTCATCTCTTGAAGAATTTTCCATCGTTTGCTGTGATCCACACAGTCAAAGGCTTTAGCATAGTCAATGAAGCAGAAGTAGATGTTTTCTGGATCTCTCTTGCTTTCTGCATAATTCAGTGAATGCTGGCAATTTGATCTCTGATTCCTCTGCATTTTCTAAAGCCAGCTTGTACATCTGGAAGTTCTTTGTGCACATATTGTTGAAGCCTACCTTGAAGGATTTTGAGCACTACCTTACTAGCATGTGCAAAGAGCACAATTGTGTGGTAGTTTGAACATTTGTTGGCATTGCCCTTCTTATTGTGGTGTCTTCCCTTTTTGCAGAATACGGGCTCTAGAACACTCAGACTCTTAATAATTATGGAATGTGCGATCAGTAGTTGTGACACATGGACTTATTTCTGTCTCTTATACACATCTAGATGTGTATAAGAGACAGATGAACCAGAGTCTCCTAGATTGCAAGCGGATTATTTACCAGCTGAGCTAAGGAAATGGCAGCCTACTCCATTATTCTCGCCTGGGAAATCCCATTGACAGATGAGTCTGGCAAGCTGCAGTCCATGAGCTTGCAAAAGAATTGGACATAGCCAGTAAACAACAACAATTAGACTACTTAGATAATACAAAAGTTCTGTTTTAAGAAGTAAGGAAATAGTCAAGGCATTGGTAAGAAAATCAACATCAATGATTAATCATGGCAAGCCTTTATATTTAGTAAACAAGATTTCCACTGTATATTTATAATTATATGTATATTTACATATGTACAAAAAATTTTTCACCAGTTTCAACTTAAAAAATGGTGATAACTAGCGAGGAAATATTTCTAATAGATTTATCCAACAGAGCACTTGTACTAAAATACATAATTACTCTTAAAAATCAATACAAAATAAACCCCAAATAAAAATTAGTAATGACTTAAAAGAATACTTCACACACATATACGTATACCCAATATGCAATTAAGTACTAAAAACAAAAAGGGATGAGCAACTTCATCATTCTTCATGGAAGTTTGAATTAAATTCCAATGAGGTATTATGTAGCCATAAGAATGAAAAAAAAATTAAAACTGTGATAATGCCAAGTGTTGGCAAGGAATAATAGACCAATTGGAAAGCAAAAGCATTGCTGCAGTTATTGTGAAACTGTAGAACTGTTCTGGAAAAGTGCTTAATGTTTTTATTGGTAAAATATGTCTACTTGATGATCCAACAATTTCATTCATGGTTATTTTTTTGGCATCAGAAAACTATGACCACAAGCACGTATACATGACAGTTTATAACAGCTATTCACAGTAGCCCAAACCTAGAAACAGCCCAAATGTTCAAGAACAGAAGAACAATAAACATAGTGTGGTATACTCATTGAGTAAAATATAATTGAACAAAAAAACACTGGTGACTCACACAATGCCACCTATGCATCTCAAAATCATTATGTTGCAGTAAAGAAAGCAAACAAAAAAAGAGAAAATACCACTTTATTACCACTTCCATGAACTTAAAAAAAAAGCGGGGCTAAAGTAATTATGGTGATAGAAATCAGGAAGGAATTACTTTGGTATTTGGGAGATGGCAATGCAGGATCGACTGAAAAAAATCAGAGGAACTTTCTGGAATAAGAAAAATGTTCTATCTCTTGATTGGTGGGATGGTAATATGAGCATATTCATTTATCAAACTCATCAAAATGTATGTTTAAAATGGATATGGTTTTGTGTATGTAAATTAGACCTTAATAAAAATGCAAATTATGTTACAGAATATTGGGACCAGAAAATATTGGCATATCACTTATCACATGGAGCTGTTTAAAATTCATCCCTGGAAGAACTAAATTGACTTGAGTTAAAACAGCAGTGCTTAAATGCTGAAATTCTCTTATTTATCATTGTAATGGTGCCTGAGGGGAGACAGACTCAAAGGAATGGCAGAGATATGAGATGGATATGTTCTCCCAGAGCTTAGGTATTTTAGCATGGCGATGTCCTAGAGATATTTAATTCTGACAACACTCTTGTCTAGTGGAGGGGATGTAAATCTAAGGCTCTGAGGCTTGCACAGGCTCTGGAGCATGTGGGCTTAGTTGCCCAAACAGTATATGGGATCTTAGTTCCTTGATCAGGGATCAAACTTGTGTCCTCTGCATTGCAATGTAGATTCTTAAGCACTGGACCACCAAGGAAGTCCCAACTTTTTTTTGTATTTTCTGATAAACAGATGTCAGAATATTATTATTGGCACCAGTAGCATTTAATCATGTGCATCCAACTAAACTATCCCTCAACATGCAATCAGGTGTTAATATTTATACTTAATTTTTTCAGAGTGATTTTTACTGATAAGCTGACCTTATTACAATGTAATGCTAAATTCTAAGTTCTGTGGAGCCAGAGATCTTTTTAATCAGACAGTCTCAAAATTTGTTAAAAAAAAAAAAAGAATCACATATTTAGAAAAAATAGATCTGTGCTCTCAAAAAGTAGAAAAATTCCTTGTTGATTTTATGAAGAAAGTGATTAGGTTTCACATTTATGGGTACTTAAAATTTATTGATTAATCAAAAGATTGTTGCAATATCTGCTACATGGTATGACAGTCACTGTATAAGATGTAAGATGTTTAGCAGAGAGCCTTACTTATTTACTCACATCACCCAATGTTCCATATTTACATGCACATAGCCTCACTTTTTTTTAATGTCTGAATACAATGGATCTAAGAAGTAATTCATGATGGCATTATATCTCTGTTGTTATTTTTAAAATTAATTAATTGTTTATTTATTTCTGGCTGTGCTGGATCTTTGTAGCTTGGTGGGCTTTTCTCTAGCTGGTGGGGAGCCTTGTGCAGGCTTGTCTTGTTGTGGAGCACAGGTTCTAGGTGCGTGGGTTCAGTAGTTGTAGCTCCTCTGTTGTACAGCACTGGCTCAGTAGTTGTGATGCACAGGTTTACTTGCTCCACAGCATGTGGGATCCTCCCAGACCAGGGATGGAGCACATGTCCCCTGCATGGCAAGACGTATTCTCTACCACTGAACCACCTGTACACAGAGCCACCAGGAAGCCTCTGTCTTGGCATTTTGATGTCTAGGTTCGATGCACGATACAGGATGCTTGCGGCTGGTGCACTGGGATGACCCAGAGGGATGGTATGGGGAGGGAGGTGGGAGGGGGGTTTAGGATTGGGAACACGAGTACACCCATGGCGGATTCATGCTGAAGTATGGCAAAACCAATGCAATATTGTAAAGTAAAATAAATAAATAAATAAATAAAAATAAANCGGCTGGTGCACTGGGATGACCCAGAGGGATGGTATGGGGAGGGAGGTGGGAGGGGGGTTTAGGATTGGGAACACGAGTACACCCATGGCGGATTCATGCTGAAGTATGGCAAAACCAATGCAATATTGTAAAGTAAAATAAATAAATAAATAAATAAAAATAAAGCCCGCTTTCAACATCTTTTAAAGGTCTTTTCTCCTTTTACTAATGTAAAGTTTTCTTGGGAGGAGTGGAGGATAGTAACATACTTCTTTAACTCATTGGGTTTTCAATTTCAACCACTTTCTTTGGCCACAGGGCTCCACTCATTCCAACCTAAGTGTGTATACAAAGCAAAGCACTAGGATGTTAGGCAGTCCCTTGGGGGAGTCCTCAGCCAATATCTGATGGAATTTATCCTTTGTTTACTGTAAATTTGGGAGATTAGCCATACTGCCTTCTAAGCTTTTCCAGAAGAATTATAATTCAGTTGCTCACATTAGCACCTGGTCAGAAGGAAACATCTTTGCTTTCCTGAATTCACTCTTTCACTCCTACCAGTAAGACCTAAACCACTGTGGATAGAAAGGATGATTGAACTGGCTCCAGGTGCTGTGGCTTTGGTTTTGATAGTCACCTAGTTTCCTGGGTTCCTCTTAATATTGCATCTTGTAGGGACTGTTGTCTCAGTTCAGATGCACGTAATTATTTTTAACATTCAACTCTTCAGTTGTGTTTCTTATGCAGCAAAAGATTACTGGAGCAAGCAAAAAGATATCCATTTTTTGTTACCAATATAGTGAATCACTGTGATATTCTGCAGAGGACTAAGATGTTCTGAGACTTTCCCACTACATGACTGAAAGCAGGAGAATTAAAGTATCCATTGGACAATTTGGTGGATGTGTAATAGTTTCCTTTCTATGTTAAGTTTTACAATATTTTAGCCTTTTTCTTGAAGAGGGTCTAAAATATGGATTCAGCAGATCAGCATACCTGGTACCAGAGGCTATTACTCTATTAATACATAAAATAAAGATAAAATATCTTTCACAGAAGGTGATACTCAGCTATAAACTGGGTAGGTTTGTAGTCAACTACCATCATTCACCATTCACTATCTTTTTCTCTTTTGTATTACTTATTTAATTTTTTAGAACCTGAACCCTTATTAATTGAATAGGAGTATAATAGACATTCAGTACAGTTGCTCAGTCATGTCCGACTCTTTGTGACCCCATGAATCGCAACACGCCAGGTCTCCCTGTCCATCACCAACTCCCGGAGTTCACTCAGACTCACGTCCATCGAGTCTGTGATGCCATCCAGCCATCTCATCCTCTTTTGTCCCCTTCTCCTCCTGCCCCCAATCCCTCCCAGCATCAAAGTCTTTTCCAATGAGTCAACTTTTTGCATGAGGTGGCCAAAGTGCTGGAGTTTCAGCTTTAGCATCATTCCTTCCAAAGAAATCCCAGGGCTGATCTCCTTCAGAATGGACTGGCTGGATTTCCTTGCAGTCCAAGGGACTCTCAAGAGTCTTCTACAGCACCACAGTTCAAAAGCATCAATTCTTAGGCATTCAGCTTTCTTCACAGTCCAACTCTCACATCCATACATAACCACTGGAAAAACCATAGCCTTAACTAGACAGACCTTTGTTGGCAAAGTAATGTCTCTGCTTTTGAATATGCTATCTAGGTTGATCATAATTTTTCTTCCAAGGAGTAAGTATAATCCCCCTTATATTAATTAAAATTTCAATGCTGGCAGTTGACCATGCAATTTTACCTGAGATGTGATATTTATTTTTATTTGTTTATTCTTAATTAATTAATATATCCTATACATAAATGAACATAATCTATTAATTATAGTAAATAAATTTAAGGGACTTCGTTCAGTTCATTCCATCATAATGGCCTTTACTTCGGTGGTTGACAAGTAATGTGAGGATTCTGACAGCTGTCAATAATGTGCTTCAATTATATACCAAGGCACTGGAGAAATGAACATAGGATCAGTCTTCAGTGAACTCAAGATCAGTCTTCAGTGACTCAATCATGAAAAGAAATCATCTTATACTTATCAATGTGACAGATACTTCAAAGTCTAAAACTTCTAAACATTGAAAGAGATATAAAATAATAGGAATTATAATTATTTGCTTGAATTAAAATTAAAATGCAATTTTTGACAAAAAATATCATAATAAATTTAAATATATGAATTATAAATTCTGACCTAGTAATTCCTTTCTAGTTAAAATTCTAAGGAAATTCCTCTACAGCTACATTGGAAGGAATATTCATATCAGTATTTGCTGTGAGTTAAGCAAAATAAATAAATAAATAGAAGAGAGTAAATTCTCTACAGACAGGAGAATGAATAAATAGATTTCAGCAGATTCACTTATTGGCCTGATATTGAGCAGTTTATCTCTATTTATAACCTGAACATATCTCAGAACATAAGGTTGAATTCAAAAAATTTTACACATATCATGATACATTTTTATACCATTAAGGTAAGCAAGAAGATGATAAAGACAGAGCTTGGAATAATGTGTACCCTTAGAAGAATGTGATTAAGAAGGTGTTCAGTAGGGGCTAAGGGTATTTCTAACATTTTGTTTCTTAAATTGGGTAGAATGTACACAGAAGGTATGTGTGTGTGCACTCATGTGTGTAAATGTGTACATTTCATAATAAATAAAGGTATATAAATAAATCAAAGAGCATCTGAAAGGAGGTAATGGTCAAATTTGTCAGATGGTTAACAACTGCAATGAGTATAGAAAATGTGTCATATGTACATTTTGCTTACAAAGAGGTAATGGATGAGTGTAATGGGAGATTCATTTGAGTCCTGAAAATTAAAGCATTGTTGGGTTGGATTTAAGACAGTGGGTTTCATAGAAAATAAAGTGAAGACTTGCTGTTTCTAAGTTCAGATTTCTTAGAATTATAGCAAAGAGAGGAAGAGAGAGAGAGGTTCAGTAGCTAATGATCAAAGAAGGGACATAATAAATTTTGTTTTGCTTTATTTTTTTGTAAGTTTTTAAATGAAAAACATTGCAACATGCTTTTGTTGACTGTGCTAATAAGATGAATTTTGCCATGCAGAGAACTAAGGCAAAATTACAGGTGTTGAGTCCTCTAATAGGTGAATAGAAATGGGATGCAATGGACAAGATGGACAAATTACAGTTATTCAGGGAAAGTACAATGCATAGAAGCTACACTAGGAATACATAGAGAGATTTGGTGATGGGCTAACAAGAAATTTCTCTCACAGTTGTCTCTTTAATCTCAGACAAGAAGTGGAGATGCTAGAGACTTGAAGAGAGAGACGACATGATATAAGTTTCCTGTGACAGGATGGAGGGAATCATTTTGAACTGTTGTAGGATTTCCAGACACTATTTAAAAATGACTCTGTGATCATTTGGAGTTTTGTCTAATGAATATGAGAGAGGAAACATTATTGGCATTATTGAAAATGATGCAAGAGATACTTATAATGAGCCAGAGAATATAAGGTAAAGAAGAAAGGAGTTATGTTATGGAAAGTCAAGGAACAATGAGTGTAAATATAAAAAGCAAAGAGAGATGCTGCAATTGGAGTAAAAGAGAAACAAATGAACCTGTGTGGTGCCAAGAGATCTGAAAGAAAGAACCTTTGAACAGATAAAGAAACGGCAGAGACAATAATAGCTCTGGGAGTAATCAAGTATTACACTGGTGGATTGGGATGAGTCTTTTGTTCAGTACAGAATGGTTTCTGTCAATAAAGAGCAGTGAATTATAAGATAAGGGGAAAAACTCACTCTGGAATAAGAATTTTCTATTTCCAAAATATTATATTTCCTCTTACTTTATATGTGGAGAAGGAAAAAGACCACATAAAATTGTGACAGTTCAACAAGACTACATATCCCCAAGCATCTCACCTGTTCTTTTATTTCTGTATAAATCTGACCATCAATCAATCAAATGTTGACATTTATGGCTGATTAACCTAACACCTCGAGCATAGTCAAAGGCATGAAAAACCAACCAATGCTAGAGTTTCTAAATACTGTTTTTCCTGAAAGAGTACTTAATACATGTATTTGTCTCCCTTATAAATTAAGGTTAAGTACATTTGGTTTTATTTACTTAACGAATTTTTAAAACTTTGATTTTCTCTCCAAATTAATTTTACTGTATTGCAATATATGTATTTTGAAAGACAGCCTATAGACACAAGCGGATATAAATACAACTTTTCATGTTTGCTTGAGTGATTGACTTTTCAAAGATGTTATTACCAAAGATGATGTTTTTATGCAAACTTAAGAGAAAGAACTGTAGAGTAACAAGATTATACTAATTTGCTGATGTACCTAATGCTTTAATATTAACTTGATATTCTATTGAGAAAAATGTACATTTTAACTATCATTGTGACAATCATCAAGCAATGAGTGTATTTGTTAAATAAATCTTTGATTTATTTTTTATCAGTACCATGTAACAGAATTTTATTTACTTGAATAAAACAATTAAATAGCAAATACAGAATAGAGATTTAGCAGAGGTTGAGAATATTTTTCTGAAAATGTACGTAATCTAGTGTCCAGGGCAACATATAGAATATTATGCCATTCTTATACTATTTTGATTAGTTTAAACACTGACAAATCCTTTTTGAGAATATTTAATGGTAAATAGGGCTTCTCTGGTGACAAAATGCTGAGGTGGATGAATCAAGAGCTGGAATCAAAATTGCTGGAAGAAATGTCAACAACCACAGATATGCAGAGGTTTTCCTGGTGGCTCAGAAAGAAAAGAATCTGCCTGAAAACCTGAAGACCAGGAGTTCTATCCCCTGGAAAGGGGAATGGCTATCCACTCCAGTAGTCTCGCCTGGAGTATTACATAAACAGAGGAGCCTAGTAGGCTACAGTCCATGGGGTCACAGAGAGTTGCACATGACTGAGTGGGTAACACTTGATAAGTAATTACTTGTGTGTGTTAATTGCTCAGGCTCAGTCCTGTCCGACCCTGCAACCCCATGGACTATAGCCTGACAGGCTCCTCTGTCCATGGAATCCTCCAGGCAAGGATAGTGGATACATTTCAAGAATATATTTCTTTTTTTTAATTTATTTTACTTTACAGCACTCTACTGGTTTTGGCATATATTGACATGAATCCACCACGGGTGTACACGAACTCCCAAACAAACAAACAAAAAAATAAAATAAAATAAATAAATAAAACTTCAAAATATATAAATAAATAACAACAACAAAAAAGAATATATTTCCCTCTTCAGGGTATCTTCCAGACCCAGGGATGGAATCAGGGTCTCCTGCACTGCAGGCAGATGCTTTATCATATGAGCTATTAGGGAAGCCCACTAATGATCGCTTAATATCTAGAAAAGAAATGTGGAATTGTCATTATACGTAACCAAGTCTTGCTGCTAAGTCACTTCAGTCATGTCCAACTCTGTGCAACCCCATAGACAGCAGCCCACCAAGCTTCCTCGTCCCTGAGATTCTCCAGGCAAGAACACTGGAGTGGGTTGACGTTTTCTTCTCCAATGCATGAAGGTGAAAAGTGAAAGTGAAGTCTGACTCAGCAACCCCATAGACTGCAGTCCACCAGGCTCCTCTATCCATGAGATTTTCCAGGCAAGAGTACTGGAGTGGGTTGCCATTGCCTTCTCCTAACCAAGTCTTAAATTACAAATAAAAAATTATTAAGTTAATGTTTCATTTAAACTTTCATCAAGTGTATTGTAGTGAATACTCTCCCAGAGTAATGTTTCAAGACATAGAGTAAAAAAAAAAAAAAAAATTCCACATTTTTTTCTTACAGCTAGAAATATATTTTATTCCCAATTTAAATTCTTAGATGCTGTAAAGTTTTGCTTATTTAATAATTGAGCTCTCACTTTTTTGTTATTATTTAAAAATAAAAATAGATCATGTAATCTACCTATCCATACAATATATGGAGAAGTCAAATAATACATCTTAAATTATGGTTTAATCTTCAAATCAACCTTCAAAAATTGGGTAATACATTAAATTCCCATGAATGTGCATGTCAGAGCCTATTTTTCTCATTGTTCTCTCATTTTTTACATTTGCACTCACCTAATAACAGTGAGTTGGACAGTCATTTTAAGTACTTATATGTGCTATTGACATTTTTTATCTGTTAAATGCATTTTAGACACTCAGCACTTTTTTAATGGATCATTTGCCTCTTAATTATTGATTTATATTTTTAATATAATTACAATGTTAATGTTTTTACTCTCACTATATTTCCAATGGCCCTTGTAATCAATTTATACTTAAAATTCAAATATATTAGTCATGGTGTATTTTTGAAATCAGTATAGTCAGGGCAGATTTTCTGTTTGGATTCTTGACTTTTCCTTTCATTAATTCTGGGTTATATTACCTAAGCGCTCTTCCCTATCATGCATTGTAAAACATTATAATTTTAGGGTTTCCTTGTTTGTTTGTTTTTTTCCTGAATTTAATCTGGATGGGCTATTTAAATACAATTAATTTTTTAAGTAGATTATGAAATAGTAAGAAAAAATTGTCTTCCTGTGCCCAGTTTCCCCATGTTAACAAAAAGATCCATGATCATTAACAAATCATTCATTGCAAAGCGTCGGACACAACTGAGTGACTGAACTGAACTGAACTGAACATGCCCAGATATCTGGTTGAACATAATTTCTGAGTGTCTGTGAAGGTTTTTGGAAGAGACTGGTATCTGAATTGAGAGTCTGAACAGAAACAAAACTGTGGAGGAAGGGAAGATTTTCTCTTTCTCTGCCTGACAGAGAAAGCTTGACACACAGCTTGAGCCATGACATCTGTCTTTAGCTGTCAGCTCTTCAGACGATACCACTGGCTGTCCTGGTTTCCAGCTTGCAAATATCAGACCATGGGACTTCTCAGCCTCCATAATCACATCTACTAATATCTTATAGTAAATCTCTTCATGTGTACTCCAGATAGTTCTGTTTCTCTAGAAACCTGAGTAACACACTACCTTATTATGAGAGGACCTTATGCATTGCACGTCTTTTCGTGAACATTCAGCTGAGACTCCCATGTATATATTTCTTTCTCCAAACCTCTTTGTTAGCAATCTTTCAATCCTGTTCTTTCCAAGCAGTCAAAACACTTAGCAACTGCATATGAATAGGTGTTGATCTGTGCTATTGACCTTATATGGGTGTAGACAAAATGGAGAAGCAAATTCACTGCTCAAAGGAGTTTCATTGGCCCCTAACCTTTAGTGACAACTCTGTGTAGGCCTCTAATGCTTCAGTCATCCATTTCTGCTTGGTACCATGCTATCTTGTGGAATTGTCCACACATCAGGCCTGAGTTTTTCCTTCTTCTAAACTAATTGTAAGAAACTTTTCTTGACATCATAGGTTTAGGTTGAGAAAGAAGGGGTGGTACTGAAAGAGCAAGTGTTGAAGAAGTTTGGGCCACTAACACACATAGTAATTGTATCTGAATCTTTTCATACCATTTCCGCTTGATAGTACCTTGTTTCTGAGCCTTCTCATCCATAAGATTTCATGTCAGATAACATACAGCTTATAATGAATAGTTCTGAATGGATGGTATTTTGTATCCCACTATTGGGCATTCAGCCTTTACCTGAGTATAGTAGTCAAAGTCTGTTTCTCAAAAAGATAATAGTTATTAGACAATGTAGGAAAAAATCAGAACCTGAGAGGCCAGTGTGGTGATTTTTCCATTGGTGCTTGCCAGATGCTTCATAAACTATTCTTATTTGCCACAGACCCTTAAAGAACCATGAGATCTACTGGGTTATAACATCCAAGCAGAACAAGAAAGTGTACTAAAGCCTGCATGGGCTCCACTGATTTCTTCTGCTCTCCTTCCTGGTTAAAACAAGCACGCTTATGGTTTATACAGTAAGTGCTCTACTCAAATATGAAACAAGTTGCTGCTGTATTAAAGAAATCCTACTGATAATCATGCCTCATTTTTACTTTCACCATGGAGAGAATATATTAACAATTTTCAGATAACTGGCCTTTATAAAACTGCATAAAAAGTAGACCCTAAATTGTTTAACTTTGTATGATTTGTTTATAATTATTAGCACATACACACATATATGTATGTATATTGCAATATACATATAATGTATAAAACATGTATAATACAGATAATTATAATGTAAATTTTGTATATATGTATATTTGTAAAGTACAAAAGTCCATCTAGTCAAGGCTATAGTTTTTCCAATGGTCATGTATGGATGTGAAATTTGGACTGTGAAGAAAGCTGAGCACTGAAGAATTGATGCTTTTGAACTGTGATGTTGGAGAAGACACTTAAGAGTCCTTTGGACTGCAAGGAGATCCAACCAGTCCATCCTAAAAGAGATCAGTCCTGGGTGTTCACTGGAAGGACTGATGCTGAAGCTGAAACTCCAGTACTTTGGCCACCTCATGCAAAGAGCTGACTGACTGGAGAAGAACCTGATGCTGGGAGGGATTGGGGGCAGAAGGGGATAACAGAGAATGAGATGGCTGGATGGCATCACCAACTCAATGGACATGAGTTTGGGTAAACTCCAGGAACTGGTGATGGACAGGGAGGCCTGGTATGCTGTGATTCATGGGGTCGCAAAGAGTCAGACACAACTGAGTGACTGAACTGAACTGAACTGATAGTATACTTTATGTTGCACATACAATATTTTATGCCAATATAATCACAGTTTTTCCAAATTACTTTTGGTCTTTTTCTAGAAAGCTTTATTTTAGCATTAAAAAGATATTCTTAACTATCAAAAACTTCACCACATATTGGTTGAGTTATTCCCACTTTAATGTTTTTGTAAGATACTTGATGGACATTCCCAGGTGGCTCAGTGGTAAAGAATCTGCCAATTAGAAGATGCAGGTTCAATCCCTGGGTCAAGAAGATCCTCTGGAGAAGGAAATGACAACACACTCCAGTATTCTTGCCTGGGAAATCACATGTACAGAGAAGACTGTTGGGCTATACAGTTCATAGGGTCGCAAAAGAGTTGGATACAGCTTAGCAACTAAATAACAACAACAGTGCCCCCTCTCTGCTCATTTTCTGGAGACTTTTTATCATAAATAGGTGATGAATCTTATCTGAAGCTTTTTTTTTCCTCTATTGAGATGATTATATGGTTTTTATTTTTCAATTTGTTAATGCTTTGCTTTGGGCTTCCCAGGTGGTGCTAGTAGTAAAGAATCTGCCTGCCAGTGCAGGAGAGACAAGAGACTTGGGTTTGATCCTTGGGTCAAGAAGATCTTCTGGAGAAGGAAATGGCAACTTACTCCAGTATTCTCACTGGGATAATTCTTGCTATGGATAGAATTCTTGGATAGTATTCTTGCTGTGGATAGAAAGCCTGGCAGGCTACAGTCTGTGGGGTCACAAAGAGTCTGACACAACTGAAGTGACTGAACATATATGCATGCATACATCTTTATATGAATTAAAAGACTCTCCATGACTGGTATTGTAATGCCTTCTGATTCCTCTCTGATTTTTTAACCTCATTTGTGACACTAATTATCAAATGTTCATCAATTTTTATAATTAAGACAGAAAACTATAAAAGAGAATAGATTTCACTGATTTTTCATAAAGTAATATTCTTTGCTTGGTTGAGTATTCCCAGTTTATTTTAATGCAAAACATAGTAATTTTATAAACAAAGATATCTGTAATAACAAAACACAACCACATAAATACACATATTCTGAAGAAGTCATAGTAGAACATGAGTGTTAATCTTTATTGCTGTAGCTACAGAAAATGTAGAAGAATCATCACTTTGACCATCTGTTCTACTTTCTACTCATTCATTCTAATGGAAGAGAAAATCTAGAAAATATATAACTGCCAAGAATATAAATATACCTACTGGCAAAGATTAATGATCCAGTACAATGAACGGTGAATCAGCTGTATGAATTCCATCCCACTTGAACAAACATCCTGAGCTGTGAAAAATAATGTGAATTAGACTTACCAAATGATAATGGAAATCTTTGATATAAGAGATGAAAACAATGAAATTCCAGTTGCCTATTAAATTCATTTACTGATCAGTAGCTTGGTAAGTTTAAAAATTAACAAGACAGCTAAATAATTATGTTCACTTGTGAGCGGGGAAAAAGTGAATAACTCACAGGCAAGAAGGCAAAGATTTAAGCTGAGATTTCATATTTTTGTAGGTCTGCTCCTACAGTAAGGCTACAGCAATTCTAGATTGCATATTAGGGTCTGACACCAGAAGTGGCAGTTAGGAGTAGAGTGGATGGTCAAGGGAGAGTCATCCCTTCAGGCTGAGCTGATTGCCAAAATAGAGGCACACCATTTGATTTAACATTATTGAAGAGTAAAGGTGAAACTGAATACAAGATGGCAGAGTAGAAGGATGTGTGCTTATCTTCTCTTGCAAGAACGCCAAAGTTACAAATTGCTGCTGAACAACCATCAACAGGAGAATGTTGAATTCCACCAAGGAAAGATACCTTACATCCAAGGGCAAAGAAGAGCCCCAGCAAGACAGTAGGAGGGGCGAAATCATGTTTAGAATCAAATCCCATACCCACAAAAATGCTTAGAGGGCTGAAATAAACCTTGTGCCCACCAGGACACAGAGGCCCCACAGAGACTGAGCCCGAACTGTGTTTCAGTGACTCCTGTGGAGATATGGGTCAGCAGTGGACTGATGAAGCTGCAGGGACTCTGGGTGCAGTAGATCTGGGTATGGCATAAGCCCTTTTGGAGGCGATCACCATTAATCCCACCATAGAGCAGCCAGAACTTACCCAGGGCTGAGGAAACAGACTCTTGGCAGGCATAAACAAAAGCTTGTGCACACCAGGACCCAAGAGAAAGGAGCAGTGATCCCACAAGAGACTGACCCAGACTTGCCCATGAGTGTCTAGGAGTCTCTAGCAGAGGACTGGGTCTGCAGTGGTCAGCTGCAGGCTGGGGGCACTGAGTGCAGCAGCAAGTGAATGGGATCTTCTAAAGGAGGTCATAATTATATTCATTACCTCCACAATAGTATCAGTTCAGCTGCTCAGTCATGTCCGACTCTTTGTGACCCCATGAATTGCAGCACGCCAGGCCTCCCTGTCCATCACCAAGTGCACTGGGATGACCCAGAGGGATGAGATGGGGAGGGAGGTGGGAAGGGGGTTCAGGATGGGGAACACATAAACACTCACGGCTGATTCATGTCAATGTATGGCAAAAACCACTACAATATTGTAAAGTAATTAGCCTCCAACTAAAGTAAATTAATTAATTAAAAAGCAAACAAACAAAAAAATCTGAAGATCTTATAAAGATCTTTACTGTAACAATTTTACTGTGTAATAACTGTGTAATAATCTTAGGAAGATCTTTACTGTAATGATTTTACTGTATAAGGACTGAACTACTGTAATAGTTTTCATTGTACTGGTAAGGAGGGGTTAAAGAAGTGTCAGTTAAGTTCAGTTCAGTCGCTCAATCGTGTCTGACTGCGACCCCATGAATCGCAGCACGCTAGGCCTCCCTGTCCATCAACAACTCCCGGAGTTCAATCAGATTCACGTTCATCGAGTCAGTGATGCCATCCAGCCATCTCATCCTCTGTCGTTCCCTTCTCCTCCTGCCCCCAATCCCTCCCAGCATCAAAGACTTTTCCAATGAGTCAACTCCTCACACAAGGTGGCCAAAGTACTGGAGCTTCACCTTTAGCATCATTCCTTCCAAAGAAATCCCAGGGCTTATCTCCTTCAGAATGGACTGGTTGGATCTCCCTGCAGTCCAAGGGACTCTCAAGAGTCTTCTCCAACACCACAATTCAAAAGCATCAATTCTTCAGCGTTCAACTTTCTTCACAGTCCAAATCTCACATCCATACACGACTACTGGAAAATCCATAGCCTTGACTAGACGGACCTTAGTCGGCAAAGTAATGTCTCTGATTTTGAATATGCTATCTAGGTTGGTCATAACTTTCCTTCCAAGGAGTAAGCGTCCTTTAATCATGGCTGCAGTCACCATCTGTACCCAAGGTCTTTTAACTGGTAAATAACACAGTCAGGATTTGAACTCACTGTAAGAGCCCAAGGCTCTCAGATACCCGCTAAAGTGACTCCCTGCCAGATTCTGGATGGCACACCTGGTCTCTCCGCTGAGTTCCAACAAGTCTGTGTGCTGATTAAAAGCAGCATGAGATTTAACAGCTATGCATAATCCAGTCCCTTTGACTCCAAATTTGAGGGCATCTCAAGCAAGAGTTGGTTTTTTCCCTTTTAGGGGATAGAGTTTAGCGCAAATTGGGGGTCTTTCTTGAGTCTTAGTGGTTCCTTATTATGGTGTTTATTGATGTAAATGAACCAGTGAATGCATGAATGAATAAATAAATGTGTAAGTGAATGAAGACAAAAAGGGTCACACGTGAGTATCCATGTTGGCATTCAAAGTTGGTGCAGGATGATATAGTCATATATTTATAAGCCTGGTGACAATTGTTAGCATTTTGGGTATTCAAGTATACAGTGTGTAGATTCTCAGGTAATTGAGATAATATGATTTATCTTGAATGATTATTTTAAAAAGGCAAACTATGAACAAAGATGGAGTATGTGTTCTGAAGTAAGGTTTATAGCTAATACTGATCTGTCCTACTGATGTTCATATGAAGAAAATAGGACCTAGTTTCTTCCTTCTAAGTCACATACAGACTTATGCATGTGAAAATAGTGTTTCAGTTCTGGGTTTCAGTTGGAGAGTTTAATACTTCATATATTTTTTATTATAGTTTATATTTACAGTATATATTTTATTACATATTTGATATTTATACTATATATTTTATATCTTACTATAAGTGATATTTTTTTAGGAAAATAAATTGATGGTCAGATTATTCCATCGCAAATTAAATAAATAAATGAAAGGCTTTGTAAAGTCATAGAGTAAGATAAAGCTAGGATTACTTGTGAGAATGTGCCGTGACACTCGGAGAAGGCAATGGCACCCCACTCCAGTTCTCTTGCCTGGAAAATCCCATGGACGGAGGAGCCTGGAAGGCTGCAGTCCATGGGGTCGCTGAGGGTCGGACATGACTGAGCGACTTCACTTTCACTTTTCACCTTCATGCATTGGAGAAGGAAATGGCAACCCACTCCAGTGTTCTTGCCTGGAGAATCCCAGGGACGGGGGAGCCTGGTGGGCTGCCGTCTCTGGAGTTGCACAGAGTCGGACACGACTGAAGCGACTTCGCAGCAGTAGCAGCAGCAAGCAGTTCAATGCATGAGAATTGGAAAGAGAGATACAGGATCAGCTCCGTTTGGAAGTGAGTGAGACGTGCTGAGCTCCTCTGAAGTAGGAGCTGCAAACTAGAGCAGATTTATAAAAGGCACAGCCCCTGCCCTTCTACTTGATGCTAAGCTGTATCACTCTAACTGTGTCCTTCACCAAGTGCAACGTGATGCCTGGGGTACTCAATAGCCAGCCTTCTTCAGCGGACAAGGAAAAGAAGGGACAGAGGACAGAAGCTCCTGTGGAAAAGACAAAGCCTCACAGAGAGTAAGACTTCAGTTCACTTGTGCAGGATGCCGTCACCCAGGGCAAACTGGCACAGAGTATCTCGGCATCCTCAGGAGCTGGCCCTAACTCAGAGGCAGTCATTAGCGCCAGCAGGTAGGTGTTCTCTGACTGCTGAGAGTCAACCCAGAGCCTGTCCATTCTGGCGCAGCTTTCCTAGCTCCCTGCTTCTCTATCAGTACAGGGCCTGCCAGCATCTCCTCCAGGGTCTGGGGAAATGTTCTGACATGTTTTTATTGTCTATTAATTATTGTCTTCTCCCTGAAGAGAAATTTTTTTTTTGACAAGTTAAAAACCTCTCTCTGCAATAAAAATGCCTTCAGGCTTTCTGAGCAATCTCTGCATTTGAAGAATATCTCTGGGAAAGATGCTACAGTGGAATCTTCCCGTCATTTGTCAGGCCAGTATCTGTCCATCAACCAGAAGCAGCAGTTTTTACTTAAGGCTCAAAGTGGGATATAAGCATAACCCTTGGCAACCATGAGAGAGTCTCAGTTGCTCCTGTCCTGTGTTCCTGGGCTGACAGTGCACAATTCTAGGAGAGAAATTTCAGGAGGGGGGAGGGTCTCATGTGTAAGTTTGTGTGCTTGTGTCTTGCTGGTGTGTCTTCACCCCAAACTGTTCCTTCTATCCCAGGTATACTGAGGACAATGGCAGCTATGTTATAAAGCTTGTACAGCCATATTACCAAGTATTAAAACGGGTCTAGAGAGGTGTGAGTGATGAAAAGGGATGAAGACTCTAAAGGGGCAATAGTGACTGGAGAAAAAAAAAGGGTAGGAGTGGAGGGGCATAACATGGTCTGTTTTCTGAAGACAATGAACTTCAAAGAAGGTTAGTAAAAAATAAACATCATGCAAAACAAACATGGTGAGAAA
Source organism: Oreotragus oreotragus (assembly GCA_006410675.1). Lineage (NCBI taxonomy): Eukaryota > Metazoa > Chordata > Mammalia > Artiodactyla > Bovidae > Oreotragus > Oreotragus oreotragus. The sequence goes on along the minus strand of SJYX01000707.1, from coordinate 80,505 downwards.
TAAACCAAAGGGACACAACAACTGAATGCAATGAGTAAAACCCAAGCAGATCCTGAAATTTTAAAAAAATATTAATATATTTTGGGGATTATTGAAGAAATTTAAATTTTTGAGAGTATTCCACCATAGTGCTAAATCAAAGAAAAATTTTGATTCAAAATCCAATATAATTGCTTAAATAGAAAAAAGTAAAAACACTTTGGGAATGTTTCAGCATTAAATATCATTCTACTCTATAAATCACTTCTCAGAGCCAGCCTTGAACCTGTATTGCCCATCCCACCCTCTGTGAATCATAGTTCATCATTGGAACTCAGCCTATTGGGATTGGAAAGGGAGGAGCAGAATGGAGATCAGTCAAAGCAAGAGTGAGGCACAAAGGCTAGAGAGAGGAAGATCTAGATGACCAGGTAAAAGTCAGTCAAGACAAGCCCAGAAGGAACAAACAAACTTCTGTTCCCAGCAGTGCATTGCAAGGAGCCATGGTCCCCTGAACGAGCCATGGCACGCATTGTTAGAGCTAGCTGAGTCTACAAGTAGCGATTATGACATCCCAAGTTAAAAACAATAAATCCATTGTTCGTGATGACAACAGAGTAATGGAAGGGATGGTTGCTTTAAAGGAAAAAGATAGTAATGATCTGGATGATAGATCTAGATCTAGTAATGATCTCCCTGCCCCACCCAGCCCTGATTCTGGCCAGGCTGGCCCTAGCTGGGGCTGAGTCTGCAGGTGCGAAGGAAACTGGGGCACATTTGTGAGAAGAGGAGGAAAGTGAGGACAGGGAATCTGGTAAGAACAGAAACACTGAAGAAGCATAAGCTTCCTTCTCTGTCCCTCATCCTTTGATACTTTTACTCCAACAGTTACTAAATGCCCAGGGTGATTTATGAGCCATGATGGCCGGTGAAGGGAAAAAAAGAGATTCTACTTTCTTTTCATTCCCAAGTCTGTGCCCACAGGAGGTATGAAGGAGAGTCCCTGGAAAACAAGTAGATAGAAACTCCAAAAGCTTATTAGGGAGATCCTGTGACCTGCAAACTAAAAAGCAAAATATATGACTTCTATATATAGTGCTAATTATGATGGTAAATGTTGCACACATAAACAGCATAAAACCAGCAGAAGGGAGGTTTCCTCATGAGCTAGTGGGGAGAGAAAAGCAGCAAATATTTCATTTACCACTGAGGTTGGTTTAATAGGCAGACTTGGTCTGTGCCAGGAAATTTCTACCAAGAGTAACAAAGTATATGATGCATATGTAAGACCAAGGCTAAGACTTTACAGACAGCAAAGGGCCCAGAATCTCTGTGATATCATAAGGCACACTCTTGTAGAGTCCACTCAGTGACTACTAATTGAGCACCTCTACTATTTGCAGCCTTGAAATTAAAAGACGCTTACTTCTTGGAAGGAAAGTTATGACCAACCTAGATAGCATATTCAAAAGCAGGGACATTCTTTTGCCAACAAAGGTCCATCTAGTCAAGGCTATGGTTTTTCCAGTGGTCATGTATGGATGTGAGAGTTGAACTGTGAAGACATCTGAGCGCTGAAGAATTGATGCTTTTGAACTGCGGTGTTGGAGAAGACTTTTGAGAGTCCCTTGGACTGCAAGGAGATCCAACCAGTCCATCCTAGAGGAAACCACTCCTGGGTGTTAATTGGAAGGAATGATGCTAAAGTTGAAACTCCAGTACTTTGGCCACCTCATGTGAAGAGTTGACTCATTGGAAAAGACTGTTGCTGGGAGGGATTGGGGGCAGGAGGAGAAGGGGACGACAGAGGATGAGATGGCTGGATGGCATCACGGACTCGATGGACGTGAGTTTGAATGAACTCTGGGAGTTGGTGATGGACAGGGAGGCGTGGTGTGCTGCAATTCATGGGGTCGCAAAGAGTCGGACATGACTGAGCGACTGAACTAAACTGAACTGAACTATCTACCAAATCCTGTGGTCATTTGCTAGGATGATACTTTGTCTGCAGAAATTCATGCAATTTGTCCAAGTTCCATATCACAGAGTCTCTTTACCATACTGAGTGTCCCCTGGCAAGAAAATAATATGATCAAATGAACAGTTTTGGGGAACATGCATTAAGGTTCAATGGTCTTCCATATACACACAAACACACTCACACATGCATACACATATACACTATTTTCTTTAACCAGAGGCACTCTTTTGTCAAACAAAACATACATGTAACTCAGAAATAACAAGCCCCTGCAATATCTTTGTAAGTTTTAAGTTTGGTTTGAGCTCCTTAACTTCCTATCTGTGGCAGAACAAAGCCCTGTGCAGACACCTGCGACCTCCTGGGGGCTAGGTCATGCACAGTCTGCTTTGCTTGAAGACTCTTCTGTCAAACAGACTGCTCCTATTCTTTGTGATGTTGATGTGAAAACATTCCCATCAAGATTTTCACCACTAAGCATATTCACACAAATCATTTGGAGTTATTTTCTAATTATTGGTGAAACATAATGATGCATATTTTTCTTACTGAAATATAGTTGCTTTACAATTTTGTGTTAATTTCAAGTGTATAGCAATCAAGTGTATAGATAATTTCAAGTGTTATACATAGAGATATGTCTATTATTTTTTAAATTCTTTTATAGGTTATTGTAAAATATTGAGAATAGTACCCTGTGGGATATAGTAGGCCCTTATTGATTGTCAGTTTTATATATAGTGGTATGTATATTGCCTGGAGAATCCCATGGATGGAGGAGCCTGGTAGGTTGCAGACCATGGGGTCACGAAGAGTCGGAAACAACTGAGCAACTTCACTTTCACTTTTCACTTTCATGCATTGGAAAAGGAAATGGCAGCCCACTCCAGTGTTCTTGCCTGGAGAATCCCAGGGACGGAGGAGCCTAGTGGGCTGCCACCTATGGGGTCGCACAGAGTTGGACACGACTGAAGTGACTTAGCAGCAGCAGCAGCAGCATATCTTAATACCAAGCTCCTAATTTATGCCTCTGCCCCACTTACCCTCCAGTAATCATGAGTTTATTTTCTATGTCTGTGAGTCTATTTCTGTTTTCTGAATAAGTTCATTTGTAGAATTATTTTTATATTCTTTTATATCACTTTTAAAAGTGATATCATATTTGTCTTTCTTGCTTCACTGCGTATGATAACCCATTCTTGTTGCTGCAGGTGGCATTATTTCATTCTTTTTTGTAGCTGAGTAATATTCCATGCTGTGTGTATGTGTGTGTGTGTGTGCGTGTGTATATACACATGTCTTCATTGACTCTGTTGATGGACATTGTTTGCTTCCATGTTTCAGCCATTATAAATAGTGCTGCAATGAACATCGGGGTGCGTGTACTTTTTCAAATATAGTTTTCTCCATATATATGCCCAAGAGNTCAGGTGGTCTGGTATTCCCATCTCTTTCAGAATTTTCCACAGTTTATTGTGATCCACACAGTCAGAGGCATTTGGCCCCAGGTAAATAGCAGAGAGGGAGAAGGCAAAGGCAACCCACTCCAGTACTCTTGCCTGAAAAATCCCATGGGCTGAGGAGCTAGGTAGGCTGAAGTCTATGGGGTCGGGAAGAGTCAGACAAGACTGAGAGACTTCATTTTCAGTTTTCACTTTCATACATTGGAGAAGGCAATGGCAACCCGCTCCAGTGTTCTTGCCTGGAGAATCCCAGGGACGAGGGAGCCTGGTGGGCTGCCAGCTGAAGTCTATGGGGTCGGGAAGAGTCAGACAAGACTGAGAGACTTCATTTTCAGTTTTCACTTTCATACATTGGAGAAGGCAATGGCAACCCGCTCCAGTGTTCTTGCCTGGAGAATCCCAGGGACGAGGGAGCCTGGTGGGCTGCCGTCTATGGGGTGCACAAAGTTGGACAAGACTGAAGTGACTTAGCAGCAACAAATAGCAGGGCGGGAACACAGCTCCACCCACCAACAAAAAAAATTGTATTAAAGATGTTGGCCCCACCCATCAGAACAAGATCCAGTTTCCCTCTTAATCAGTCTCTCCCAACAAGAAGCTTCCATAAGCTTTTTATCCTTCTCCATAAGATAGAAAAAACCATAATCACAGAAAGCTAACCAATCTGATCACATGGATCACAGCCTTATCTAACTCAATGAAACTATGAGCCATGCCAAGGAGGGATACCCAAGACAGACAGGTCATGGTAGAGAGTTCTAACAAAAGTTCCACTGAAGAAGGGAACAGCAAACCACTTCAGTATTCTGGTCTTGAGAACCCCATGAATAGTATGAAAAAGCAAAAAGATAGGATACTGAAAGATGAACTCTCCAGGTCAGTAGGTGCCCAATATGCTAATGGGGATCAGTGGGGAAATAATTCCAGAAAGAATGAAGAGACAGAGCCAAGGCAAAACCAACACTCAGTTGTCAATTTGACTGGGGATGGAAGTCCCATGCTGTGAAGAACAACATAACATAGGAGCCTGGAATGTTAGGTGCATGAATCAAAGCAAATTGGAAGTGGTCAAACAGGAGATGGCAAAAGTGAACATCAATGTTTTATGAATGAGCGAGCTAAAATGGACTGGAATGGGCAAATTCAAGTCAGATGACCAATATAGTACTTTGATGTAATCTCAAAAACGACAGAACGATCTCTGTTCATTTCCAAGGCAAAATATTAAATATCACACTAATCCAAGTCTATGCCCTGACCTTAGAAGAAGCTGGAGTGAACAGTTCTATGAAGACCTACAAGACTCTCTTGAACTAACACCCAAAAAAGATGTTTTTTTCATTATAGGGGACTGGAATGCAAAAGTAGGAAGTCAAGAAACACCTGGACAAATTAACAGGCAAATTTTGCCATGGAATACAAAACAAAGCATGTCAAAGGCTAACAGAGTTTTGTCAAGAGAACACACTAATCATATCAAATACTCTCTTTCAGCAACACAAGAGAAGACTCTACACATGGACAATCACCAGATGGTCAATACTGAAATCAGATTGATTACATTCTTTGCAGCCAAAGATGGAGAAACACTATACAGTCAGCAGAAAAAAGACTGGGAGCTGACTGTGATTCAGATCATGAATGCCTTATTGCTAAATTCAGACTGAAATTGAAGAAAGTAGGGAAAAACCACTAGACCATTCAGATATGACCTAAATCATATCCTCCACAACTCCCCTACTTCCCCTGGAAGTGACAAATAGATCCAAGGGATTAGATCTGATAAAAAAGAGTGCCTGAGAACTACAGATGGAGGTTCATAACATTGTTCAGGAGGCAGTGATCAAGACCATCCCCAAGAAAAATAAATGCAAAAAAGGCAAAATGGTTGTCTGAGGAGGCCTTACAAATAGCTATGAAAAGAAGAGAAGTGAGAGGCAAAGGAGAAAAGGAAAGATACACCTATTTGAATACAGACTTCCAAAAATAACAAGGAGAGATAAGAAAGGTTTCTTCAGTGAAAATGCAAAGAAATAGAAGAAACAATAGAATGGGAAAGACTAGATATCTCTTCAAGAAAATTAGAGATACCAAGAGAATATTTTATACAACGATGAGCACAATAAAGTACAGAAATGGTATAGACCTAGCAGAAACAGAAGATATTAGAAGAGGTTGCAAGATACACAGAAGAACTATACAAAAAAGATCTTAATGACCCATTGGTGATCAAACCTTAGTGATGTGATCACTCACCTAGAGCCAGACATCCTGGAATATGAAGTCAAGTGGGTCTTAAGAAGCATCATTATGAACAAAGCTAGTGGAGGTGATGGAATTCCAGTTGATCTATTTCAAATCCTAAAAGATGATGCAGTTAAAGTGCTGGACTCAATGTGCCAGTGAATTTGGAAAACTCAACAGTGGAAACAGGACTTTAAAAGGCCATTTTTATTCCAATCCCAAAGAAAGGCAATGCCAAAGAATGCTCCAACTACCACACAGTTGAACTCATCTCACACACTAACAAAGTAATGCTCAAAATTCTCCAAGCCAGACTTCAATAGTACATGAACCATGAATTCCCTAATATTCAAGCTGGATTTAGAAAAGGCGAAGGAACCAGAGATCAAATTGCCAACATCTGCTGGATCATTGACAAAGCAAGAGAATATCAGAAAAATATATACTTCTGCTTTATTGACTATGCCAAAGCCTTTGACTGTGTGGATCACAACAAACTGTGGAAAATTCTGAAAGAGATGGGAATACCAGACTACCTGACCTGCCTCCTGAGAAATTTGTATGCAGCTCAAGAAGCAAGTTAGAACTGGACATTGAGCAACAGACATGGTTCCAAATAGGGAAAGGATTAAGTCAAGGATGTATGTTGTCACCCTGCTTATTTAACTTATATGCAGAGAATTGCATAAGAAATGCCAGGTTTGATGGAGCACAAGCTGGAATTTAGATTGCCAGGAGAAATATCAATAACCTCAGATATGCAGGTGACACCACCCTTATGGGAGAAAGTAAGAAGAACTAAAGAGCCTCTTGATAAAAATGAAAGAGAAGAGTGAAAAAGTTGACTTAAAACTCAGCATTTACAAAATTAAGATCATGGCATCCACTCCCATCACTTCATGGCAAATAGATGGGGAAACAATGGAAACAGTGAAAGACTTTATTTTGGGGGACTGCAAAATCACTGCAGATGATGACTGCAGCCACGAAATTAAAAGACGCTTGTTTCTTGGGAAAAAAGCTATGACCAACCTAGATAGCATATTAAAAAGCAGAGACATTATTTTGCGAGCAAACGTTTGTCTAGTCAAACTATGGCTTTTCCAAGTAGTCATGTATGGATGTGAGAGTTGGACTATAAAGAAAGTTGAATGCCAAAGAATTGATGCTTTTGAACTGTGGTGTTGGAGAAGACTCTTGAGAGTCCCCTGGACAGCAAGGAGATTCAACCAGTTCATCCTAAAGGAAATCAGTCTTAAATATTCATTGGCAGGACTGATGCTGAAACTAAAACTCCAATTCTTTGGCCACCTATTGTGAAGAACTGACTCACTGGATAAGACCCTGATGCTGGGAAATATTGAGGGCAGGAGGAGAAGGGGATGACAGCAGATATGGCTGAATGGCATCACCGACTCAATGGACATGAGTTTGAGTAGGCTCCAAGAGTTGGTGATGAACAAGAAAGCCTAGCGTGCTGCAGTTCATGTGGTCACAAAGAGTTGGACACGACTGTGTGGCTGAACTGAACTGAAAGTTGACATAGGAGACACAGGTTCGACCCCTGGAATGAGAAATTCCCCTGGAGAAGGTAATGGCAACCCACTCCAGTATACTTGCAGGGGATACATCATGGACAGAGAAGCCTGATGGGCTACAATCTATAGGGTCACAAAGAGCTGGAAACAACTGAGTATGTACACAGTACTACCAAATATAATAAAACAATTCTGAATATGAAATCTTGTGATTTTACTCTGTGTGTTTGTGTTTGTGTGTACTGTCACTCAGTGTGTGCAACTCTTTGAGACCCCTTCGACTGTTGCCTTGCCAGTCTCTTCAGTTCATGGAAATATCCAAGAACGAACTCTAGAGTGGATATCCATTCTCGTCTCCAGGGGACCTTCCCAATCCAGGGATCAAACCAGGGTCTCCTGCATTGCATGCAGATTCTTTACCGTTGGGGCACCAGTGAAGCCACAGTGATTTTACTAAGTCGTGGTAAAAATAAACTATAAAATTCAGTTAAAGATATCATGTATATCTCTATCTGTCTATTAACTATACACAAACAAATGTATGCGTGAGTATTTATGTATATATACATACATTGTAAAACCTTATATTAATAATATGTATAGACAAAATAATACTGGAAATTAATTTTAAAAAATCTTAAAAAGAATATTAAGGTAGAATATATCTTACTTTAGTTTCTGCAGAGCTTTATAAAGGGAATGCTAAGCAATAATTCAAAGAATATAAATGATGAGAATAAACTTCATTATTTCTAGTGCAGGAATTCCATCCTGAACACCTCAAATCAAAATCCCTGGCACTTAAAAATGTTCATTGATACAGTGTTTTCAGGGAAGTGTTTTTCCAGTTTTGGTAAATTATTTTTTTAAGAGTTTATCCAATAATTTTTATTTTCAACTAGTTGAATTTTACTAACAACATATGAAATCTGTTTAGTTTTCATTGAAAAATCTTGTGAAATGTTAAAAGAATATGACTCACCAATATCCACATAACCTTCTAGGTACCACAGCCTAGTTGCTTATGAAAATAATAGCATATTAAAATTAGTTTAATTCAATTTTTTAAAGTATAATATGCTGTATTAGCATATAAACTAACACAAACAAAGGTAAGAGAGAAACCAAAAATAAAGATGCACGAAGTCAAAGATAAGTTATTCTAGAGAGAGATGAACTGATAAAAGACTTCCAGTCTTGATGCTGAGTCAAGTAAAGTGATGTCAGAAAGTGATGGACAGAAAATGATCATTGGGTTTGGTCCAGTTTTCATCCATGATGAATTTGATAAATTTAAATGTGATAAAGATGAATGAAAGGATGGAAGAGTAAATGGGGAGAAATGTCTTTTCTGGTATTATTACTGACAATGCATCTGGCTTACATAACACATGAAAATATTTGATAGTATATATTGTAAATCATTTATGACCTGATAAATTTGCAAGTATTCATTGTGCCAACCTGAGTGCAGTAAAGTAAAAGCTGAGTCTTCCTAGAGGATTTTAGCAAAGAAGACAAACTCAAACATTGGTATTCCTAGACTCAAGTTTTGTGGAAGGGTAGAGAAATCTTTATGCCAGTACATGTGTAATAAAGTTTTTGCCTATAAGACTGACATCCATAAAGGTTGTTTTCTATCTCCAAAGGCCATAAGATTTGCTTTGGCATTATGTGAAGTGGGGGTGTGGCAGTCCTTGAGAAGTTTTAAATCAAAGCTTGTATTGAAAGGCTTCTATAGATATAATTTACACTGTCGAGGATGCTCAAAACATCCCAACTTTGGAAGGAAATCAAACTGAATAAACTGAAACTCCAAAGGGAGAGCCTTTCTACAGTAACAGTATATCATTGAATATTTTCTTCATAGAGAGCATTTGCTAACCCTTTATATGGCTGATGATTGAACTTGACCTTAATAGAAAGTATTTGACTTGGGAAAGAAAATCTAGCAAAGATTTGGGTGTTTGTGCTATTCCAGCTCTATAATCGTGAAAATTCAGGAGCCCTAAATGCTTGGTTGTGTTTATCTCACAGTCTGTTTGCCAAATTCTTTTGCTAAGTATCAGGTTAAGATTTTCTATAAAGTGAAATACAATTTCTGTAATCTTGCATTGTTTAGAAGAAATATTTACACATAAAGAATGGGGCCTTTCTCGAGTGCATACCATGCTTTTCACACAAGACATTCCTTATGATTGCAATAGGGTGCAATAGAAAAAAAAAGCTACAAAGCCTGAAATCTCCAAATAACAGACTCACACAATCCTTCAGCTGACACTAGATACCCAATCAGAATTTCAGATATCAAAAAATATTAAGAACATTGTACTACACTGAATTTTGTACCCCTGTTCCAAATTCATGTGTTGAATTCTAATTCCCCATGTGATGTATTTTTCTGTTCCTTTCTATATTTTGTCTAGGATAACATACAAATTATTTCATGTCAAGAAATAAGATGATACAACTCATAACAAAGAGGAAAATAAACATTAGAATGAGATCCACAGAAAATCTAGACACTGAGATTAACAGATAAGGATTTTAAAACAATTGAAATAATATAGAGGTATGAAAAATAACAAAATATGTTAGACAAATGATGAAATACAAGGAGAGGCATAATTGTATACATCCATACTCAAGCCTCTGAAAAAGAGAAAGGAAAAGCAATGTTTCAAAACATCTTGAAAGGAAAACAACAAATATGCTATGACAAAGAACCTGAGAAGAATAAGAGAGAAAACTTTAACAAAATCAATGAGTCAGAAAATAGGAAAAGGGTAAAAATAACTTCAATCATTTCCAAAAAACATACAGATATTAAAAATCTATATCCACCAGAGTTGTCCTGAAAATTTGTGTGAAATAATTTCAGGTAAAATAAAAACAGTGCTATAATTTGTCACCAACAGTTGTGCACTACCAGGTGTGCTTAAATTGAAGCCTAATTTCCACACTTAACTAGCTGAGTGACTTTTTCCAAGCTCATTTGCCTCTCTGTGTGCCAATTTCCTTATCTATGAATATGAGATACAAATATTACCCTTTTTACAATAACGGTTTTAAGAGCTCATGGATTTGATAAAGACACAAATCTATTTTTAGAATGCAAAATACATTTAACAAATTATTTATTTCTTTACTTTTGGCTCTTTGGGTCTTTGTTGCTGCATGTGGGCTTTCTCTAGTTGTGGTGACCGGAAGTTACTCTCTAGTTGCGGTGTATGGGCTTCTCATTGAGGTGACTTCTCTTGTTCTGGAGCACAGGCTTCAGTACTTGTGGAACACTGGCTTCGTTGTTCCTTCGCATGTGGGATCTTCCTAGACCAGGGATGGAACGCATGTCCCTTGCCTTGGCAGGCAGATTCTCAACCACTGGACCGTCAGAGAAGTCCTTAACAAATGATTTGTCATTATTTTGAAACATTGTACTCAAAGCTACTATTTACTGCTGCACCATATCTCCTCATTGAGAGAATATGCTTCTGTCACTGAGAGACAAGTTTATGTGGACATTATGAACAGGAAATTGGAATTTAACTTGAATTGTATCATTAATATAAATCTTTATCTTTCAACATCACACTTATAGTTCTGAGCAATTGGAGAAGGCAATGGCAACCCACTCCATCACTCTTGCCTGGAAAACCCCATGGGCAGAGGAGCCTGTTAGGCTGCAGTCCATGGGGTCGCTACGAGTCAGACATGACTGAGCGACTTCACTTTCACTTTTCACTTCCCTGCATTGGAGAAGGAAATGGCAACCCACTCCAGTGTTCATGCCTGGAGAATACCAGGGACGGAGGGAGGAGCCTCGTGGGCTGCCGTCTATGGGGTCGCACAGAGTCAGACATGACTGAAGCGACTTAGCAGCAGCAGCAGCAAGTTGTATTATCTCTCTGTGCATCTGTTTTTGCATCTATAAAATATGAACACTATATGTAGCTAACGTTGTGTGAACATTGTGAGTTTTAAGTTATGCAATGTATGTTTAGAGATCATAAACATATATATATTTTTAAGTATTACATATTGGATTTTTAGGCTGTAATAGCAACTACTATACCTATCTCTATGTGCTCACCCAGGATCAATTCCCAGAGATAGGATACTTGAGGGTAAAAAGTTACCAACATTTTCTAAAATGATGAGTACCATCAGACTGCTCTTTGTGTGCATGATAAGTCACCTCAGGGTGTCCTACTTTTGCGACCACAGGGGCTGTAGCCCACCAGGCTGCTCTGTCCATGGAATTCTCCAACAAGAATACTAGAGTAAGTTGCCCTTGAGTCAATCCTAAAACCTAAATGCTCACTCTCTGTGGTGCTCAGTCATTCAGTTATGTCTTAACTCTTTGCAGCACAATGGACGGTAACCTGCCAGGCTCCTTTTCCATGAAATTTTCCAGGCAAGAATACTGGAGCAGGTTGCCATTTCCTACCCCATGGTATCTTCCTGATCCAGAGATAGATAGAACCTGTATCTCTTCTGATTCCTGCATTGGCAGACAGGTTCTTTACCACTAGCACCTCCTGAGAAACCCAAATATTCATTAGGAATGTATAAAATTGTCCATTTCAATACATCCCTAAAGAAAATGGATAAAAGCATTGTTACATTCACATAATTTTTCATGTATTTTACAGCTGAGAGAAATAGCTCATATTTTCCCATTTTCAGCTAATAAAATATGGTAAATCACTATGGTTCGTAATATAACATGCTCGATGAACATATTTTAATAGTAGAATTCTAACAATTCAAACTTAAAAAGGCATTCATGTGCACTGGTGGCTGATTCATGTTGATGTATGGCGAAAACCACCACAATATTGCAAAGTAATTATCCTCCAATTAAAATAAATTAATTTTAAAAAGACATTCAGAGTACTAATTGTTTGATAATTGTCCACACAAAGTTATAATTATAATAATGACCTCTATCTGATTGTTAAGCAACAATGATTTGCATAAACAATTTTCATTGAAACATTTCAATGCTCCACCCTTTAAACTTTTAACAATATATTTTATGACTAAACCTAATTAGAACTCTTTCTTCCCAAATGAAAGAATGATGTATATTTGTGGTTTTGTACCCTTTATCTTCTTTGAAATAAGAACAAAATTAAGTCTATAAAAAATGTGCTCAGGCTAATTAAATGTGGAATGGACACTCTGAACTCATAGATTATTAGGGTTTCAGATGTCCTCAGATATCATTTTAATGTGATTTTCTTTCCCCAATATTGAAGCCCTTCTATAACTTCCTTAATAGTTGTGCCTTCTACACATGAAAGGGAATGATTAGTTTTTAGAAAGTACTTTTTACATTGAGCCAAATTTTCTCTAGTTTTGGTTTAATTCACTAGCCTAGCCCTGGTTCTGCCCTAATGATGTCTTAAGGCATCTTCAATACAACATTTTTTAAAGTGTAAGAAAACCGTTTAAAAATGAATGAAGTACTAACTTTTGATAAACCCACTTTTCTTTTAATATTATAATGGTATTTGATTCCCCCTCTTCCTGGCTCTTCTCACTGGATAAATTCAGTATGTCAACATTTTTTTGTACTGAAGGAAAACTTTTATTAATTTCATTTAAGGCTTTTATTAGTTTGACTAAATATTGCATTTTAAAAGATAAATTATGTAAAGATTTATTTTCCATATTGTCAATGCATCAAGGAGTAGGAAGTACAGTATTTGCATATCTCTTTATGAACTCCAGCAAACAGAAGAAACACAGAGGGGAACTGGGAGGCTTACCCACATGTATTAGGCATATTAATCAAAACAGTGTTTGATATTGAGCTACACAAGATTTAAACCTTTACATAAAACATTCCAAAAAGATTTTATTTGAAATAAATATATATGAAATTATCTTATTCTTGAACACCATCAAACTGTAAAGATTCTTTTTTAAAAAATTCAGTTTACTCAGAGCTCTAAATTTTCTTTTTAGTGAAAATCTCTGGACACATAAACTAAAAGTTCATCTTTTTATTCTAACTAGTTAAACTTAACTTGTAGGTAAAGATTAATAGGAGACAAAAATGTCTTTGATAATTACGAGTTAATTGTTGATTATAAAAATCAGAAAGTGAAAGCAATTTAAATACTTTGGCCACTTTTTGTCCAATGTCTCATTTATACTTTCATATTTTTAAGAATGAACATCTAAAATGGAGAATACCAAAATTCACCCCATAGAAACAGAGGATAAACTTTAAAAAGGCAATTCTTTCTGCTGCCGCAGCTAAAGCTAAAATCACCCTGCAGGTAATTGCAATTCTCTGGTACATTTAAGTAGTTCTCAATTATTAAAGTGGAATAAGGCAAAATACTCTGAGGAGAAACCCTTTTGTTTCATTTTTGATCACAGCAGTTTCTATAAGAGATCAAATTTTAATAAAATAAAAATTAATACATGATTTTGTATTTAGATAATGGAGACAAACAGTTCCTCCAAACAGTCCTTTTGATAAAAAAGAGACACTAAACAATTACTCACATGAAGTCTGCTTATAGATCTATTTCACAGCATTTCAATTATGCTTGAATGAATAAAATTGCTAGAGGACATATATTTTCTCTTCCTTCTTAAAATTGGCTAATAATCTGTTAAAGCCATTGCTAGAGGTACATTGGGGCTTGCTGTGTTCTGATTCTAAACAACCTAGTTTAGCTCTTATAAATGCAAGAACATACTCTCTATTAATCCTTTCTGCTTAGCCTCTCAGCAGGATGAATTTAAAGTCATCTCAATGGCCCCAAGCAATATTTTTAAAAAGAAGCATAGAAAAATCTTAAGAGATCATTCAGATCATTCTGATGTCAGAAAAATAACACTCCTAAGAACAGCCTTCAGTGTTCTATTTCAGACTCATTTTCAGATTCCAAAGTAATAGAGTTTTAATATCAGGAAGAGATGTTAATCAAGAATAAATTTATAGTTATAAAAAATAGTTCAGTAAGAATTTGCTCATTAGGGTACTAAATTTGAGATGCTTTTCATACTGTGTGCCCAAGGGGAACTGGTTTGTACACAAATTTGATGAATTTGATAAAATGAAGAAGGATTTAGGTTTATCATAAATAATTTTAATAATATGAAAATTAGTTAGAAGAAATGAAATATATTACTAGCAAAGAATATGCCAAAAGATAAATGATTACTTAAAATTACATTAATCAGTTCAGTTCAGTTGCTCAGTCGTGTCCGACTCTTTGCGACCCCAGGAATCGTAGCACTCCAGGCCTCCCTGTCCATCACCAACTCCAGGAGTTCACTCAAACTTATGTCCATCGAGTCGGTTATGCCATCAAGCCGTCTCATCCTCTGTGGTCCCCTTTCCCTCCTATCCCCAATCCCTCCCAGCAATAGGGTCTTTCCAGTGAGTCAACTCTTTGCACGAGGTGGCCAAAGTACTGGAGTTTCAGCTTTAGCATCATTCCTTCCAAAGAACACGCAAGACTGATCTCCTTCAGAATGGACTGGTTGGATCTCCTTGCAGTCCAAGGGACTCTCAAGAATCTTCTCCAACAACACAGTTCAAAAGCATCAATATTCCACAGTGGCTGCATTCAATTTACATTCCCATCAACCTTGTACAATGGCTACCTTTTCCCTATATCCTTGCCAACACTTTTTGTACATAATTTTTTGTTGATATCAATTTTTGTTGATAATCATTCTGACAAGTGTGAGGTGGATATTTCACTGTTATTTTAATTTGCATTTTTCTAATAATTAACAAAGTTGAGCATCTTTTCATGTCCCTTTTAGCCATTTGCATGTCTTCTTTGGGAAAATGTCTATTCAGGTCTTTTGCCTAGTTTTTATTGGATCATTTGATTGTTTGATATTGAGTTATACAAGCTGTTTATATATTTTGGATATTAACCTCTTGTCGCTTATATCATTTGCAATATTTTCTCTCATTCTCTAGGTTTCTTTTTGCATATATAATTTTTTTTGAATTAAGGAAACACAATTTTAAAACATTCTCTGGATAAAGGTATAGATAAATGCTTGAAATCTAGAGAGTTAGAGGAGTAACATTCTATATAAGATATTATTGTTAATAAGCCTTATTTTTATATATTTTCCTTACATTTTTATAGTTCTTTGGGTCATTTACTCTCTACAATCTCTGGAATGAGGGCCTTAGATAAGATGTGCCCTGTTTTGCCTTTTGATTCTTTGTTTCCAAGTCATAGAGGCATAATGATTTTAGTTGGGAATTAAACTTTAAAGATATCTGTTCAAATAGAAGGTAAATGTATTTTTAGAATAATAGAGGGTGGTAAAGCTGAAAACATAAAATATGTCAAAATAAAATAAGTTGTATTTTATAGTTAATGTGCGCTTGCTCATAAACCTGTTTGTGCATCTATTCCCAATAACTTCATGTCACGTAAGTTGAGCGATATCATTAATGGCAGAGGAATTTACAGTATGGAAAAAGCAAAAACAAATAATTCCACCCACCCATTATCTGGACATTAGCCCCAAAATGTGCCAAAAATAAAGAAAGGAAAAATCTAACAACTACCCAGAGGAAAATTAGATAATTAATAGACAGATGTACACAGAGTCTCCGAAACTGTTTTCATATTCTTGGCAAAAATTAGAAACCAAATATAATCACAGCAATTATGTTGACCATTCAGATAAACTCTTCACCTCACTTCTTCCTTCCAGTAGATTTAAAGGAAAATTCAGATTTCACTGTATAAACTTCCATATGCTTTCACTTGCAATAGTTTTTGTTCTCTTGAAATAAGCAATTCTGTGATAGATCTTTTCTCTTCTTCCCATCAGAATGTTAAATCACTGTGCTTCAGTCTAGCTTCTTACAGATACCCTCTAGCCAGTGTGTACTGCTCAAAATCACAAGTTTCAGGAAACATCTTCTGATCCTGTTCCAAAATTTCCTTCCCTGGTGGCTCAGCTGGTAAAGAATCTGCCTGCAATGTGGGAGACTTGGACTCAATCCCTGGGTTGAGAAGAATCCCTGGAGAAGGGAAAGGCTACCCACTCCAGTATTCTGGCCTGGAAAATTCCATGAACTGTATAGTCCATGGGGTTGCAAAGAGTCGGACATGACTGACAAACTTTCACTTCACTTCACTTTAAAATTTGCAGCTCTCTCCCCCTAAGGAACCATGTTCCTATTTTGTAGTCAATAGTTTAATGATCTTTCCATACAATGTAGATATTTTACTTCTGTTAATTTTTTGAATACCAAAGAACAGGTCACTGACAGTAGGACCTCAGGGATCACATTGCTTTTATAACTTCAGGGAAGAGCAAAGCATGTTGGGGCAAAACAGTAGAAAGAAAGTTCTTTGCAAACACTGTGCTCTGTTGTAAATAAGTTGCTTACTTCCAGTGACACAAAAGCCCTTAGACATAGGCAGACTTTCATTACTTCTTTAACACTTTCTCATATTATTGAAAATAAAAATACCCATGATACAATCATGTTTCTATCAACGAAAATCAGACAGACAAGGACAGCTGTTTAAATTGGGATATCTCCAAAGTATTGCATAGGTTAATTTACATATATCCATAAATGTTGTCAGAATCATTAAGGATGAAAATTATAAAAGCACAGGTATGGTGAGAGATTCACTCTTTCATATCACTTATAACTCATTTTAGCTACATTATAATATTCAAAACATGTGCTGAAAACTCGTCATGCAATATTTCAGTCTTCAGTATAGGTTTTTTTTGTTTTTTTGTTTGTTTTGTTGCTTTTTAATTTCTTTTAATTTTTATTTTTTTATTTTTTAGAGCTTCCATTTTACTTTATTTTACTTTACAGTACTCTATTGGTTTTGGCATACATTGACATGAATCTGCCACGGGTGTACATGAACTCCCAAACATGAACCCCCGTCCCACCTCCCACCCCACATCCTGTCTCTTATACACATCTAGATGTGTATAAGAGACAGGTTAAAGCCATTGCTAGAGGTACATTGGGGCTTGCTGTGTTCTGATTCTGTCTCTTATACACATCTAGATGTGTATAAGAGACAGGTATATCATTGAATATTTTCTTCATAGAGAGCATTTGCTAACCCTTTATATGGCTGATGATTGAACTTGACCTTAATAGAAAGTATTTGACTTGGGAAAGAAAATCTAGCAAAGATTTGGGTGTTTGTGCTATTCCAGCTCTATAATCGTGAAAATTCAGGAGCCCTAAATGCTTGGTTGTGTTTATCTCACAGTCTGTTTGCCAAATTCTTTTGCTAAGTATCAGGTTAAGATTTTCTATAAAGTGAAATACAATTTCTGTAATCTTGCATTGTTTAGAAGAAATATTTACACATAAAGAATGGGGCCTTTCTCGAGTGCATACCATGCTTTTCACACAAGACATTCCTTATGATTGCAATAGGGTGCAATAGAAAAAAAAAAGCTACAAAGCCTGAAATCTCCAAATAACAGACTCACACAATCCTTCAGCTGACACTAGATACCCAATCAGAATTTCAGATATCAAAAAATATTAAGAACATTGTACTACACTGAATTTTGTACCCCTGTTCCAAATTCATGTGTTGAATTCTAATTCCCCATGTGATGTATTTTTCTGTTCCTTTCTATATTTTGTCTAGGATAACATACAAATTATTTCATGTCAAGAAATAAGATGATACAACTCATAACAAAGAGGAAAATAAACATTAGAATGAGATCCACAGAAAATCTAGACACTGAGATTAACAGATAAGGATTTTAAAACAATTGAAATAATATAGAGGTATGAAAAATAACAAAATATGTTAGACAAATGATGAAATACAAGGAGAGGCATAATTGTATACATCCATACTCAAGCCTCTGAAAAAGAGAAAGGAAAAGCAATGTTTCAAAACATCTTGAAAGGAAAACAACAAATATGCTATGACAAAGAACCTGAGAAGAATAAGAGAGAAAACTTTAACAAAATCAATGAGTCAGAAAATAGGAAAAGGGTAAAAATAACTTCAATCATTTCCAAAAAACATACAGATATTAAAAATCTATATCCACCAGAGTTGTCCTGAAAATTTGTGTGAAATAATTTCAGGTAAAATAAAAACAGTGCTATAATTTGTCACCAACAGTTGTGCACTACCAGGTGTGCTTAAATTGAAGCCTAATTTCCACACTTAACTAGCTGAGTGACTTTTTCCAAGCTCATTTGCCTCTCTGTGTGCCAATTTCCTTATCTATGAATATGAGATACAAATATTACCCTTTTTACAATAACGGTTTTAAGAGCTCATGGATTTGATAAAGACACAAATCTATTTTTAGAATGCAAAATACATTTAACAAATTATTTATTTCTTTACTTTTGGCTCTTTGGGTCTTTGTTGCTGCATGTGGGCTTTCTCTAGTTGTGGTGACCGGAAGTTACTCTCTAGTTGCGGTGTATGGGCTTCTCATTGAGGTGACTTCTCTTGTTCTGGAGCACAGGCTTCAGTACTTGTGGAACACTGGCTTCGTTGTTCCTTCGCATGTGGGATCTTCCTAGACCAGGGATGGAACGCATGTCCCTTGCCTTGGCAGGCAGATTCTCAACCACTGGACCGTCAGAGAAGTCCTTAACAAATGATTTGTCATTATTTTGAAACATTGTACTCAAAGCTACTATTTACTGCTGCACCATATCTCCTCATTGAGAGAATATGCTTCTGTCACTGAGAGACAAGTTTATGTGGACATTATGAACAGGAAATTGGAATTTAACTTGAATTGTATCATTAATATAAATCTTTATCTTTCAACATCACACTTATAGTTCTGAGCAATTGGAGAAGGCAATGGCAACCCACTCCATCACTCTTGCCTGGAAAACCCCATGGGCAGAGGAGCCTGTTAGGCTGCAGTCCATGGGGTCGCTACGAGTCAGACATGACTGAGCGACTTCACTTTCACTTTTCACTTCCCTGCATTGGAGAAGGAAATGGCAACCCACTCCAGTGTTCATGCCTGGAGAATACCAGGGACGGAGGGAGGAGCCTCGTGGGCTGCCGTCTATGGGGTCGCACAGAGTCAGACATGACTGAAGCGACTTAGCAGCAGCAGCAGCAAGTTGTATTATCTCTCTGTGCATCTGTTTTTGCATCTATAAAATATGAACACTATATGTAGCTAACGTTGTGTGAACATTGTGAGTTTTAAGTTATGCAATGTATGTTTAGAGATCATAAACATATATATATTTTTAAGTATTACATATTGGATTTTTAGGCTGTAATAGCAACTACTATACCTATCTCTATGTGCTCACCCAGGATCAATTCCCAGAGATAGGATACTTGAGGGTAAAAAGTTACCAACATTTTCTAAAATGATGAGTACCATCAGACTGCTCTTTGTGTGCATGATAAGTCACCTCAGGGTGTCCTACTTTTGCGACCACAGGGGCTGTAGCCCACCAGGCTGCTCTGTCCATGGAATTCTCCAACAAGAATACTAGAGTAAGTTGCCCTTGAGTCAATCCTAAAACCTAAATGCTCACTCTCTGTGGTGCTCAGTCATTCAGTTATGTCTTAACTCTTTGCAGCACAATGGACGGTAACCTGCCAGGCTCCTTTTCCATGAAATTTTCCAGGCAAGAATACTGGAGCAGGTTGCCATTTCCTACCCCATGGTATCTTCCTGATCCAGAGATAGATAGAACCTGTATCTCTTCTGATTCCTGCATTGGCAGACAGGTTCTTTACCACTAGCACCTCCTGAGAAACCCAAATATTCATTAGGAATGTATAAAATTGTCCATTTCAATACATCCCTAAAGAAAATGGATAAAAGCATTGTTACATTCACATAATTTTTCATGTATTTTACAGCTGAGAGAAATAGCTCATATTTTCCCATTTTCAGCTAATAAAATATGGTAAATCACTATGGTTCGTAATATAACATGCTCGATGAACATATTTTAATAGTAGAATTCTAACAATTCAAACTTAAAAAGGCATTCATGTGCACTGGTGGCTGATTCATGTTGATGTATGGCGAAAACCACCACAATATTGCAAAGTAATTATCCTCCAATTAAAATAAATTAATTTTAAAAAGACATTCAGAGTACTAATTGTTTGATAATTGTCCACACAAAGTTATAATTATAATAATGACCTCTATCTGATTGTTAAGCAACAATGATTTGCATAAACAATTTTCATTGAAACATTTCAATGCTCCACCCTTTAAACTTTTAACAATATATTTTATGACTAAACCTAATTAGAACTCTTTCTTCCCAAATGAAAGAATGATGTATATTTGTGGTTTTGTACCCTTTATCTTCTTTGAAATAAGAACAAAATTAAGTCTATAAAAAATGTGCTCAGGCTAATTAAATGTGGAATGGACACTCTGAACTCATAGATTATTAGGGTTTCAGATGTCCTCAGATATCATTTTAATGTGATTTTCTTTCCCCAATATTGAAGCCCTTCTATAACTTCCTTAATAGTTGTGCCTTCTACACATGAAAGGGAATGATTAGTTTTTAGAAAGTACTTTTTACATTGAGCCAAATTTTCTCTAGTTTTGGTTTAATTCACTAGCCTAGCCCTGGTTCTGCCCTAATGATGTCTTAAGGCATCTTCAATACAACATTTTTTAAAGTGTAAGAAAACCGTTTAAAAATGAATGAAGTACTAACTTTTGATAAACCCACTTTTCTTTTAATATTATAATGGTATTTGATTCCCCCTCTTCCTGGCTCTTCTCACTGGATAAATTCAGTATGTCAACATTTTTTTGTACTGAAGGAAAACTTTTATTAATTTCATTTAAGGCTTTTATTAGTTTGACTAAATATTGCATTTTAAAAGATAAATTATGTAAAGATTTATTTTCCATATTGTCAATGCATCAAGGAGTAGGAAGTACAGTATTTGCATATCTCTTTATGAACTCCAGCAAACAGAAGAAACACAGAGGGGAACTGGGAGGCTTACCCACATGTATTAGGCATATTAATCAAAACAGTGTTTGATATTGAGCTACACAAGATTTAAACCTTTACATAAAACATTCCAAAAAGATTTTATTTGAAATAAATATATATGAAATTATCTTATTCTTGAACACCATCAAACTGTAAAGATTCTTTTTTAAAAAATTCAGTTTACTCAGAGCTCTAAATTTTCTTTTTAGTGAAAATCTCTGGACACATAAACTAAAAGTTCATCTTTTTATTCTAACTAGTTAAACTTAACTTGTAGGTAAAGATTAATAGGAGACAAAAATGTCTTTGATAATTACGAGTTAATTGTTGATTATAAAAATCAGAAAGTGAAAGCAATTTAAATACTTTGGCCACTTTTTGTCCAATGTCTCATTTATACTTTCATATTTTTAAGAATGAACATCTAAAATGGAGAATACCAAAATTCACCCCATAGAAACAGAGGATAAACTTTAAAAAGGCAATTCTTTCTGCTGCCGCAGCTAAAGCTAAAATCACCCTGCAGGTAATTGCAATTCTCTGGTACATTTAAGTAGTTCTCAATTATTAAAGTGGAATAAGGCAAAATACTCTGAGGAGAAACCCTTTTGTTTCATTTTTGATCACAGCAGTTTCTATAAGAGATCAAATTTTAATAAAATAAAAATTAATACATGATTTTGTATTTAGATAATGGAGACAAACAGTTCCTCCAAACAGTCCTTTTGATAAAAAAGAGACACTAAACAATTACTCACATGAAGTCTGCTTATAGATCTATTTCACAGCATTTCAATTATGCTTGAATGAATAAAATTGCTAGAGGACATATATTTTCTCTTCCTTCTTAAAATTGGCTAATAATCTGTTAAAGCCATTGCTAGAGGTACATTGGGGCTTGCTGTGTTCTGATTCTAAACAACCTAGTTTAGCTCTTATAAATGCAAGAACATACTCTCTATTAATCCTTTCTGCTTAGCCTCTCAGCAGGATGAATTTAAAGTCATCTCAATGGCCCCAAGCAATATTTTTAAAAAGAAGCATAGAAAAATCTTAAGAGATCATTCAGATCATTCTGATGTCAGAAAAATAACACTCCTAAGAACAGCCTTCAGTGTTCTATTTCAGACTCATTTTCAGATTCCAAAGTAATAGAGTTTTAATATCAGGAAGAGATGTTAATCAAGAATAAATTTATAGTTATAAAAAATAGTTCAGTAAGAATTTGCTCATTAGGGTACTAAATTTGAGATGCTTTTCATACTGTGTGCCCAAGGGGAACTGGTTTGTACACAAATTTGATGAATTTGATAAAATGAAGAAGGATTTAGGTTTATCATAAATAATTTTAATAATATGAAAATTAGTTAGAAGAAATGAAATATATTACTAGCAAAGAATATGCCAAAAGATAAATGATTACTTAAAATTACATTAATCAGTTCAGTTCAGTTGCTCAGTCGTGTCCGACTCTTTGCGACCCCAGGAATCGTAGCACTCCAGGCCTCCCTGTCCATCACCAACTCCAGGAGTTCACTCAAACTTATGTCCATCAAGTCGGTGATGCCATCCAGCCATCTCATCCTCTGTCGTCCCCTTCTCCTCCTGCCCCCAATCTC
>SJYX01000707.1:20541-56403 GCA_006410675.1 Oreotragus oreotragus | reverse complement strand
ATTCTTTACTGTCTGAGCCGCCAGGGAAGCCCAACAATATTGGAATAGGTAGCCTATCCCTTCTCCAGGGGATCTTCTTGACACAGGAGTTGAACTGGGATCTCCTGCATTGCAGGCAGATTTTTTACCAGCTGAGCTACAAGGGAAGCACATATATTTAATACTATGTTCTAATATTTCCTCTGTATTTACCTTGAATACACAATAATAAAGTCTCTGAAATCAGAGACTCTATTTTCTGTAGATGTGTATAAGAGACAGGAATAAAATACTTAGGAATATATCTACCTAAAGAAACTAAAGACTTATATATAGAAAACTATAAAACACTGATGAAAGAAATCAAAGAGGACACTAATAGATGGAGAAATATACCATGTGCATGGATTGGAAGAATCAATATAGTGAAAATGAATATATTACCCAAAGCAATCTACAGATTAAATGCAATTCCTATTAAGCTACCAGTGGTATTTTTCACAGAACTAGAACAAATAATTTCAAGATTTGTATGGAAATTCAGTATAGTTTTAAAATATCATCACTTAACAAGCAAATTGAGAAAATTCTAAAAATGTTAGTTTAAGATCAAACAGTTTTATATGGAGACTATTATATCAAATCCTGCCTGCTTTCTAACTCTAATATCCATTTACACACTGACCACATGGATGAAATACCTTTATTTAAAATGTATTTACTATATGGCTAATATGCACATTACATTCCGGGCACAGAATTAGGTAAGGGAAAAATGAAGATCAATAAATTGAAGAACTCACTCTCAAGGAACTGAGTCCAATGGGGAGGCCAAGAGGTATGCACAAATGTAGAGTTACATTTGTGATAATTGCTTGGATATTCAAGGTTAGCAAAATAAGCCAAGAGATTCTAATGTGCTTACAGATGACCGTACCTAATGGAGTCATCCCAATATTAAGCAAACATATTGAAACATGCTTTACATTCAAATACATTCAATTCAAGGTCAGTCAGTCTTGTATTAATGGCCATTATTAAGGCAGATGTATTGATTTCTGTCAGTAGTATAATGGATGTTTTTTGAATGGTCAAATGATGAGTACAAACTTTGATCACAATTAAACACATCTGCTCTTGGGGCACTGGATATAAATATTCTAGATCAACAAATGTCATGGGTAATTGATTTATAAGAAAAATTGAAAATATAAAAGAACTATTTTTCCTAGGGGTGGAGCCATTTCTTTCCAAGGCAATGTCTGAAAGAGTTATCTATATTGAAATTTCCCAAATATTTTCAGAAGTTTAAGCATATTCAATTCATTTCAGTTCAGTTCAGTCGCTCAGTTGTGTCCGACTCTTCATGACCTCATGAATTGCAGCACGCCAGGCCTCCCTGTCCATCACCAACTCCCAGAGTTCACTCAGACTCACGTCCATCGTGTCAGTGATGCCATCCAGCCATCTCATCCTCTGCCGCCCCCTTCTCCTGCTGCCTCCAATCCCTCCCAGCATCAGAGTCTTTTCCAATGAGTCAACTCTTCGCACGAGGTGGCCAAAGTACTGGAGTTTCAGCTTTAGCATCATTCCTTCCAAAGAACATGCAGGACTGATCTCCTTTAAAATGGACTGGTTGGATCTCCTTGCAGTCTAAGGGACTCCCAAGAGTCTTCTCCAACACCACAGTCAAAAGCATCAATTCTTTGGTGCTCAGCTTTCTTCACAGCCCAACTCTCACATCCATACATGACTACTGGAAAAACCATAGCCTTGACTAGACGGACCTTGATTGGCAAAGTAATGTCTCTGCTTTTCAATATGCTATCTAGGTTGGTCATAACTTTCCTTCCAAGGAGTAAGTGTCTTTTAATTTCATGGCTGCAATCACCATCTGCAGTGATTTTTGGAGCCCCCCAAAATAAAGTCTGATACTGTTTCCCCATCGATTTCCCATAAAGTGATGGGACCAGATGCCATGATCTTTGTTTTCTGAATGTTGAGCTTTAAGCCAAATTTTTCACTCTCCTCTTGCACTTTCAAGACGATTTTTAGCTCCCCTTCACTTTCCGCCATAAGGGTGGTGTCATCTGCATATCTGAGGTTATATCAGATGTACTTACACAACATTACTCTAGTTGGTTTCCCTGTTGTCAAATCTGGCTTGTGAAATCCACCTCACTCTGAATGAATTGATAAATAGATAGATCAAGTAATCAAAGTATGGAATTGCAAAGGAATTTTATCATAATGTTTTTCATTTCCAAAATAAAAGTGTTCCATAAATATATATTAAGTACAGGTTAATACGTGAAATCTCTATTTTTTCTGGCTCTTCATGGTCTGATTGCAATGAAAGTTTCCAGAGTTTTCAGGTTATGCCATGTTGTCCTCTTTTATGTGCTAACAAAATGCACTTGCTTGATTCTATGGTCTTCATAGAGTTTGTCTGCTTCCATTCATTTCTGTGCCACAGTATTCCGTCCCTCCTGCAGGTCTCTACTTCTATTGCATCTAAGGAATCTTTTTACTTCCTCTTATTCTCAAAGAGCTAAAAGTATATGTATTGAATAATATTATGTGCTAGGCACTGAGTTGGCTATTTTTTCATATAGTAAATAATCCTAAGAAAGAGTTGATATTTTATCTGAAAATATAGGTGCAGATAAGCAAGGTTTTAAAGTTACAGAGTGTGAGATTACCAGCCAAACTCAAATGTGCTGGTCCAAAAAGTTTGTTGTTTTCAACACACAGAATGACATGAAATGGGCATTATATTGTAGCATTCACAACACATAGTTTTATTCTTTATTTTATTCTGTATTTGCAGCAATGCAAAGTAGCTAAAGAAAATCTTAAAAAGGACTCCAGCATCTCAGAGATGTGGATAAATATTTATATTAGCTTCTAAATTCTTGTCACAAAGATATAAAGAATTTCCTTAAAATAAAAACTTTAGTAAAAAAAAAAAAAAGGAATGGGTAAGAAGTGTATACACAGGATATTAAAGTAAACATCTTAAAAATGAAAGTATAGTGACTTCTTTATAAAATGTTAAAGATATTCTGGCTGTCACAAAAACATGTTGTGACATTTGTTTTCAATCCAATGCGGCTCCATGGCTCTCATTTAGCATTGCTGGGGAATTCCATTGGAAACGAAATGGCAAATGAAATTTTCATTTTAATATTGCTTAGGAGTAGCCAAAATTAGATGGCTACTTATAGAATCAGTCTTTAGCAATACAGCATCTCTATACCTAAAATGTTTCTTTTAAAAGAAAAAGCAATGCACATTTTCATTTACAGATAAGCCTTGTGTAGAATATGATCCTCAATACTATTCTGAATTTCTCCAGAGTCATATAGAATAGTTAGAAATAAAAGGACTGAGAAGGTCTGTTTGGCTTAAGCTATTTTGCTGTTTAGTAGAAGCTTCATTCTAGTTCTCTGCAGATTGAAAACTCCTCTTCTTTTGGCAGAAATCATTTAAATCCCTGGGGAAAAAAAGTACATTTCAATGTTGGGTCTTTATAATTAGCTTTACATTATATACACATTTTCAGTAATCAGATTCTAACGTGGTTCAGAACATAAGTTTGTTTAGAAAGAATTGTTTATAACAAATATATCCCCTCAAAACAATGCATAACTTGAACAACATACCTGAAAAGACAGTAATAGCCTATAGGGAAATTTAAAGCTTTATTGTTCTTAGAATCATGACATTATAATATCATGCTTTGTGCAATACTGATTTATAATTTATGCTATCTCTGTCTTTTTTAGAAAAACTTTAATTGAGGGTGAATTCTTTGGATAATGTTTAATTTTTCTTTGATGTGTATTGAAATGCTCAGCTTCAGCTTCTTTTGTGGCTCAGATGGTAAAAAAAAAATCTGCCTATGATGCAGAAGACCTGGGTTCCATGCCTGAGTCAGGAAGATCCCCTGGAGAAGGGAATGGCAATCCCCTCCAGTATTTTGGCCTGGAGAATTCCATGGACAGAGGAGCCTGGTGGGCTACAGTCCATGGAGTTGCAAAGAGTTGGATACGACTGCGCAACTAACACTTCCTACTTCAGCATTTATGAGTATCTTGATAATAATTTTGCCTTGAACTGTGAAAGTGAAAGTCTCTCAGTCCTGTCCAACTCTGTCCCTGGGATTATCTGAGCAAGAATACTGGAGTGGGTTGCCATTTTCTTCTCTAGCTGATTTTCCTGACCCAGGGATTGAACCCATGTTTCCTGCATCTCCTGCAGCGCCAGGAAAGTAGCTCAGCAGGCTCCTCTCTTCATGGAATTCTCCAGGCCAGAATACTGAGTGGGTAGCCTTTCCCTTCTCCAAGGGAATTCCCAAACCAGGGATCAAACCCAGGTCTCCTGCATTGCAAGTAGTTTCTTTATCAGCTGAACCAAAAGGGAGCCCTCAAGCTCTATTACCTTTTAATCCCAAATTTATGTGTTTACATTGAGAATGCATATTCCATATGTATAGCATTTATCTAAAATTGCAAAATAAGTGAGCAAAGATGAATAACTATATTAGCAATATTCCAGACTATCAACTTCAAGAAACTATTATTCCAACATCATTTTAAAGACATCACTTACTAGAAGACTATGAGGAAAAAAACAGCTAAAATTTGAAATATAAAACATAGCTCTAGGAGGAGCTGTCTACATAGGAGAAGATAGGGACTTAGCTTTCTTTCATTATTATTTAATAAGAAAAATGTTTAAATTTCAAAATAGGTGAAAGTAACTTTATTTTATCTGCAAAGTGTATTTAATTTATCATTCTTATAGCTTGGAAAAACAAAGATGATACAAAAGTTATTCAAATACATAGGTTGCTACAAAAATTACATTTTGTTTTAACTGTTATTTATATTAAAATTATAATATAGCATAAGCATATTTATTTGATTTTCTAAAAGTAGGAAGAAGACTGGATTTAAATCTTTTGATTTCTTTCCTGTTTTAATGTTTATTGTTTTATACACTCAAAATTTTCTTCCCAACACACAACATTATACCAGATGAACAACTAATAATAATTAATCAAGCAACACAAATATAGTTATCAAAAGAGCACATAATTTAATTTTATAAGGTTTGTGGTTGATAGACACGATCATGCACCTCTGACATTTTATCATCAATAAGTAGACTGGATATGCAATTGGTAATCAATTCAAATATTAATAAAATAAATGTTGTCTCAATTTTGTGTAGAAGGAAAATATTTTTCTTTTTTTTTTGTAGAAAAAGACCACAAAAAATTTTAAAGAAACATTATTTATGTATAAATCAAGAGCTTCATGTAACTTTACATGTGTCTGGCAAATTCACTGCAGTTTCAGCATCTTTAAAAAATGAGGTGTGTGTGTACATGTTTGCAGGTGTACATGTTTGTGTCTGTGTATATGTAATTCTACCTAGTTTTGGTTAGATTACTTAAGATCATGGCAATATGAACCATTTTCTCTTGATCTCAAAATTATCTGTGACAATAAGTATTAGTGAGAATGGGCTTCTTCCTTCTGTTTCTGAAAGATTTAAAATCTTCCTTCTGACACATAATAAATGTAAAGTTACAATAACTGTGATAGTACAATATATTCAGCTATGCTTTTAATATAAAGCATCTATTGAGCAATAATCAAATTTTAGATATTTTTGATTAATAGTTTAATTTGATACATTTTCTGTCTGCTAACTGTCGAAATCCATCAACAGAACACATACAGTCAAATAATAATTGAGCCAAGTCTTAGCCTAAGTATTTTATAAATGCATTCAAAAAATGAATTTTTGAGCATTGAAGAATATGATTATAAATTTAAATATATTAATACAAAATATTTGGGTTTTGTTGCTGATCCGTTTCTTAATAAAAATATATGTGGATTTCTTTTGTTTCTGCAGGATCTTTTTACAATTAGTCTAGTCCTAGAAAGTCCTCAAATTTAGTCTAGGAACCCACATGTAAACCCTGACATAGAAACGACCATGTCATATTCATATAAATACAATTTGCTGCTGCAAAAAAGAAGAAAATATTTAAATAATTTTTAAATCAAATCCTTATAAACTTATTGTGTTTCCCTCTTGTCCTAATCTCTTCTTCTGTTAAGGGTACTGGTCAGATTGGATTAGCTCCCATCCTAATGGTCTAATTCTAACAATCAACTTGTTAAAAACTTATTCACAAATGCATTCACAATCTGAGGTACTGAGACTTAGGCCAGCCTTCCTCCTAGCTCAGTGTCCTTACTTCTGAAGCTCTAAATAATAAACCTTCTGACTCTGCTTCCTTTGTGTGGGTGTATTGAAACCCTCTTCAATCAAAATAAGCCCTTGGGTTTCACTTACCCAAAGTGGGAGTTTGAATGCTAAAGAAGTTCCCTGCTTCTCCTGTGTGGGTAGTTTGAGCCTTTGAATTCAGCAGGTTATAATTTACTTATTCTAAATTCAATATACCAGCTCCAACTTCTCAGCACATAGAGCTTCAAAATATTAATTTTGAGGAAAGACACAAGTCAATCCGTCATAAATTGTTACAGAACATTATCCACCATTGCTGCTATGGTAGACACTGGTAATATTTTCCTCAAATTCCTGACATAAAAGACACTCACTTCTCAAGATCCATTGAAATTCGCAGTAGCCATATATCGTACTCTGACCAAAGAGATATGAGAGAAAGTGATATGGAATTATTTCAATACCAATGCTTGACTCTTCCTGGGCTCTTCTATGGCCTCAACCAGTGAGATTCCAGACGATGGAGCTTCTGTCAGGCTAGAGGTGGGGCTAGGTACAGGATACCTGACATAAGAGCCTCGTGTGTGTGCCATGGAGTTGGGGCATTCTCACTTGTTTATAAAGCACAGATATATGTTCCCTGTTTTATTTGGTTGTTTGTTTGTTTGTTTAGACCACATAACCTTGAGTTTACTAACCAAGTAATAGAGCTGCTATTGTTATTCTGGCTACTCCTGGAATATTTATTATTTCCTACTCTGTGCCTTGTTGTGCATCAGAGTCCCCTCACACCCATAATTCCCTTTATGCCCTCTTATTGTACCTTGGTTTACATTTGCACTTAAGGCAAGCTTTCTTTTATTATTTTCATCCAACTAAAGCAAAAGTTCTGGCAACCCACTCCAGTACTCTTGCCTGGAGAATCCCATGGAGGGAGGAGCCTGGTGGGCTACACAGTCCATGGGGTCGCAAAGAGTCGGACACGACTGAGTGACTTCACTTTCACTTTCAAAGCAAAAGTTCAGTGTCTTCCTTTGTGTCATGTGAGTTTTTACCATTTACGTGAGCCTCCATTATTGATTACTATGGCACCTAATTTCCACTCTGATCATTTTAGGACTCCAAAGATGATCGATTCAGCAAATACCACTGAACCTAGACATATCCTGGAGTTTGATTAATTTTGATAATTTATTTCAGTATGTTGTGAAAAGTTGCTTTTATTTTGGTAAAAACACACATTTTACAAAAGGAAAATCTTCATGTTTCAGATTTCCATTTTAAAAACGGACGAAAACACTGCCTTATTGAGGGAAAGACTTTTTTTTTTGGCATAAAAGACATTTTTTAGCAGAAGAAGTTTTTCTTCAAGCAGGACCATTGACATTAGACACTAAAAGAGCTAAATATCAAAGAACAGAAAAGAAACTCTCTCCACTAGCTATGAAGCCATATTCTAAAGACAAGGTAAGTAACAGAGGATTGAATAAAGAGGTGAAAGTCCAGTAACATGCATGAGTTACTATATCATTCCTTTTTGTTTGGAAGAAAAAATAAGAGAGAGAGAAAGAGAGAGAGAGAGTAGATGGAGACAGGGATCTATTTGAGCGTGTTTATTACAACGTTAGGTTTCAAAATAAGTGATATGCATCATGTTTTGTTACACAAACAAAGGTTTTTTTAATTTGTCATTTTTAATCCCACAAAGATTTATTTTATTAATTTATTGATTCCTTAGAAGTTAAAAACACAATTTTTAACTTATATTGTATGAGGTACCCTATGTCATAGTTGTATACTTTGAGAAATAAATCAATTTCTCCTGTCTCTTCCTCCTTTCTATTGTGTGGATCATGAATGTAAAGGTTAGAGACTGAAGTCTCCTCTGGAAATGACAAACACAAAGTTAATAGCCAACCGCTAATAATGCAAGAGAGAGATAAAGGTATCTTTCACTTTTTGAAAATCCTCTTATGTCACTTAATTTTAACAAAAAATCCATTTTAATATCCTGCTTTTGCTAACTGAAAAAAATCCAGAGATGATTTCATTTTTTTTCTTTTCTTTTTTTTTAATTTTTATTTTTACTTTATTTTACTTTACAGTACTGTATTGGTTTTGGCATACATTGACTTGAATCTGCCACGGGTGTACTATAGTAAAAAAGTGAAAATAATGTGCAGTGCTGGTTTTGCAGTAAGTCATAGCAGAAGCAACAGGCATCCTGAGCAGTGAGAATGGCACCACTCAGTTTCTTCCATGAGAGCTACACTCAACGTCTTAGCATCAAGCCTTCATAGCTCTGACTGTCCATAGCATCTGTGCTATATCTCATTTATTTTGTGTATCCATGAGCAAGGTATGTCATAAGCTAACTGTTTATTTGTCATTTCAGTTTAGGAAAGATTTCATAAGAATGTTACTTTTGGATGAGGGGCATGTAATATGTTTGTGTGCATCACACTTTTTTTTTCTGAATGATGAAAAAGTGCATATGGGTGTGCTAAGATGCTTCAGTAATGTCCAACTCTGCAACCCTATGGACTCTAGCCCACCAGGCTCCTCTCTTCATGGGATTCTCCAGACAAGAATACTGGACTGAGTTGCCATGCCCCTCCAGAGAATCTTCCCAACCCAGTGATCGAACTCCTGTCTCTCATGTCCCCTGTATTTGCAAGACAGCTCTTTACATTAGTGCCACCTGGGAAACCCAGGTAAAAAGCAGAAACACCTAAAGAGTAGGACTAAAAGTCCAGTATGAAAGACTGGCTTTCACAAACTCATGGAGTCTTGGAACATATTTCTACCTGAGTTCACCTCAGTTCAGTTCAGTCACTCAGTCGTGTCTGACTCTTTGTGACCCCATTGACAGTAGCATGCAAGGCCTCCTTGTCCATAACCAACTCCCAGAGTTTACTCAAACTCATATCCATTGAGTCAGTGATGACATCCAACCATCTCATCTCTGTCATCCCCTTCTCCTCCCACGTTCAATCTTTCCCAGCATCAGGGTCTTCTCAAATGAGTCAGCTCTTTGCAAATGAGTCAGGTAGCCAAAGTATTGGAATTTCAGCTTCAGCATCAGTCCTTCCAACAAATATTCAGGACTGATCTGCTTTAGGATGGACTGGTTGGATCTCCTTGCAGTCCAAGAGACTCTCAAGAGTCTTCTCCAACACCACAGTGCAAAAACATAAATTCTTCAGTGCTCAGCTTTCTTATAAAGAAAGTCCAACTCTCATATCCCTACATGACTACTGGAAAAACCATAGCTTTGACTACACAGACCTTTGTTGGCAAAGAAATGTCTCTTCTTTACAATACGCTGTCTAGGTTGGTCATAACTTTCCTTCCAAGGAGTAAGCGTCTTAATTTCATAGCTGCAGTCACCATCTGCAGTGATTTTGGAGCCCCCAAATATAAAGTCTGTCACTATTTCCATTTCCCCATCTATTTTCCAGGAAGNTTGGTCATAACTTTCCTTCCAAGGAGTAAGCGTCTTAATTTCATAGCTGCAGTCACCATCTGCAGTGATTTTGGAGCCCCCAAATATAAAGTCTGTCACTATTTCCATTTCCCCATCTATTTTCCAGGAAGTGATGGGACCAGATGCCATGATCTTAGTGTTTTGTATGCTGAGCTTCAGCCAATTTTTTCACTCTCCTCTTTCATTTTCATCAAGAGGCTCTTTAGTTCTTCTTGGCTTTCTACCATAACACTGGTGTCATCTGCATATCTGAGGTTATTGATATTTCTCCCAACAATCTTTCTGCAATATTTCTGCTTCAGTTCAGTAGAATTCAGTTCAGTCACTCAGTCGTGTCCCACTCTTTGTGACCCCATGAATCGCAGCATGCCAGGCCCCTCTGTCCATCACAAGCTCCCAGAGTTCACTCAGACTCATGTCCATTGAGTCAGTGATGCCATCCAGTCATCTCATCCTCTGTCGTTCCCTTATTCTCCTGCCCCCAATCCCTCCCAGCATCAGAGTCTTTTCAAATGAGTCAACACTTCACATGAGGTGATGAAAGAACTGGAGTCTCAGCTTTAGCATCATTCCTTCCAAAGAAATCCAAGGGCTGATCTCCTTTAGAATGGACTGGTTGGATCAGAAGACATACAGATGGCTAACAAACACATGAAAAGATGCTCAACATCACTCATTATCAGGAAAATGCAAAGCAAAACCACAATGAGGTACCATTTCATGCCAGTCAGAAAGGCTGCGATCCAAAAGTCTACAAGCAATAAATGCTGGAAAAGGTGTGGAGAAAAGGGAACCCTCTTACCCTGTTGGTGAAATGCAAACTAGTACAGCCACTATGGAGAACAGTGTGGAGATTCCTTAAAAGAAAACTAGAAATAGAACTGCCTTATGACCCATAAATCCCGCTGCTGGGAATACACACCACGGAAACCAGAATTGAAAGAGACACATGTACCCCAACATTCATCGCAGCACTGTTTATAATAGCCAGGATATGGAAGCAACCTAGATGTCCATTAGCAGACAAATGGATAAGAAAGCTGTGGTATATATACACAATGAAGTATTGCTCAGCCATTAAAAAGAATACATTTGAATCAGTTCTAATGAGGTGGATGAAACTGGAGCCGATTATACAGAGTGAAGTAAGCCAGAAAGAAAAACACCAATACAGTATACTAATGCATATATATATGGAATTTAGAAAGATGGTAATGATAACCCTGTATATGAGACAGCAAAAGAGACACAGATGTAAAGAACAGTCTTTTGGACTCTGTGGGAGAGGGCGAGGGTGGGATGATTTGGGAGAGTGGCATTGAAACATGTATATTATCATATGTGAAACAAATCGCCAGTCCAGGTTCGATGCAGGATACAAGATGCTCAGGGCTTGTGCACTGGGATGACCCAGAGGGATGGTATGGGAAGGGAGGTGGGAGGGGGGTTCAGGATGGGGAACACATGTATACTCATGGCGGATTCATGTCAATGTATGGCAAAACCAATACAATTTTGTAAAGTTAAAAAGAGAGAGAGAGAGAATTAAAAGTTCAGCTCTGAAAAATAAATAAATATTTAAATAAATAAAAATCTCCAAGTCACAGTTCTATAGATGGGAATTCAAGCTTGGTCATAGAGCTCATCTCAGGACAATGCTTAGAGCAAGACAAGAACAAACAGGGTCTAGGACTGAACCTTTAGGAATTCTAACATTTAATAGAGCCTCAAAGGAAATCAACAAAGAAAAAAGTTAGTTGACTTTCTCTAAAACCAGTAGAGAGTAGAAGCCAGAAGAAAACTGTTTCAAGACGGCAAGGGTAGGGGGTGACCAACAGTGTTAAATGATGCTGAAAAGCTGAGTAACTTGAGAACTGGATTGGCAAACTATTTTATAACAGGATATAGCTCCCAGCTAAGTAGACTCTTATTTGTGAAAGAAAGAGACAAAAGAAGGAAGGGTGGGAGGAAAGGAGAGAAGGGAAGAAGAGAGAGAAGGTGGGAAAGAGGAAGAAAAGAGATAATATTTTGAGACCAAAAAAAAAAAAACAAGGCACGATTCTTGGCACTCTCTACCTATGAACTGCAGATTTCAAGTTTCAGATTCCTCTTCTCATTATCTTTTCTGGCTATCAAGGAGAAATAACTTCTTCACCTCTGACAGTTTAGAATTACATCAGGGCCCTTTCTTGAGAAGAATTCTAGATATGGGACTGTCTGGCGTAAAACTTTCACCTCCTACGTCAACATTCTCCAAAGGAAAATGCCAGGCTCAGTGAGCCGTCTTGATTCCTCATAAGATCGAGTTCATGACCTCTCTATAGCCTGAAGCTCCAATCCAGTTAGCCATCAGTAAACCAACAGACTCATTTTATAACCATCATTTAGACAACCTGAAATTGGTGGTGTGTGTAGATGTGTCTTTATGTGCAGAGGTAAATAAGCTTTGAAACAGGGAGAGAGGCAGAAGTATATCCAGTCAAATTAGGCTATTACCACAATATACAGATTTTCCCAAGTTGCTTTTTTACACATGGATTTTTTGGAGATTTTTAGGAGATACGTTTTTATACCAGAAATCAAGACATCTGAACTTAGTTTTGTTAAATAAACCAACTTGCTTTATGATGTGAGCAAGCTCTTTAACCATGCTGAGCTTTAGTTTCTTCACCTTTGAATTTTGAAAATGTCTACCCTGCCTATGTCTCATTATTGTCATAGTGATAAAAGGCTATGCCCATAAATGTACTGTAAAAAGCCACTGAATGATATAGAAATGCCATAAAGATGCTTTCATTAACATTCCAACTTATTATGGTTATGATTTAAATGTCCAAAGATGATTAAGACAATCAACAGAACATCCTCAAAGAGTTTACAGCAGAGATTTAAAATTTTTGTTTTATTTAATTCAGCATCATACTTCATATTCTATCATTTCCATGATATTTTTAAAAAGTCTACCATGATGCTCTCTCAGAAACAAACTCATAAGTAAATGTCTTACTTTGCCTTTACCTTAACTTTTTTTTTTTAAAGTAATCTATGGGAATTCCCTGGCAATTCAGTGGTTAGGATTCCACACATTGATTGGGGAGCTAAGTTCCTACAAGCCACACAGTATGGGAAAAAAAAAAAAAAAAGTAATCTGCACCCACACACTTCAGTTCACACCCTCTGCATGAGAACTTCCCTAACTTCAGCCCATGGAGAATTCCTTTCCCTGTGGGTCCACGGCCACAGGGACTGGTGTGTGCTGTACTCTTTTACTCTGGTCTTTATTCTTTCTTGGCTTCCCTGGTGGCTCAGATGGTAAAGCGTCTGCCTGCAATGTGGGAGACCCGGGTTCGATCCCTGGGTTGGGAAGATCCCCTGGAGAAGGAAATGGCAATCCACTCCAGTATTCTTGCCTGGAAAATCCCATGGATGGAGGAGCCTGGTAGTCGACAGTCCATGTGGTGGCAAAGAGTCGGACGTGACTTCACTTTCACTTTTATTCTCTGGTTATGTGTATCAACTGCCTCTGATCTCTGTTCTGGTTATGTATTTATTCAACTGTTTCACTGAACAATCTAGAATGCCACCCACAGTCTCTTACAATTCCTCATAGAACTTAAGCCATACCAGCCATATTGGTCTGTTAAACACTTAAATTGAAATAGTGTGAGGCAGTACGTGGGATAGAGAACAAAAGGCTCAGAATTTAGAAAATCCTTGCTCTAGCTCATACCTGCCACTAGCTTGTGGCACAGAGCAATTCACTTAAAATCCCTGAGCCATCCTTATCTGTAAATGAGGAAGTTAGACTAAGTCCAGTCTCTTCCAGTTAACTCTACGAAAATCAAGCTTGCATATATAGATTCCTTCCCACAATCACTTTCAAAATTTCTACCTAGAAAAGTTCACAGCAGCTCAGGTCTGTTGACAGAGAGCACCAGTTTTGAAGTTCTACAGCTAGGAACACCACCTAAAATCTTACCACTGACCCAGTTTGTTGAGACGGCCATCACTGATCTGGGCATGGCCAGTGCAGCTTGTACTAATGAGCCTTCTGACCCTTCTAACCCTGGACATGATGCCACAACTAACACTGCCATACCTGTTACCACCGCTGCCCCAGGAACTTGGTCCTTCTGCCACCATCCCCTGGGAAAAGTTCCCTTTGACCTGCACGTCTGGGGCAGGTGCCTACCCTAGTTGTAAGGGAGGCAGGAAGAGCAAACTGGTGGCATTATATAGTGAAAGCATCCTTTCAACATAGGAGGGAGATTCTGCATGCTGGGCAACTAAAAGGAATGACAAATATCCACTCTAAGTATTTCCACTACTATAATACTTATTTTTCAGATCAGGAAACTTAGGATAACTGACATGCCCAAGGTCATAGAGATGGCAAGTGGCTAAATCAGTCTGTCTGATGCTGATGACTCTGTTCTCCTCAGGTTCAAAAGCCTCCACTTGATGGAGACTTTAGGGACAGGTGAGTTTATGCAGGTGAGACTGTAGGTTTCATTCATTATCATCAGCATTATTGTCATCACCATTATGATATTTAAAAAGAAAATCTACAAACTTGTGACTCAATCAAGTTCATAGTCCCCAAGTCATCAGGAAATATCTATTGATAGAATATTAGACGTATTTTGATTAAAACATTTTAAAAAGCAGTTCCCATAGACAGACATGAAAATAAACAACTCTGATCAGGAGCCAGTTCAACACCAGGTCAATGTTGTAAACACCATTTTCATCTCCTAAAGCAGCTACCATTTTGCAACTAAACTCAGTAACAACAACTTTCTGACCTGTCTGCTGTTTTCCCTGCAGCTGTTTCCACTGCAATTACAAAAGAGGAAAGCTTCTGGTCCTTTGATAATAACCCAGTCAAGAGAACACTGTACACTTAAAAAGCAGGATTCATAGTAAGAAAGGTGGGATTAGTCCTCTTCCTCCTTTACACACACCCTCAAACTGTATTTTCCCAGAACACAGAGAATTGCTATATTGTTAATTCCTGGCTATATGTAGTAAGAGAGGAGAGAGAGAAGGGCAGCATTGATAAATTAAACTTATCTTTAGCCTCCAAACCACATTTTGAGCATTAGTCTCCTTTAACATGCACCCTAGGCTAAAACTGAAAAATAAGAAACAAAATCTTTAATTGGGGTCACTCTCCCTACCCTCCCCCAACAGCCCTGGCCAACAGTCCTCTTCAGTACAGGAAGTAATAAGCAGGAAAAAGATCCACAAGCCAGCACTAGGGGAATGGCATGGAGACTCCAATGGCTAGGCCAATTCAGAGAAGCAGTTACTCACTTCTGAAGGAACCAAGGATCAGCTACATTCTTGCTCGCTAAGCAACAGCCTTCATGTGGCTATATTTACATCTTGAGCTTTGATCAATTTCTCGAAAATTCTGATATCCCAAAACCCATATGTATAATCTAGATCATCTCACTGGAGAAAGTGTGTGAAATAAGTGTAATCCCTGCCCTTTGTCATATGATTCTAATTTAAACACTTCCCAGTTTCCTACTCCAACCATAACTGTTCATTGCACTGATTATAATAATTCACCGAAAACAAGCAATAAAAAGAACAGAGCCTCCTCCTGTGGCCAGAACTTTCCCAAAGCTTAGGCCTGCCAGCAATTATATGCCTTTTACTCCATGCCTTTAGCATCTTTAACAAGGCCTCTTGGTTCATTGGAGCCCCAGTCTTTAAAAATAGAAAGCAAAAACAATAGATAAAAACAATGTACTCCAAGAGTAATCATTTCTCCAATTGCCACCCACTGATAACACTGTGCTCTTGGTGAGGAGAAGCTCACCAAAAGACTACTTAAAGGTCAAACACTAAGAAAATTTTGAAAGAAATTTCATATCCTGAATGATTTAGAATGATGTCTTTTTAAAAATTGAAGTATAGTTGATCATTCCAATCCCAAAGAAAGGCAATGCCAAAGAATGCTCAAACTACATGTCTCCTGTACAATGTCATGAACCTCCATCCATAGTTCATCAGCCACTCTGTCTATCAGATCTAGTCCCTTAAATCTATTTCTCACTTCCACTGTATAATCATAAGGGATTTGATTTAGGTCATACTTGTATGTTCTAGTGGTTTTCCCTACTTTCTTCAATTTAAGTCTGAATTTGGCAATAAGGTGTTCATGATCTGAGCCACAGTCAGCTCCTGGTCTTGTTTTTGCTGACTGTATAGAGTTTCTCCATCTTTGGCTGCAAATAATATAATCAGTCTGATTTTGATGTTGACCATCTGGTGATGTCCATGTGTAGAGTCCTCTCTTGTATTGTCAGAAGAGGGTGTTTGCTATGACCAGTTCATTCTCTTGGTAATACTCTATCAGCCTTTGCCCTGCTTCATTCCATATTCCAAGGCCAAATTTGCCTGTTACTCTAAGTGTTTCTTGACTGCCTACTTCTGCATTCCATTCCTTATAATGAAAAAGACATCTTTTGGGGGTGTTAATTCTAAAAGGTCTTGTAGGTCTTTATAGAACCATTCAACTTCAACTTCTTAAGCATTACTGGTTGGCGCATAGTTTTGGATTACTGTGATACTGAATGGTTTGCCTTGGAAACGAACAGAGATACACACACACACACACACACACACATATCTATACATCAAATTCTGTAATCTTAAAGATTATAATTTTGTTTCAGCTATATAGAAAAATTTACAAAAAAAGAGGACCCTGTAAAAAACCTCAAAAAATATTCCTGATACATTTTTAAATATTTATCAGAATAAAATAAAACTAGAAATGAACAGAAACTTAAAATAGTGCATCTTGTTGTTGAAATTATGGTTTGTCCTTTCAAAATAAACAGCCCTTGTGTAAAAAAACAGTTTTCAATATTTTCCAGGATACAATTGAATTTAAAAAATCAAATATTTTATATATCTGAGCAATTTTAGAAGGAAAATGCATAGTATTCTAACACCTACATTAGTAAAAATAGTAAAAGAATAAAACATCTAACAGCACAGCTAGAAAAGTGTCAATAAAATCAATAAGAAAAAGTAGCAGAAGCAAGTAATTCAATAATATAGAAAGTGAATAATAAGTTGTTCTTTTTTAAAGCAGATAAATTAGACACAATAATTGTACATTATTTGCTTGTTTAAAAAAAGGAAAGAAAGAAAGAAAGAAATGTCAACAACATAAAAAACCTGTGATTAATTTTTAATCCAGGAAAGAAAGGGAAAGCTTTTGTTACTTCCATATCATCACAGAGTCCCACACCCCATTTTCATATATTCTGTTCTAAAAAACTGAGCTTGTAATCTAGAAACTATTTCCAAGAACCCTGTAGTACTCGGCCTCTTACTAGATTTAGAGTAGGTTTAGACGGTGGTTGGAAGGGAAAGTTGCTGTGTTTGGTCCCCAAAATACATCTTTTACTGGTAGCATCTGCTTGTGATTGCAATGCCAGGGTCCAGGATTCTAGATTTGCTCAAGTCATGATGTTTGAAAGATTAAGCACCAAATGAGAACTGAGTCAGAGGAAGTTCAGAAAAATAAAAACTAAAAACCAAACTGACATATGATTATTAGTTCAAAATTGCAAACAGTAGTCACAGGTATAGAGTATAATAAAATACTATAATTTTTACTACAAAGATCATCTTGTTGGCTGATTAAACCAGATTAAATGAAATATGCATCATAAGTGGTAACAAAAAAAAGAGAAATGCTTAAAAATGAACATGTGCTCAATGTAATAGGAATCTTCTTTTATAGGAAGACTCATTTAAAAAATTACTGCCAAGTAAAATTATATATTTGATGAAATACTAATACAATACCAAGAAGATTTTGTGTCTAAAAGTAGAAAAATTTATTTTTTTATAGAAAAATATACAAAGTTAAAACAACCAAGAAAATCTTCAAAAAGAAAAGTGATGACATGGATGAGAAGGAATGGGACTAGCTCAGACAAAAAATAGAAATATAGTATAAATATTTTATATATAAAGCTGCATGATATTGACATAGAAAGGTTGCCAGAAAAAAGCACAACAGCCAAGATCCAAAAATAGACTAAACAGTTAGTATATAATAAAAGCGCTATTTCAAATTGGTGGGAAAAGCATTTTCCTAATAAAGAATATTGAGACCATAGGTAATAGTCACACAGAAAAATGAAATTTCAATTATATTTCATAAAATACATCATTAAAAACTCTAAGTGTTTGGAGACCCAACCAAAGTTAAAAAAGAAACAGGATCAAAATAAGCAAGATCTAGTAGAGATGAATGATTTTATTTATATACTAGAAATAAAGAAAGTTTTTAAACTAGGACAAATCAGTGACAAGTAAATGATTGATAAATGCAACTACAGAAGCATGGGCTTCCCTGGTGGTTCAGAGGTTAAAATGTCCGCCTGGAATGTGGGAGACCCGGGTTCGATCCCTGGGTCGGGAAGATCCCCCGGAGAAGGAAATGGCACCCCACTCCAGTACTCTTGCCTGGAGAATCTCATGGAGGGAGGAGCCTGGTAGGCTACAGTCCATGGTGTCGCAAAGAGTTGGACACGACTGAGCGACTTTACTTACTTACTTATGCCTATCATATTTTATGTTTATGTGTGTATATGTTTAATGTAATATATATACATATATGGGCTTCCTTGGTGGCACAGTTGTAAAGAACCTATTTGTCAATGCAGAAGACATGGGTTCAACCTCTGGATCAAGTAGATCCCTGGGAGAAGGAAATGCTAACTCACTACAGTATTCTTGCCTGGGAAATCCCATGGGCAGAGAAGCTTGGAGGGCTATATTCCATGGGAGCACAGAATCGGACATGACTTAATGACCAAGGAACAACAACAAACAAGTATGTGTGAATACATAAACAGATAGATATCCATTTATCTAAATATCTATCAAAAGCCCTAAATTAAAGACTGAATTTGGCCAGAAAAACTTTAAAATAGTTGCAAATAGGACTACCTATATCCATATTGCCATCAACTAACCACATTCTCTCATTATTGTATGCAAAATTTCAAAGGAATTTCAAGACAAAATCCTATATAAGTGTTTCTGATAAAAATGTACAAAGTATGTTGGAAAGAAATCATGAATTAAATACTTTGAGTACTGCTCATTGGTTCTTCTTTTGCAAATATGGAGGAATCATACACATGGTGATATTTGTAGAGAGTAAGCATTATTTTGTGCCATGATTGCTAGCAAATATATTCTCTTTTTTGAACCTACTCCTATTTTCCACCCATCTGCTAGATATTTGAAGGTGCTTCACCAAACATTCTAGGAAGGGAGTTGAGAAAGAAAAGACTGTCTTTGATTTTCTGTACCTATGTAATAAAACTAAATTATCAGTGAAAACACTTTCTGCCATTCAGACATGAAAAATAGGCAAAAATCAGAATGAGGAAGAGTTAGAAATGGAAGAGGATAGAGAGTGAAAGAGAGTTATTGGTTCATGAACTGACCAGTGTACAAGGAGGGTAAGGAAAGACCTAGGGAAAAAGCAGACCACTCTGCATTGGCAGGTGCTAAATTTAAAGAGCAAGAGAACTAACTGTAGCGCTTATCCCAGGTGGGTGGGTCGTGATGGAGAAGTCTGACAGAATGTGGTCCACTGGAGAAGGGGATGGCAAACCACTTCAGTATTGTTGCCTTGAGAACCCCATGAAGTTGCTAAGTCATGTCTGACTCTTTGTGATCCCATGGACTGTAGCCTTCCAAGCTCCTCTGTCCATGGGATTTTCCAGGCAAGAATACTGGAGTGGGTTGCCATTTCCTTCTCCAGTGGATCTTCCCAACCCAGGGATCGAACCCAGGTCTCCTGCATTGTGAAGAGATGCTTTTACCATCTGA
Source organism: Oreotragus oreotragus (assembly GCA_006410675.1). Classification (NCBI taxonomy): domain Eukaryota; kingdom Metazoa; phylum Chordata; class Mammalia; order Artiodactyla; family Bovidae; genus Oreotragus; species Oreotragus oreotragus. The sequence goes on along the minus strand of SJYX01000707.1, from coordinate 36,785 downwards.
GCCACCAGAGAAAACCTTGAACAGTATGAAAAGGCAAAATGATAGGATACTGAAGGAGAAACTCCCTAGGTCAGTAGGTGCCCAATATGCTACTGGAGATCAGTGGAGAACTAACTCCAGAAAGAATGAAGGGATGGAGCCAAAGCAAAAATAATACCCAGTTATGGATGCGACTGGTGATAGAAGCAAGGTCTAATGCTGTAAAGAGTAATATTGCATAGGAACCTGGAATGTTAGGTCCATGAATCAAGGCAAATTAGAAGTGGTAAAACAGGAGATGGCAAGAGTGAACGTTGACATTCTAGGAATCAACAAACTACAATGGATTGGAATGGGTGAACTTAACTCAGATGACCATTATATCTACTACTGTGGGTAGGAATCCCTTGGAAGAAATGTAGTAGCCATCACGGTCAACAAAAGAGTCTGAAATGCAGTACTTGTATGCAAAGGCAAACCATTCAATATCACAGTAATCCAAATCTATGCCCCAACCAGTAGCACTGAAGAAGCTGAAGTTGAAAGGTTCTATGAAGACCTACAAGACCTTTTAGAAATAACACCCCCAAAAGATGTCTTTTTCATTATAGGGAATGGAATGCAAAAGTAGGCAATCAAGAAACATTTGGAGTAATAGGCAAATTTTGCCTTGGAATGAAGCAGGGCAAAGACTAAAAGAGTTTTGCCAAGAGAATGAACTGGTCATAGCAAACACCCTCTTCCAACAACACAAGAAGGTAGGAATCCCTTGGAAGAAATGTAGTAGCCATCACGGTCAACAAAAGAGTCTGAAATGCAGTACTTGTATGCAAAGGCAAACCATTCAATATCACAGTAATCCAAATCTATGCCCCAACCAGTAGCACTGAAGAAGCTGAAGTTGAAAGGTTCTATGAAGACCTACAAGACCTTTTAGAAATAACACCCCCAAAAGATGTCTTTTTCATTATAGGGAATGGAATGCAAAAGTAGGCAATCAAGAAACATTTGGAGTAATAGGCAAATTTTGCCTTGGAATGAAGCAGGGCAAAGACTAAAAGAGTTTTGCCAAGAGAATGAACTGGTCATAGCAAACACCCTCTTCCAACAACACAAGAGAAAACTCTACACATGGACATCACCAGATCGTCAACACTGAAATCAGATTGATGATATTCTTTGCAGCCAATGATGAAGAAACTCTGTACATTTAGCAAAAACAAGACCGGGAGCTGACTGTGTTTCACATCATGAACACCTTATTGCCAAATTCAGACTTAAATTGAGAAAATAGGAAAAACAACTAGACCATTCAAGTACAACCTAAATCAAATCCCTTATGATGATACAGTGGAAGTGAGAAATAGATTTAAGGGACTAGATCTGATAGNAGGTGGTTGGAAGGGAAAGTTGCTGTGTTTGGTCCCCAAAATACATCTTTTACTGGTAGCATCTGCTTGTGATTGCAATGCCAGGGTCCAGGATTCTAGATTTGCTCAAGTCATGATGTTTGAAAGATTAAGCACCAAATGAGAACTGAGTCAGAGGAAGTTCAGAAAAATAAAAACTAAAAACCAAACTGACATATGATTATTAGTTCAAAATTGCAAACAGTAGTCACAGGTATAGAGTATAATAAAATACTATAATTTTTACTACAAATATCATCTTGTTGGCTGATTAAACCAGATTAAATGAAATATGCATCATAAGTGGTAACAAAAAAAAGAGAAATGCTTAAAAATGAACATGTGCTCAATGTAATAGGAATCTTCTTTTATAGGAAGACTCATTTAAAAAATTACTGCCAAGTAAAATTATATATTTGATGAAATACTAATACAATACCAAGAAGATTTTGTGTCTAAAAGTAGAAAAATTTATTTTTTTATAGAAAAATATACAAAGTTAAAACAACCAAGAAAATCTTCAAAAAGAAAAGTGATGACATGGATGAGAAGGAATGGGACTAGCTCAGACAAAAAATAGAAATATAGTATAAATATTTTATATATAAAGCTGCATGATATTGACATAGAAAGGTTGCCAGAAAAAAGCACAACAGCCAAGATCCAAAAATAGACTAAACAGTTAGTATATAATAAAAGCGCTATTTCAAATTGGTGGGAAAAGCATTTTCCTAATAAAGAATATTGAGACCATAGGTAATAGTCACACAGAAAAATGAAATTTCAATTATATTTCATAAAATACATCATTAAAAACTCTAAGTGTTTGGAGACCCAACCAAAGTTAAAAAAGAAACAGGATCAAAATAAGCAAGATCTAGTAGAGATGAATGATTTTATTTATATACTAGAAATAAAGAAAGTTTTTAAACTAGGACAAATCAGTGACAAGTAAATGATTGATAAATGCAACTACAGAAGCATGGGCTTCCCTGGTGGTTCAGAGGTTAAAATGTCCGCCTGGAATGTGGGAGACCCGGGTTCGATCCCTGGGTCGGGAAGATCCCCCGGAGAAGGAAATGGCACCCCACTCCAGTACTCTTGCCTGGAGAATCTCATGGAGGGAGGAGCCTGGTAGGCTACAGTCCATGGTGTCGCAAAGAGTTGGACACGACTGAGCGACTTTACTTACTTACTTATGCCTATCATATTTTATGTTTATGTGTGTATATGTTTAATGTAATATATATACATATATGGGCTTCCTTGGTGGCACAGTTGTAAAGAACCTATTTGTCAATGCAGAAGACATGGGTTCAACCTCTGGATCAAGTAGATCCCTGGGAGAAGGAAATGCTAACTCACTACAGTATTCTTGCCTGGGAAATCCCATGGGCAGAGAAGCTTGGAGGGCTATATTCCATGGGAGCACAGAATCGGACATGACTTAGTGACTAAGGAACAACAACAAACAAGTATGTGTGAATACATAAACAGATAGATATCCATTTATCTAAATATCTATCAAAAGCCCTAAATTAAAGACTGAATTTGGCCAGAAAAACTTTAAAATAGTTGCAAATAGGACTACCTATATCCATATTGCCATCAACTAACCACATTCTCTCATTATTGTATGCAAAATNAATACATAAACAGATAGATATCCATTTATCTAAATATCTATCAAAAGCCCTAAATTAAAGACTAAATTTGGCCAGAAAAACTTTAAAATAGTTGCAAATAGGACTACCTATATCCATATTGCCATCAACTAACCACATTCTCTCATTATTGTATGCAAAATTTCAAAGGAATTTCAAGACAAAATCCTATATAAGTGTTTCTGATAAAAATGTACAAAGTATGTTGGAAAGAAATCATGAATTAAATACTTTGAGTACTGCTCATTGGTTCTTCTTTTGCAAATATGGAGGAATCATACACATGGTGATATTTGTAGAGAGTAAGCATTATTTTGTGCCATGATTGCTAGCAAATATATTCTCTTTTTTGAACCTACTCCTATTTTCCACCCATCTGCTAGATATTTGAAGGTGCTTCACCAAACATTCTAGGAAGGGAGTTGAGAAAGAAAAGACTGTCTTTGATTTTCTGTACCTATGTAATAAAACTAAATTATCAGTGAAAACACTTTCTGCCATTCAGACATGAAAAATAGGCAAAAATCAGAATGAGGAAGAGTTAGAAATGGAAGAGGATAGAGAGTGAAAGAGAGTTATTGGTTCATGAACTGACCAGTGTACAAGGAGGGTAAGGAAAGACCTAGGGAAAAAGCAGACCACTCTGCATTGGCAGGTGCTAAATTTAAAGAGCAAGAGAACTAACTGTAGCGCTTATCCCAGGTGGGTGGGTCGTGATGGAGAAGTCTGACAGAATGTGGTCCACTGGAGAAGGGGATGGCAAACCACTTCAGTATTGTTGCCTTGAGAACCCCATGAAGTTGCTAAGTCATGTCTGACTCTTTGTGATCCCATGGACTGTAGCCTTCCAAGCTCCTCTGTCCATGGGATTTTCCAGGCAAGAATACTGGAGTGGGTTGCCATTTCCTTCTCCAGTGGATCTTCCCAACCCAGGGATCGAACCCAGGTCTCCTGCATTGTGAAGNTGACTCATTGGAAACGACTCAAATGCTGAGAGGGATTGGGGGCAGGAGGAAAAGGGGACTTCCGAGGATGAGATGGCTGGATGCCATCACCGACTCAGTGAGCATGAGTTTGTGTGAACTCCGGGATTTGGTAATGGACAGGGTGGCCTGACATGCTGTAATTCATGGGGTTGCAAAGAGTCGCACACGACTGAGTGACTCTACTGAACTGAGGCCACTGATCTGTGGCTGACACTCCCCACCCACCTATCAGAAACTTAAACGTTTGTTTAGAGGTCTTAACTGGGTTCAGCCATGTATACAGACTAGATGGTCTTAAGAAAACATTGCTCTTTCAAGGTTATTTCCTTGAAATGGCTGCAGTTATGGTAACTGTGAGCTGAACCCAGACTCCAAGGACAGGGAGGAAACACATGTGTGCTAAGTCATTTCCTTCATGTCCAACTCTTTGCAATCCCATGGACTGTGGCCTAACAGACTCCCTTGCCCATGGAATTCTCCAGGTAGGAATACTGGAGTGGATTGCCATATCTTTCTCCCTAGAGGTCGAACCCAGTCTCCTGCATTGCAGACAGATTCTTTACTGTCTGAGCCAAGAGGCTTGTCTGAGTCCTTGCGATCCTATGTACCATAGCCTTCCAGGCTCCTCTGTCCACGGGATTTTCCAGGCAAAAGCCCTGGAGTGAGTTGCCAGGCCCTCCTCCAGAGGATCTTCCCAACTCAGGGATCGAACTCATGTCTTTTATGTTTCCTGTACTGGCAACAGCACCCCACCCCAGTACTCTTGCCTGGAAAATCCAGTGGACGGAGGAGCCTGGTAGGCTGCAGTTCATGGGGTCACAGAGACACGACTGAGCGACTTCACTTTCACTTTTCACTTTCATGCATTGGAGAAGGAAATGGCAACCTACTCCAGTGTTCTTGCCTGGAGAATCCCAGGGATGGGGAGCCCCGTGGGCTGCCGTCTATGGGGTTGCACAGAGTTGGACATGACTGAAGTGAGTTAGCAGCAGCAGCCACCTGGAAAGCAGATAAGGAGACTCCAATTGTCAAGATAGAGATTTCGGGTCAAGCTGTATCCATGTCTTCTCAGTGGACTTCCTCCCCCTTTTCTACAAGTGTACACACATAAGGAGAAGCTGGATTGAGGGACAAGCTCGTGTGTAAACTGTTGTCTGTGTTTGTTCCACAACCACGCTTTTGCTACCACATGGCTGAGCCAATCTGACACCATTTTGTCCGCCCCATCTCAAGCCTGTAGACCTACTCTCTCCCCTTTCTGCATGACTGAGCTTTAGCCTATTCACAAGAAATGAATCCAAGCCAGGTAAGGTCTCTATCAACTTTTATCCTTGCCTTCATCTGAGATCAAAGCTGAAAGAGTGCCTTCTGCTGACACTCATAAGACTACTGGGGGAGAGGAAAAGCCCCTGGTTCCCAATGGTAGAGACCTGCTTATCCCCAGTAGTCAGACTCTATCTTTAGCTTTGGTCCTCTTAAATTCCCTTGCACTCCTTTCGGTGGTGCACATGCAGCTGCAAATGCCCCTGGATTATTGTCCACCTGAAGCTGCCTGTATGTAAGTTATCCACAATAAACTTCATTATTGAATTTCATGGAGTTGCCTGCTTTGTTTTTTCGTCTTGATGTTCCTTCTTAGTTTCGAGGATATTGTTCAATATCTCCACCTCCCAATAGTCCATGAAGTTCCAAATGTCTGCTGAGGACCTTTATAATAAATTTCTCTACATACTTAGGCGAGTATAGGTTAATAAATCAGTCATGTGTGATCCAAAGTGCCCTTACTTATCCAGTTATTGTAGAGATCAAATGAAAGCACCTCATAAACTCTAAAGCCCTATACAAATATATGGTATTATTATCATAATGACATAATAATTTCCTCATGTTGACTCAGTACTTATGAGTGTCTACTTCACCTTTATTCAGAGATTTTTAATGATTAATAATATTCAATTAGTAGTGAAAAGACACAATTATATTACTCTGTGAATTTTCAGATCCAGGGGATAAGTGCAGCTATGAATGGATTTGAAGTCAAAGAATTTCATTATAGCAGTTTATGAATAAAATTGAGATTTAAACTTTTTTATATTATTACAATGATTAGAGCTGTGAAAAAGAACACTTTTTGTGACTAAGCAGAGACCAAAAATGTTTTAAATAAATTATCACACATTAATTTTAAAATATCTTGCTAAGATGAAGGAACATTTTGAACCCAGTAATGGACAGTAAAGAACAATTTGCAAGCATAGAAAAATTCAGCTGCACTGTAAAAAATTTTGGAAAGCTAATTTATTTAACAACGGTTTTACAAGCCAGTAATACTTGATGTATTTTTATATGTTAATTTTTCTCTTATCTTAGCAAAAATAAAAAACAAAATATTTATATTCAAACAAGATATGCAGGCCATTCTTGACTTTTTAGGTTCCATAACACAAATGAAATTTACCATAAGCCATAAAAATTCTATTTTCTTAGTTTTTCTCTTTTATATCCATTCCTGCTTCATTTTCAAGAACTGATATTCGTTCTTTTTTTTCTTAGAAGGTCTAATTCCCCCAACCACACACCCTCCAAAAACCCACATATATTCTATTTCTCAAAAAAATATTTGGACAATCATAAAACAAAATTAGGCTACACACATTTGTAAAATGTAATTTATGTTTTAATTTGTTGTATTTTACTCCAGGGAGTAAATCAATGTGATAATATGTATTTGTTATTTCTGTCTCACAGAAGACTATCTTCTATTTCTCCTGATGTTATCCATTTATAAAAATTAATAAAATTTTTGTTTAAAATGATCCTGAACCTATCCTACTTTAACAGATTGTTTTAGAAAAAAAGCAGCTTTTTTTGTAAATGTTCTTCAGCTACCCTCATGATGTTGGGTCCAACCACTGAATCCACTTAATTTCTTTTCTGCATGTTTTATGACTATAACAAACTCTAACAAATGTGGAAGGAGACTGGTGGAAACATGAAGAAAAAATCAGATTGTGCTCTAGAGTATATAAATGCAGTGCATGAAGCAACTGTGTCCTGGGATTCTCCAGTTATAGAGAAAATAAATGTCCTTTTCTCTTAAAAAAAGAAGAGAAAAGTTTGAGTGGAATGTCATTCATCTGCTAGTGAAAATAAAAGACTACTGTTAATGACTAACATTTATTCAGAGCTTATTATCTGATGAATGCTAATGTAGTCTAGATATTATTTTAAAGTGTACCTTTCCAAACTTTGTGATTCTCATAGATTTTCTGGTGAGCTCATTTTATTTTGATTTTTGAGATGACTTATTTCATATTATGACATACAAAGATATATCAAATATGAAAAATTGAAATATGAAAATATGAAAAACTCATATTTTATTAACCAAAATATGAATAACAAAAAATAATAATGCATAATCACCCAGATCATGGCTTAAAAGTTAACAGTTTTTTTCTGGTTCTCACTCTGTATATAGGTCCAACCTTCCCTGATCTTCAAAAAAAAAAAAAGGGCCTTTTTCAGAACAATGAATAGTTTTTCTCCAAGTTTTTAATTTCATACTATTTCTCTTTACACCATTCCTAAGAAGATTTTATTACAATGTAAGTTTTCCTTTTATGTTTCATGTTTAATATTCCCTTTCAAACACTTAATTAATGGTTTCCTATTTCAAGTTTTAGTTCTACAGTCTTTTCATCTTGAGGCTCACTCTTTTTTTCTTTAGTTCTTAAAGCTAGTGTATGATTTTTCCCCATCTTTAGTCTTGATTTTTACAGAAGTGTGTTTCAGTAAAGTTCAGCAGAGAATCATTAAACTTTGAAGGAATTTAGGTAATGTTTGTAGGTGTGAAAACAGAAATTACATCTATTTGAAGTCAAATCAAGGAAGTTTATAGAGGTAGAGCATAAACAGAGCAATTGAAAAATCATACTAGATCAACTATCAGCTTAAGATAGTTGGAAGTTAATTCTTGTGTGGAAATACTCTACTGTAAAAGGTAAAAATTGGCATATTTTCTTAAAATGTGATTTTACAGTTATAATTACAGACAGGATTAACTGTATAATTTCTTAGGTCCAGTGCAAAATGAAAAGGTGATGGGTCCCTATTTAAAGATTGTTAATAAATTAAGAGGTCAACATCAAAGTTTTTTGTTGTAGTTTTTTTTTTTTTTTTTTAATCTACTCAGATTTCCAGGTCCCCTCAGCCCTTACTCCCACCTCTATTTAGGAGGTAACCACTGCTTTGTCCTTTAAGGCCATATATTAGTTTTGCCTGCTTTTGAACTTCATATAAGTAATCATCATATAATATGTACTCTTTAATGTCAGGTTTCTTTTCTGTGCAACATTATTGCAGTGAAATTGTAGTCATGTTCTGGTGTGAGGCAACACTTTGTTCTATTTCACAGCTGTGAGTTATTTTGTTGTTTGACTATATTACAACTTAGTTGTTCATCAAAAGAAACTTGGATTGTTTCTAGTTTTTAGCTGTTAGAAATAGTGTTGCAATGAACATTGTTGAAAATGTTTTTGTTAGACGTAGCACCAAGAGTGGGATTGGGTCACAGGATAAACCCATATTTATATTTAGTAAATGGGGCAAAAGTTTCCCCAAGGTACTACTTGTTTACACTCCTATCAGAGTTTAGTGTTGTAAGCTGTTAATACAGGGGTAGATTCTTTTACTTTTTACCAGCATTTTACATTAAGCACAAACCTTTTTAAACTGAGTAAGATGTGTGATGGATAGAGGCAGTGTTTCCTCACAGCTGGCAGGGATCATTGTCATGAGGATATGCCTATTAGATCTCTGACCTCAGGGAATCTAACTGACCATCGGTGCCTGTTGCTATACTTTGACATTCATTCGTCACTGCACTCTCAGTGATCGCATAAATTCAGTAGGTTCTTCCTGGCAAGGATGGAGTGTGTCAGGGTACTGGAAGCTAAACTGTTTCTGGGAAATACGTTAGGCTGCTAATCAGCAACTTGGGCTTAAAGGCTCAACAATGTCTTTGCCATTAACTTTCTTAGAAAAATCTATATTAGATTTTTTTTTAATCTAGTCTTTCTTACTTCTCTTTCTCCTCCACAGAAGGCAGACCTGCCTTATGATCTGACAGCTTTCCTGATCTACTCCAGCTCTTTCACATTCTCTCTCACCCAATAAATCTCTTGTATATTGAATTCTTATTGGAGTCTGTTTCTTGGAGGACCCAATTTAAAAGATATGGCACCAGTATGGCACGCTGGGACCACTTATTCACCACCTCATGGGCACACTTGATGATATCCAGAATATGGCACAGATGGAGTGGCAATCCAATTGCTAAAGAATTCACTGTAAGTGCCCTGGGAAATTGTTACAGACATGGGAAATGCCCTTTCAAATGCAATGATTCAGGCATCCAAAAGTGTGAAAGATAGTGAAAGTGGCTGGTTATCTCTGGAAGGATAATGAGTAAGTTAAGGCTATTAATAGCAAATAAAGATTAAGTTTAGAGTCAAAGTTTTTTGTTTGTTTTCTTTTAGTTTATTTAGTTTAGTTTTTTTTTTTTATTTTTTTAGATTACAAGTAGGTCCTTGCACCAGAAAGATGAACATAAATGAGTGGAAAATAGAACACCAAACAAACAGAGGTACAGATTCAGTGAATATTAAATACTCAACCAAGACATAATCAGTCATCAATGGGACTATCCAAGGTTTTGGATATCGAGGATGTTGGATCAAGAGGGTGAGCATATAAAAATAGGTAAGTAAAACTTCATTCACTTGAGAGCACTTTCTAGGGATATGGGATTTCACAACTTGGCAAAAATCCTAGGAAATGGATCAAACTCTCTGTTGGGGTGACTCTGAGAGATCTGGAGAAATTGATGACTAATGCCAAACAGAGTAGAAAGGATACTTACTCTCTCTGCAAGCAGAGGTAGAAAGAGAATGACTGAGGGAGGCAGACATGCTGAAATCAAAATTTCCTGTGAAGTCAAGAAAATTGCCAGAATATTGTGTTCTGTTGGAAAGTGAAAATGACATACCATTCACCAAAGCTGTCAAGAATGACAATGTGTGAGCAAAAAGTACAGTCTTCACTAGGATGTTTGGTGATGGCTCTCTGTTGCAGACTAGGCATGACATTGGGGTAGTTATTACAGTACTAGTTTGTTAATATCCACTGGGCCCCAGACTTAAAGAGGCCAGGTGACAGCACTTAACTGCCAAGCCAGAGGCTGCAATTGCTATAAGGCTGGAGGGGCAGACAATGGGGCTTCACCAGCAAGAAATTCTATGAACAATTAATAAAGCATCATGTCCGCTGGATCAGCCAAAAATGGTGCACGAGCAGGCAGCTAAGATTGGTTCCTCAATAAGAATTCATACTTGCTCAATTCTCAGCCCTTAACTGATTTTCAGTTCTGGAATCTATTGACTGGAGAAATAGCAAAATCCTTAGGAGGAAACACTTTGCAACTGAATAGCAAAGTTATACCATGCTGATTCCTCCAGTTCTTTCCAAAAGAATCTATGGGAGGGAGGAGGGAGGGGGGTTCAGGATGGGGAACATGTGTATACCTGTGGCAGATTCATGTTGATGCATGGCAAAACCAATACAATATTGTAAAGTAATTAACCTCCAATTAAAATTAATAAATTTATATTTTAAAAAAATATGACAACTAGAAAAAAATATCTATGGCCATTCACTTGATTTACTTTACAATGAGGAAAGGAGAATAATTTGATGTTTTGACAATGAACACAGAGTTTTGAGATGGCATGGATTCCCAGAGACCTGGTGTATCAGCATGGACTTCATGGTGGAGGCAGCTTATGGGGACCAAGTAATACATATCATAGTTGACAGTGGGCCCTCCCTGTGGGGGTAAGAGTTAATACCGCTGAAATTCATATCCCCATCTCCCAGTTTTACGAAGCAATATTTTCTGTGCTTTGGTAGAAAAATGAATGAATTAACCTGGAAGCAAAGGGAGGAAGATACTGTGATCCAGCCAAAAAACAAGTGACAGAGGTAGACTAAGGATAAATTGAGAACTAAATTTAAAAATATGCTTTAACAACTGTGTCTGCTTCAAAGGATTAGAGGAACAACAAGGGAAATTAAACATTAAAGAAAGATCATAAGTATATCTAATTGTTATGGTAAAGGAGGTCTCAAGTAAAGAATATTTATGCAGTCACTGATGTTCTGCAAGTTATTTGAGACATGCGAAACTCAAACACTGAGGGAAGGCAGTGCTTTGGGGAGGACCAGCTGGTAGTTTCTCAATGGATGCATAATGTGACAGAATTTGGAAGAATCAATAAAGTCAGCTTCAGTTCAGAAATCTGTTAATGATGATTTTTCAGCTGGTATAAATGTTCAGAGAAGAGAGAAGTTTTTCCAAAGGGCTGAATTTATAGATCTAAAGAACTCAGGAAGAGAAGAGAAAAATGAGTGAAAGTTAGTCAACAAATAAAATACATTCCAAAATGGCCTTGAGTTTCTCATAAAATGGAAGAAAGACAGACTGAATAACATGGGACCGGATTACATTAAGGCTGAAAATAGCAACTGTGGCTTGTTTTCAATTTAGAGTGCCCTGTTCATCATAGAGAACATATTTATGCATTGTGATTCTTGCGTGGAGCTGTTAAGGAAATGGAAATATAGTGGTTTCAAATATTGAAACGATTCATTATAGGTAGAAAGCATACCAAACTATTGTCATTATACCTAATTTGGACATAGTAAGAGGTCATAATTAATCTCCTCGTGGTTGATGTCTGTCATTTGATTTCAAAATCTCAGTCCATAGGATCTGGTCAAGTGGTATGTATTGATTGGATATGGTACAACCAAGATGCATTTCTCTATTTACTAATTTTTCTATAAGTTAATATCTAACAAATATTAGATAAATATATTATTTAAAGCAATATTTTTGCTTCAGTAGCCTGAAATTTAACAGTGTCGAGATTGAATGTGATATCCCTCTGTCCTTTTGAATCATGAGTTCAATATGAGGCAGGCATTTGCATGAATTTAATAAATCTCTTTTAGGGTATTCCAACAGAATTCTAGGGGCTTCCCAGGTAGCTCAGTGGTAAAGAATCTGCCTGCCATTGCTGGAGCTTCAGGTTCAGTCTTTGCGTAGGGAAGATGTGGGAAACAGCAACCCAGTCTGATATTCTTGTCTGGGAAATCCCATGGACAGAGAAGCCTGGAGGGCTACAGTCCATGGAGTCACAGAGTCAGACACAACTGAGCACACACACACTCACACAATAGAGTTCTATCCATTATCAAGAATAAAGTCCAAACTGAAGCTACAGAACAGACAGTCTAGATAACAGAGATCAGGCCATTTCTTGAATATTTATAATATTTTCTTTATTCAGCAGTGGCTCTACACTGCTTCTGAGAAATATTAATTATGCTTCTACAAATAAGGCTTATACGATAATGATCACTTTTTCAATTCTTGTCTCCTGGTTTGATATTTTGATTGATTCAGGGGTCTTGATTCCATCAGAGTAGACTGATTTTTATTTATTTATTTTTTTTTTTACTTTTGAACTGCTTTTTAAAGCTAAGCAAGAGTTCAAGCGTTTCTCTGAGGACAAGCCTACTCCTTTTCTGTGAATGTCCTTGTTTCCTGACATGTGTTGGAAGCCTGCCTGGAAAATGAAACCAGTAATCAATGGGAAGCAGAGACGAGAAATGAGGTGAAAAAGATTTCACAGTGAATGCCGAGGTTCCTTCAGTACTGAGGACTCCACTGATTTTCTACAGTAATGTGGGTCTTCTGAAAAAGGGCTTTTGGGGCAGAGTTACATGAGTGTGGGATTTCCTCCAGTCTTTGTGTGCTTCCCTGGTGTCTCAGATGGTGAAGAATCTGGCTGTAATGCGGGAGGTCTGGGTTTGATTCTTGGGTTGGAAAGATCCCCTAGAGGAGGGCATGGCAACCCCAATATTCTTGCCTGGGGAATCCCCATGGATAGAGGAGCCTGGCGGGCTACAGTCCATGGGGTCACAAAGAGTCAGACAGGACCGAGCAACTAAGCACAGTCAGTCTTTGTACTGAAGTGAAACAGAGAAGATGCGTTTTAAAGACTGGTTTTCTGAAAGGGATTTGTAATACTACTTTTTAAACTCTAACTTATTATTTTAAAATATATGGTATTTGAAATTGGACAGAAATGATAGAATTAATTTATGAACAATTTTATTATTGCTGAAAATGTTTCACTTGAGATGTGTGGTCATTTATTTAATCAGATCAAAGTTCTGTAAAAAAGGGGGTTTATCTGCTTTGTTTAAATATCTAGCCCAAGAAGAGCTCAATAAATATTTTGTGAATTTTAAATGTAGTATGCATTGTGGAAAAACCAATAAGAGTTAGGATGGACAATTCAGTTAGAATAGCTTTTTTGAAGCTTCTTTAACTAATAGAACATGAAAAATTTAGAAGACTGTTTAGAGGTTCAGCTGCCATATCACTGGTCTTATAAAAGTCATAAAAAGCAGGTAGATGAAAACCAAAGAACCTTCTAAACTGAAGGAGAATAAACAGAAGCGACAAACTAAATGTAAAATGCAATTCTGCAGTGTCTGGACCAACTGGAATTCAGCTGATCTTAGCCATACTCCACTGGTCTCCACCCTGCTCTATGGAATGAGTCATCGGTCCTATGCCTTTCATTCCCTGAATCAGCAGGTACCTTAGGTACAAGTTTTTCCAAAATTCAGGGCAAGCTTAAATGCTCAAGCATAGAACAGTGGCAACAAGTGGATTGCCACTGCAAGTTTCTGTTCACTTGATGTCTAAAACCATCTAATTTGCTAATGTATATCATAAAGCCAAGCCCCATGCCAAAGTGTGGGAACACAAATGGCTGGAAACACTGCTACAATGGAGCAGTGAAGAACTGAGACCAATACTTCAATACACTTCTTTTAATACGTACCTTACACTTTTGAATTAAATAGGTTCACTGTACAGTCTGGCCCATGGTGAATTCCTACCTAAGGTATGAATGAGTGCCAGTCACACCGCTGAATGGAAAGAAGGTGTTTTTTCTTACTAACCTATTGAAAGCGTTTTCTTCTTACTAACATATTACCCCATTGTTATTGCAGTTTATTTATTAATTTTTGTTCAACTACTTTGTGACCCTTTGGACTGTACCCTGCCAGGTTCCTTTGTCCAAGGGATTTTTCAGGCAAAAATACTAGGACGAGTTGCCGTTTCCTTCTCCAAGGGATCTTCCTGACACAGGGATCGAACCCACATCTCCTGCATTAAAAGAATTCTTTACAGCTGAGCCACCAGGGAAGCCCTAGTAAGTTCTTTCTGGCCCTTGTTGATACCATTAATGGTCTCCAAGTACATTGATTTGAGGCAAAGATAGCCTTCCTGCATTTTGGATCTATCATTAGAAAATCTGCAAACATTTTGTATCATCAGTCCCCCTTTTTTTTTTTTTTTTCCCTGGCCTGGTAAAAATGATCACAGATGTGATTTTAAAAAGAGAGACAGAGAGTGAGAGAAGCATGAACAAGAGTGCTTATTATAGTATGGTTTGTGAGAGTGATAAAGTAGAAAATCCCAAAGTGCCCTCAACGAGGTAGCAGCAAATAACACTGGTTTTTCTACAGCAGATAAAATAGAATAAAGGACAATTTTAAAGAAAAAAGATGAAATAGTGGTGAAATAAGCTGGCTTTAGGACACAAGGCCTGGATTTATGTGCTGGCTCCAGCATATAGAGACTCCAGGACCTGATGAAAATTGCCTAACCTCTCCAACTTAATGCCCTCTTCTGTAAAACCAAGAAGTGAGAAGCATTTATTTCATGGAATTATTTGAGAATCAAAGGTAAAAACGACGCTCAAAAATGGTGCCTAGCCTAGCCCATTTCAAAAGCTCCAAGCGCTTAACACTACCTTGAAATTTCTATTTAGTAATTCTTTATTATTAATTTTAAGCATGATAATAAAAGTAGTCTGTCACTCAGTTTAAAAGAAAATCAAAAAATAAATATGAAATGTTCCTAAAATTTAGTTATTTATCACTATATACACTCTATACTGATATCAACTGTATATATGCATATATTAACTATATACAAAATATTTATATATATAAATATAAATGCATCACTAAATATGAATTATCCATAATATTGTGCAAATAAAATATCTCTTAATATCACTGGAAAACTTAATTGGAAAAATTATCATTGGAAAATTTAATTTTTAAAAAATGATACCCTAGTTAAACATTTGAAAGAAAAATAAAGCTAGATTGTCCTCCCCAAAACTTTTTAGAACATTATGTCAAAAATTAAATTAGCCATATATTAATACAGATCTGTATATTATATATGTATATATAGATGATTTAAATTAGGTTAAACTTTCTTAGTATGAGGATGAGGACATGATCTACAACAATCTTTAATAAATAATTTTCTACATTAAAATTATTCCTTTTGTAATAAAACAAAGATTACACAATGTGAATGCATAGAGTGAGAAGATACTTATAGAAAGAAATTTTAATGAATTAACTATCTTCAAATTTATTAAGATAAATAAATAATAAATTGAGATATAGGATAGATCAATTTCTATCTTTCAAAAGATAGAAATGCAAACTAAATGAAGTGTTTGGAACTTTGTTTATATCACTAAAAAAAGGAAAAAGAAAGGCTTATTTTTAAATAAAATACTATATTATTTTCTATCTTAAGATAATGTGTTTTTTTTTTTTTCTGTTTTTGTCCATGCCGACCAACCTCGTTTATTATTAAAATGTTGCTTTTGTATTTCCTTTTTTCCATTTTTATTTTAACAAGAACTTGATACGTTCAAAGATAAATGTATGTGTTGTTTCGTCTTAAGAATGTGCCTTAATCTGCTTTGCCCAATGTTTCCTCATGATTAGATTCAGGTCACGCATCTGGGCCCATACATTTTTATACTCTACTCAGCCCATACGTTTTTTGTTTTTTTTTTTTGTATTTATTTATTTTTTTACACGAACTCCCAAACATGAACCCCCCTCCCACCTCCCACCCCACATCTTCCCTCCAGATCATCCCCATACACAAGCCCCAAGCATCCTGCATCCTGCATTGAACATAGACTGGCAATTCATTTCTTACATGATAGTATACATATTTCAATGCT
>SJYX01000706.1:0-11311 GCA_006410675.1 Oreotragus oreotragus | reverse complement strand
GCCGTCTTCCCACACGGTGGTGTCAGACTCAGATGTCCTTGGGGTTCAAGACCCCGCTCCCCTTCCTGCCTGGGTTAGTGATGTTCCTATCCCGGGTCAACGTCTCCCCAAGAGTCTTCCAATCTAAGAACATGGGAATAAATAACTCATAACCACTAATTCATGAAACTTTTCTGCAGTTAAAACAAGAAAACAAAGAGAAATTTTGTATCAATGTCATACAGACAAACAGAAGTTTTACTGAAGTGGCTGTGGAACAAAGAACCCAGTAGAAAAATAGGTAAATGTCATATGGCTTGCTGCATTTTGCTCTTTTTCCCCACAGCTGTGGATGCCTGTAACTATTAACTTTACTACTATCTTTAGCATTATCTGAATGAATGAGGGAATGAATGAATGAGTAAAGATTAAACTGAACAAATCGAGATCTGATTTCTTATTATCACGCAATAATTCAAGCTTTAACTTACTGGAACATTATTAATCCTCATGCGACTCAATGTTCTTCTGTAATAGCTGAAGTCATTCTGTATGGCAGGATTTGTCATCTAAAGAAAACATTTATATAAAATAAAAAGTTATTTACTAAAGGACAGTATAAAAATTAAATAAAGTATCTACTAGAGTTGTAATTAATTTATATTATCAAATTTGTAATACCACTTTAAGAACTAAAACCGTTATCAGCCAAGATGATGATCTGCAGTTAAATTATGTAACGCTGTGCTTACTGCACTGATCTGCTAACTGTCTCATGATGGACACAGAAGACTGTGCACACTGGCTTTCAGTCACAGTCAGTACACTGTCCTTCTTTCTTCTCATTAATTTCAGGTAACAGCTGAAAAGGCTGCTCACCAAAAACGGTATTACCAAATAGACAAAAGCAAAGAAAGGGATGTGTAGCCACTCACTGTGGGTTATTATAATTAATATACAGGGCAGTCGCCAAACAGACTAAAATTTTATAAGCAAACCATTTGTGTTCAAAGTATGAATAAAGGAGAATAGCTGTCTATGATATAATGTTTATAAAATGCTGGAGTTAGGAATCCAGCTCTTCTGTTTTCTAAACAAGGTACACGAGGTGCTGGAAAGTCAGAGGGTCCGAAGCAGATGAGGGGAAAGGGAGGGTGTGAGAAAGAAGACAGAACGGAAGAAAGGAAAGGAGGAGAGGGGAGGAGAGAGAAAGAAAAATCAACATTTTTATATATTAATAGAAGAATGCAGGAAAAAAAACTGGGGATGAGCAGAAAAGAAAAAAATATTAGAAGATGTCAATATTGTTGTTTCAGAGATACTTTTAAAAATGAAGCTAAATGAAAACTGAATATTGAGCAATTTGTTGTTTGCTATGCTACACCAAAAAGCCTGCATAATTTTTAAATCCAGCTTTCCAGTTTTGCTGAGGAACAGCAGACATCATTCCACCACATTTTAGTAAGGGCTCCAGGCATTTCCTCCTAGTACTCATTGAAAGACGCATGATTTTCTTCTGTAACAAGGAGGACCAGCAGGACAATCCTACCTTAAGTTCATCAAACCGGAGTGTAAAATGAAGAATTTCTGCAAACTGTTTAGCAAGAGCCTGCTCTCGCTCTAGATGCTGGGTGGGAGAATACGGGGTACTTGTCAAGGCTCCCAGAAGACCTCTTAATGCTGCTTCTAAAGAACAAAACATTAAGATGTTTGTGTCTATTTATTAAAAAGTGAGCATTTTAAAAACATTTTGATTTCAATTTCCATAAAAATAAGGTTTCTTTAAAAGCTAGATTACCTAAACATAGCACTCAAACTGAGTACTGTTCACTAGAATAGAAACCTTGAAGTGACCCAATTTCTGTAAACCCAAATTCAGAATCATGAAGAATGTGAATCTGAATGAAATATCAGGATCAAAGGACTAATCTTACAATACTTTCACATTCTACACAGTGTTGATTTTTATGAAATGGTAACTGTGACTATGTCTTTTCTGGTGAAACTATGGTCAGTAATAATTGCATGTGGGTATGAATGAATCACCAACTTCACATATTTTATGCTGTTTATTTATAAATACAAACTATCTTATTTCAGCTATGAAAAGAAGCCAAATATGTGGTTTAATAATTAGTTTCCTGAGTGTTATACAGCTTGCTATCTCAGGGCCATAATATAAAAATTCTAATTCATTACACAAATAAATTTGTCCCTTCAAACAACTGCTACTTTTGGAATGCCAGACTAATATTGTGTTTAAAGATGGAAATACTAAAAAAATAAAATAAAATAAAAATATAGAAATACTGATTTCACTTCAAAAAAATCCCAGAAATCAAACTAATACTGTTACATACTACAGAATCATACAACAAGGCTAGATTCTATTCAGAGAAAACAAAGTTTATAGTTCGATGGCGGTCTGCCATTTATGAATAAATGCTAGATTAATATATTTATTAATGAAGACAAATTTATCTCACATAATCAACTTTTTAAAAACTGAAAAATTACCAACTCTACCATTTATTTTTTTTCGATTTGATCTACCCAATTATGAACTAATACCCATAGTTGTGTATTTAACCTAGTCTGTCATTTAACTTTCACTGTCAACTATGATATGGGCATTACAGATGATAAACTGAGTTTCAAAGAGGTCAGACCCCCAAGGTTATATTTCATAAATGCCAAGTGCTTCTGACTTCACAGCCCTATTATTTCTACCATAGTAAGCTGTTTTTCATATAAAATGACATTCTAACTAGCCTTCCATAACCTTATAAATTATTGATTAGTACCAAGAGTAAGTACCCTTTATGTGTCTATTATGTGCCAGGTACTGAGCTAGACACTATTTGTAACCCACACAGTAACTTCAAATGACAGTTATCATCCTTTTTCAATAGTAAGTTAAAAAATATATTGGTGGTCTAACACGTGTCAGGCACTGGGTACACTGATGAAGATGGACACACCCTATGCGCCCACAGAGACTAATTACACAGAGAGAAGACAGACAACTTACTACAGCTGGGATATGTACTGAGAAGGGTATGGTACCGTGGAAAGGTGTGACAGTGGAGCTTCGCCCAGTTGCAGACTCAGGGAAAGACCTGCCTGAGTACATGACACCAGGACCGAGACTGGACTGCGTGCTAAGGATGAGCAAGAGTCTGCAGACATACAGGGCAGGGAGCCCAACCCTGAACGGAGAGGGGCACGACCGAGTAGAGAAACTGCAAGACAACAATGCAGGTGGAACAGAGAGGCGAGGAGAGGAACCTACGACTAAACCCATATGCACATCATCTGTGTGCCACACGAAGCACCCTGGCCGTCATCTTAGCATCCCTAGAGAAACTAAGCGGGGTAGTGACATCATCAGATTAGCATTTAAACTTCACTTCAGACTTCCCTAGTGGTCCAGTGGTTAAGAATCTGCCTGCTAATGCAAGGGACTCTGGTTCAATCCCTGGTCCAGGAAGATTCCACAAGCCACAGGCAACTAAGCCTGGGAGCCACAACTACTGAGCCTGTAAGCCACAGCTATTGAGCCTGGGTACACAGAGCCTGTGCTCCACAACAAGAGAAGCCAGTGCAACAAGAAGCCCCAGGCACCTCAACCAGAGAAAGCGCTCAAGCAGGACCAAAGACCCAGCCAAAAATTAATAAACAATTAAAAAATAAAGACTCCACTTCATCGGCAGCATGGAGAACAGACTGCGGGAGTAGGGATGACTTACCGAGTGGAGAAATGACAGATCAGGCCACAGAGTAGATCCAGAAGGGGGAACAAGGCCTGACTAGGAAGAGGAGGCCCCTTCAGAGACCAGAGCCATATATTCTCTTACTGCCAGCCACCCACTCTCAAAGATCAGTCTGAATCCTCAGGAGAGGACCCAAAGGATACGGACTGCAGGGTATTTGAAACAGCCAAGAGAGATAACCACCGTTATTGTGCACTTCAGAACCTTCTAAATAGGTTTTGGTGAATTTAGCTCACTGAAGAGGAGTCAACGTGCTGGACAAACTCACTATGATCTCTGGAGGTGGCCGCTGTCAGCCCCTGCGACGGGAGGAAGACTAAGCAGACACAAAGCAGTTTGTGCACTGTCTGGACACACAACCTTCCCTTTAGACAACTGCCTCACTTGGGAAGGCCTCTGACCGAAACAAGCAAGTACAAACAAACAAGCAAGGATGTTTCTTAGGTCAGCAACGTTAAACCATGTTGGCAAGGCTCAGTATCTTCCGAATTAGTCAAGTGATCCCTCTCCTGGAGTCCAGCCCATGGCTGATGTGTAATGTTCAAGCCAAGCAGCCTTCTCTTTGAAATTCTGAAGGACCACATGGATCGTCACAGTTTGTGTGGTGCTCCGTGTGCTGTGTGTGGTGTTTATCCTCATCTCTGACTCGACAGCACGGAAGAGAAGAGACAACAGAGGTTACATGAACTTAAAGCCGAGGGCTCAACTCACTGGAGGTCCAAGTAGGACACTGAAGCTCACAGAATTTAAATGATGGAGCCAAGAGCACACAGCTAATAACCACCAACATCAGAATTCAAACACAGGCCATTAGCCTTGAAAGCCTAAAATCTATTATTATTGCTTCTCCTAAATACCAACAAATATCTGATATATCAGACACATGTATTCATTAATCCATCTCTCACTCACTCGTTTAACACTGAGTCCTATCACATGGAAGCAAGGGTATGCATCCGTCAGCAAGGCAACTGGAAACATGAACCACGTTACCAGCCAAGAGATGAGGAGTGAACCGCCAGATCTTAAATGTGTACTTTGTTCATACCTTTACAGAAGTCCTAGCCTACACAACCAAGGTTCAAGGCTTCCACATGACAGAATGAAAATCCGAGAGCTTCTGGCTACTACCTATGTCACTACAACCTCTGGTGAGATGGAACACAGCACTTGTGCCAAAACACACACCACTCACTTGATGTAATTCCAGTAGTTAAAATATGAACGTGTAAGCCTGCCTGGTTTGACCTATTTTATAATTATTCCTTTTTTTTAATTGGCAAATGCTAAGAGGCCAATATGAACGTGAGAAGGATCTATGCAGCATCAAAAGCATTTTAACTTCAAAAGCAGCTGGGAACTAGCAACACACAAGAAAACTCTTATTTAAAGTAGCAGTGATACTACTAAGAAGTAGAACTACTTATTTAAAGTAGTAGTGAAGATAACCAAGAGGAAAACACCTAGGCCTCCTGAGGTTACAAAGCTATGGATCACATAAGATACTTGACTGAAAGAACTGACTGCTATGCTTGAGGAAAATAATCTATAATTCTTACTTCTATAAGAAAAGGACAATTTACACAAATGCTTCTATCTCAACTATTACTTGTCTTGCATTTGACAGCATGTACTGCATCTAAGGAAAAATAGTAATTCTCTTACTTTTTAAAAAATACGGGTATTAAAAAAAACAACAGGATTTCAACTTTGAAGCAGAGGTTGACACAAATGGCCAGTTTATTTAAAGACATAAAGAGAGCAAGATGTGAAAAAGCAGGACACAGTAGGGACTCACTGCCACTAGAAACCACATGCCGTATCTAATGGACGCTATCGGTTCGCCACTTAGCTTCCCCAGCTAGAGGAAAGATCAACTGATCAGTTGTTGCCTAAGCTACTGATTTTTTCAAAGCAACCAAAGATTTAAGACACATACACACAAAACACAAACAATTACTAATTTTAAAACATGGCAACTAATTAGGAAGTTTTAAAAAACCACATGGGCAAAACAAATCATATCTCGGGTCTAAATTTAGCTTATAAGCCCCCAAAAGGTATCACCAACTCAATGGAGGTGAGTATGAGCAAACTCCAGGAGATGGTGTGATGTACAAGGAAGCGTGGCGTGCTGCAGTCCATGAGGTCACAAAGAGTTGGACGCAACTGAGCAACTGAACAACCAGCTCCTATCTTAGAGTACTAGTTTTATTAAATTGTATGTACTCATTTAGGATATATAACATATTTATATGATTCAAAAAGTAAAACTATATAAACACACGTCAAAAACTTCAACTGAAATGTTTCAAACGTCTAACACAATCTACACCAGTTCCCACTCCCCGCTCCCAACTTCATAAGTAAAACCTCTTCCAATTTACACAAGCAGCTAAATGGCTAAATCTTATCTGGTGTCTCTTCCTTCTTCAAGAAAAAGAACTCCAACTCTACTTATTCACTGTATTAAAGGCACAATTCTGATCTTGGAATAATTTTTCCCATACAAGGGAAAAAGCATACCGTTCCGAATTCTTTTTACTGAATAACTCCCTCGGTAACTTCACATATACCGTTAGCTTCCTAGTTCTCATCGTGTACAGTTTTAGGTACATGGATTTGATCAGTCTTAGGAACACGAAAATCTAAATCACTGAGGAAACTGAGGATTAGTTCCCACACATGGGAAAGGACTTGCTCCAGAGCTGGAAAGGAATTCTACCAGCAGTTCTCACAATAGGACACTTTAGGCTGCAAAAAATCGGCAATCTTCTTATAGAAGTTTTAATTTGTTGAGGAAAATGGTCTAAATAACTTAAAAGACCTAGCCGAAAAGGAAGACAGCAACACTAAGCTATAATCCGACAGTCCACCAAGCTGCTTTACCTATGAGACATATACATTTAGCAGTGTGAACATGAAATCTTGTAAACAGCTTCCAATATCAATAACCTCCTTTTTCACTGAGGAAGTCATAATGATAGAACTTTTCACTTACCTAACCTCTGAGAAAATTCATAAAATTTCTTTAATTTGCCTACTAGTGGAACAACTGCACCCCATGCCTTCTCTTGTAACTTCTCGTCTGCTGGATGCTGGATTGCCTGCAAAATCCAAAGATAAAAATAATCAAGATTTATTTTAAAATCATAACAGTATTATTTTTACATTAAAATACAGGTTTTGGCAAAGACAGGAAATCCTGGTATAGTCTATGAAACTCAGTATAAAAGATCCAGGAGAGCTGAAACTGCCCTTCTCAACTCCAGGGGTACTTTAAACCTAGTGTAATAGTTTTCATCACCCTTGCAATGGATATGGATAGAAGAGACTAAAAAAATGACACAAGGTATGTTTGTCAGGTATATTATGTCTTGATACCTGTTAGAATCTAAAATTTAGACTCTCAAATTTAGAACCAAATAAAGATACCATTTTATATTTTTTCCCATATCACAGACAAGCTTTCTTAGAAATTCTTTAAGGATTGTTTTAGTGGATAAAAGGAACAAAAAAGGCAGGTGATAAATGAAATAAGACCCAGTTCTGGGGAGGAGGCTAATAAACTCTCAATAATTCAAATGCCAAGGTCCAACCTAGCTTAAAAAAAGCTATCCAATACTGAAGAACCTAAATCAACCTAAAAAATGTGATTTAGAAATGGTTACTTATCCCTTCCCTATAACTAAAATCCTATTCTGGAATCTAAATTTTTTAGGTTTTCTTGAAGAAGGTGAAAAAGTTTCACATGTGAAAGGGGAGAAAATAAAACATAATCTAGAGACTCTATTGTATATGATTATGTTCTTTCTCTGCCCAGTCTTCCAAGTCATTGAGCAATCATTTTTAAGTACAGACGGCTATTCCCAAATAAATGTATATTATTGATTTTATCTTTCTTTCGCTTATAGATGCTTTTCTTCACCTTTTTTCCATAACCTGGTCTGCTTTTTCTAACATCTTCACATGAGCTAAACAGTCCATCTGAAAGGTGAAGCGCCTATTTACATCATCAGAAGATAATGGCACATTCAGATTTTCCCAAGACACTAGTACTCTGACTCCATCCATACAAAACCAGAAAGAAACAAAACTGAAACTAAAGATTTAGAAGAGGCTTCAAATAAAATAGCAACAAGCTGAATAAGTGGGCTATATACACTGTTTAAACAAATTGCTTTACAAGTTTGTGATTATATTCAATCTTTTTTTACATAAACATATAGGAGTCTGAAATGAACCTCACTTATATGACTATCTAGAAATAATATTATGTTAAAGAAAACTGGAGTTTACAACATGTAACAATCCTTATTTCACATTATGTTAATATGACTATTTCAAAGGGACTGTGATATTCTGATGTGCACGAAACAATCCTTTTAGCCTTTAAGCCAAATCTCAATGGTTTTATATCAAGTAGTAAAAACTTGTTCATTTTATTATTTGGGGAATAAGCAAACAGATAAAAACTTAAAATTTATTTTCTTCTCTTCAGAAGCCTATCCAATCTCTCTTGCAAGGATTTAAACACAATTTTCTAAATACCAACTCATTCTCATAATATTAAAATGCTCCAGCAAATGTCACCCACTGTTAATAGTGAACAGAGTTAACTATTTCCCTGAGGGTGCCTTGCCTGGATTTATAACCGAAGACATTGGCTGCTCTTCTATGACAACTGTTTATGGTTCACCTTATACTTGTGACTCTCCTCTCAGAGCAGTTCCACTGCTGTTAGGTAACACTTTTGACATAGCACCTATATCATAGTCCATTGTGGAAAATGGCACTTAGTGAGATGTCAAGCCTTTTTTTAAAAAAAGTGATGGCGACCATTAAAAAACAATAATAACAACATGCAAAGTGCTATGGCAGAAGAGTACAGGGAAATAGATTATTGGGATTTGAAGGAAGGCTAGGAACTGAGCAGGAAAAGCAAAAAAGAAGTGCCATGTTCCAGACAAAAATAAAGGCAAGGAACGGTACATGTGCAAGACATTAGGGAAACAAGCAGTGCAGTGTGGGAGAGGTAAAGGGAACAGAAGCAGGTGAGGCTGTCATGGAGCAGGCATTATAACTTATTTTCAAAAATGTTAAAAGGTGTGATATATCAAAACATTAGCAGAAAGTTCTTATTTCCCTCTCTTGTGGTTTATTCTAGAGAATAAGCTTTATTTAATAGATTCTTTTAAAAAAAAAAATTATCTTATTTATTTATTTGACTGCATTGGGTGTTAGTTGCAGCACACGGGATCTTTGCTCTTAGCTGTGGCATGTGGGATCCAGTTCCCTGACCAGGGATCATATGCAGGCCCCCTGTACTGGAAGCACAGTCTTAGCCACTGGACAGCCAAGGAAGTCCCTAGATTCTGTCTTAAATCAAATTTTATTCACCTTTAGAGTTGTGTTAAATGAAGTGCTATTTAAACAAATACATATAATAAATCACCTCATTAGCATAGTAACAGTAAACTCTCAAGTCTATGTTCTGGGTCAGCTTCTATGTGTCTCTTCTGATAAGATTATCTAACTTTATCCTCAAAACAACTCTATGAAATGCTTCCAAATTTTTGCTATGATGAATAAGGCAGCCATAAAGATTTTTACATTTATCTCCCCCTTGAATGACAGCCTTCTGGAGAGTATCTTCTAAAATTAAGTATCTGACAGAAGAGTACAGATAATTTTATAGATCTGATTTTACACCTTGTCAAACTGACCTCCAAAAAGACAATGATTCTACAATGCCACTTGCATTGATTAAAACTGTTTCTTTAAAAACAAAACATGTTTCTTCATAAACCAACCTCCATTAAACTTTAAACACTTTGTTATTCTATTGTGTGCCTTCTCAAAAGGTAGAATGGTTGTTCTAAGTCAATTAAATCTTCACACCGACCTATGACAGTTTCAGTAGTCACATTTGTTCTTTATACATTAGATTTATACTCAGCTTTGATATGTTTAGAAAACTTGAAATTCACAGAAATGGTTACATGCCTTCATTTACTGAAATCGTAAGGTTTTAACTTAAGCCAATGATACTGGCAAGATTAGTCTTCTTGCATTTATTCTTCAGTAGTTACTAACTGCTTACCAAGCACTGCACTAGGTGCTGGTAACCCAAAAATAAGAAACCTTCCTCAAGCTATAAGGCTGAAGAAATAGACATCGTATATCAGTGATTTAAAAAAAAAGTAGTGGCTACCGTTAAAAAAGAAAATGTGCAAAGTGCTATGGCAAAAGAGTACAGGGAAGCAGAGGATTACTGGGATTTGAAGGAAGGCTAGGAACCGAGCAGGAGAAAAGAAGTGCACGTTCCAGACAAGGACGAAGGCAAGGCACTATACACGTGCAAGACATCTGGGAAACAAGCAGTGCAGTGCAGGAGAGGTAAGGAGAACAGAGGCAGAAAGGCAGGAGAAAACGCAACAACACAGTGTGAGGTGTGCCTTCAAGAAATGTAATGAGAAAAGAGAGGCAGGAGGCCCACAGGCCAGGGAGTTTCTTTGGGTAGAACAGGACACCCGAGTGTATGTGTGCATGCATGGGGAAGAACTCAGTAAAAGAAAAAGATGCAATTAAGAGAAGGAAATTCAAAGAGTAAAGTTTCAGAGGGTGGAGAACAAAGGTAGAGAAGCTGGTCTTGGTAAGAAGGAAGGACACAGCTTCTTCTGGGGGGTAAAAAAATAAAAGAAATGGAAAAAGAGATGGATGAAAAGCTGGATAAGTTCAGAGGTTTGGGAAAAGAAAGCTGAGGGAGACCACACCATACGTTTGCTCTCTGGTGGCATCAGACACAGTTGAGGGGATCCAGATCACAGAGATGGTTTTGGTTTTCTCCTAGGAAGCTTAGGAGGAGCAGAAAAATAGACCGGGAGAACAGAAAAGCCACAGAATGCTCGATGGTCTCCCCTCCAAAAACAGTATGAACAGCACCACCAGGGATACTGTAAATTTCAGGTATGACAGTAAACCAAAAGAATTCTCTTTAATATATATTAATTATGTAGTTATAGAACCTTGTTTTGTTTACCCTTATATCACTGCAACCACTTCTGAAATAATCCAAGTGATCTTCCTTTAAATAACTGTGACTACGGAAATAGACAAAACAATACAGGAAACAATAAAGATTAAAAAGAGGGACAGGAATTTTCACCTCCCGTATTTCATGGCCAGCTCCTCTATATGACTGCAAGTCCTCCAGGATGCCTTCTGCATCTTTCAGAACCACATTCACCTGGTTATAAATTTCCTTCTCAGACTCTGTCGGCTGGGCATCTAAACAGCAGGAAAGCACAAGAAAATTTACAGTCACATGATTTTTTTAAGTACATGTATAATAACTCAAGTATTAAATAATCCAATTTTCTAAAAAGTTGGTTTGACTTAACATTTTTTCCAATGCTAACTTCACATTTCTTAGAAAAGATTGATCATTTTCCCATAGTTCTGCATTTGAATAACTAGCCTCAAGTTGATAAATATCACAGAGAAGCAAGGAACACCAAACATTACTAACAAGTTACAAATCATGACGTGTGAGAGTT
>SJYX01000704.1:26950-47335 GCA_006410675.1 Oreotragus oreotragus | reverse complement strand
AGAATGGACTGGTTGGATCTCCTTGCAGTCCAAGGGACTCTCAAGAGTCTTCTCCAACACCACAGTTCAAAAGCATCAATTCTTCAGCACTCAGCATTCTTCACAGTCCAATTCTCACATCCATACATGACTACTGGAAAAACCATAGCCTTGACTAGATGGACCTTTGTTGGCAAACTAATGTCTCTGTTTTTCAATATGCTATCTAGGTTGGTCATAACTTTCCTTCCAAGGAGTAAGCATCTTTTAATTTCATGGCTGCAGTCACCATCTGTAGTGATTTTGGAGCCCAAAAAAATAAAGTGTGACACTGTTTCCACTGTTTCCCCATCTATTTCCCAGGAAGTGATGGGACTGGATGCCATGATCTTCGTTTTCTGAATGTTGAGCTTTAAGCCAACTTTTTCACTCTCCTCTTTCACTTTCATCAAGAGGCTTTCTAGTTCCTCTTCACTTTCTGCCATAAGGTGGTGTCACCTGCATATCTGAGGTTATTGATATTTCTCCTGGCAATCTTGATTCCAGCTTGTGCTTCTTCCAGCCCAGCGTTTCTCATGATGTACTCTGCATATAAGTTAAATAAGCAAGGTGACAATATACAGCCTTGATGTACTCCTTTTCCTATTTGGAACCAGTCTGTTGTTCCATGTCCAGTTCTAATGTGTAGTGTGTATAGTAATCTAATGTGTAGTGTGTGTAGTAATATAATATTACTCAACAACATGGATGGACCCAGAGGATATTATGCTTAGTGAAATTAGTCATGGAGAAAGAAAAATACTATATGTTATCACTTACAGATAGAATCTAAAAAGTCAAACAAATGGATGTATATAACAAAAGAGACCCATAAACTAGTTGTTAGCAGTGGGGCCAGGGAAGGGGGCAAGATAAGAATCTGAGATTAAGAAATACAGACTACTGTATAAAAAATAGATATGCAACAAAAGGAAATATAGCTATTATTTTTAATAATTTTAAATGGAGTATAATTTATAAAATATTGAATCATTATATTGTATGCCTGAAGCTAATATAATATTGTGAATCAACTCTACTACAGTTAAAAAGCATTCAACTTAGTTTCACAGGATCAAGAATAGAATAGAATCTTTGTTTCTGTAGTTAGATTGTTGTGGGCTTATGTAACATTTGATAACATCATATATCTATAGCACAGTGGTGTGAGTAGGTTTGTACATAAAGAGAATAGCCTTTTGTAAGGACACCACCCTTACGGCAGAAAGTGAAGAGGAATTCAAAAGCCTCTTGATGAAAGTGAAAGAGAAGAGTGAAAAAGTTGGCTTAAAGCTCAACATTCAGAAAACGAAGATCATGGCATCCGGTCCCATCACTTCACGGGAAATAGATGGGGAAACAGTGTCACACTTTATTTTTTTGGGCTCCAAAATCACTACAGATGGTGACTGCAGCCATGAAATTAAAAGATGCTTACTCCTTGGAAGGAAAGTTATGACCAACCTAGATAGCATATTGAAAAACAGAAACATTAGTTTGCCAACAAAGGTCCATCTAGTCAAGGCTATGGTTTTTCCAGTAGTCATGTATGGATGTGAGAATTGGACTGTGAAGAATGCTGAGTGCTGAAGAATTGATGCTTTTGAACTGTGGTGTTGGAGAAGACTCTTGAGAGTCCCTTGGACTGCAAGGAGATCCAACCAGTCCATTCTAAAGGAGATCAGCTCTGGGTGTTCTTTGGAAGGAATGATGCTAAAGCTGAAACTCCAGTACTTTGGCCACCTCATGCGAAGAGTTGACTCATTGGAATAGACTCTGATGCTCGGAGGGATTGGGGGCAGGAGGAGAAGGGGACGACAGAGGATGAGATGGCTGGATGGCATCACGGACTCGATGGATGTGAGTCTGAGTGAACTCCAGGAGTTGGTGATGGACAGGGAGGTCTGGTGTGCTGCAATTCATGGGGTTGCAAAGAGTTGGACACGACTGAGCGAATGAACTGAACTGAACTGAACTGAACTGAGGGGAGATTCCACGATCATCAAGAAATATCTATAAGAGGGCTGAAATAAACTGAAGATAAGCTATAACTGGAAAGTAGCATTAGTCACTCATACTAGCTGGGAGAGGGGGCAACCTTTGGTGTTTGTGGTTTGGACACTGTTCTTGAGGAATCTTTGATATACTGTGGTGCAGACATTGTTCTTGTTTTCATCTGTGTTCAGATATGACTGCAGAGTGTTCTTGCTTTTGTCTTGACCCATCATGGTCACCCAGCGGCTTTGTCTGGTGTTGAAGTTGCCTGAATTTTTTTTGTTCACCAAAAGAACACTAGGGCCTAGCGTCATTGCTGCCAGGACAGTGTGTAGCACAACCAAGGCCCAGCTGGAAGTCAAAGCAGGGTGGTACTTTTCTCTTTCTCAGCTTTCTTATGGAGGTTAAAGTATGATCCGCATTAAAATCAGCCACAGACCGTGTTAAAATAGAGACCCCAGGGCCCTGCCCCCCGATGTGCTGAATCAGTGTCTAGGGTAGGGCCTGGAAGTCTATATTCCTTCTCAGCATGCTACACCATTCTGAGGCACACCAGAATGTGAAGGCCCCTGGCCTAAAAAGAGAGATGCCGCAAATGCAGGTTCACAAACCCAGATGTGTGGCAACCATTCAGTGTGAGGCATCAAGCATTAAGCTGCATGTTTAAATTTTCATTAGTGTCAAGTTCCAGCACCCTGGAGTTGTAGAGTTTTAATGCAGTGGAAGCAGCCTTTGAATTTACAAGGTCATCTGTGCTTTTACCTTGTGTGCCAGTTTCAGAAAAGCCTCAGCTAAGGAGGTCAACCCGTAAGTGACAGGAAAAAAGGGGGCTGGTCACCTATTACCATAAATCAATAAAAGGTAAACACCAGTAGCAAGACTGCTGCCACAGAGGGGGGAAAAAAAACAAACCCAAAACAATGAAGAATTGCTTTCAAAGTCAGTGAGAACATTCACAAGGGTAAACCAAAACTCCAGAGACAGAGCTTTTCAAAGATGTGTGACAGAAATCCCATTGAACAAAACAAACTATAGATCAGAAATGAGATGTCTTAACTGCAAAAAGAACCCGCATGCCAAAGCAGGAGACTTAAGAATCACAGGTTCCATCCCTGGGTTGGGAAGATCCCCTGGAGGAGGGCACGTCAGCCCACTCCAATACTCGTTTGGGAAATCCCATGGACAGAGGAGCCTGGCGGGCTACACTCCAAGGGTCGCAAGGAGTAGGACATGACTGAAGCAACTTATTAGCATGCGCGCACACAACTGCAAAATGTCTGATCAGATCATTGCAGATAAAAACATACTTTCTTCAAAGGAAAATTCTTAAGAAAGAATACAAAGAAAGCCGAAATGAAGAGAATTTATTCTAGCACCACAACTAGGACAATATTTGGCATTTTAAAGTGTCAGAGAAAGAATACCAAAAGTGTGACTAAGAAAGAATCTAGTAATGAACTCGACCTGATTTGGAGATACTAGTGAGATTTGACTTTAGGATGACAAGAGCAAGGATACTTGAGGCTCAGACATCACCACCAAATTTAGTTTTGGACATTTTTTTCCCCCACTAAANGCGGCTTTGTCTGGTGTTGAAGTTGCCTGAATTTTTTTTGTTCACCAAAAGAACACTAGGGCCTAGCGTCATTGCTGCCAGGACAGTGTGTAGCACAACCAAGGCCCAGCTGGAAGTCAAAGCAGGGTGGTACTTTTCTCTTTCTCAGCTTTCTTATGGAGGTTAAAGTATGATCCGCATTAAAATCAGCCACAGACCGTGTTAAAATAGAGACCCCAGGGCCCTGCCCCCCGATGTGCTGAATCAGTGTCTAGGGTAGGGCCTGGAAGTCTATATTCCTTCTCAGCATGCTACACCATTCTGAGGCACACCAGAATGTGAAGGCCCCTGGCCTAAAAAGAGAGATGCCGCAAATGCAGGTTCACAAACCCAGATGTGTGGCAACCATTCAGTGTGAGGCATCAAGCATTAAGCTGCATGTTTAAATTTTCATTAGTGTCAAGTTCCAGCACCCTGGAGTTGTAGAGTTTTAATGCAGTGGAAGCAGCCTTTGAATTTACAAGGTCATCTGTGCTTTTACCTTGTGTGCCAGTTTCAGAAAAGCCTCAGCTAAGGAGGTCAACCCGTAAGTGACAGGAAAAAAGGGGGCTGGTCACCTATTACCATAAATCAATAAAAGGTAAACACCAGTAGCAAGACTGCTGCCACAGAGGGGGGAAAAAAAACAAACCCAAAACAATGAAGAATTGCTTTCAAAGTCAGTGAGAACATTCACAAGGGTAAACCAAAACTCCAGAGACAGAGCTTTTCAAAGATGTGTGACAGAAATCCCATTGAACAAAACAAACTATAGATCAGAAATGAGATGTCTTAACTGCAAAAAGAACCCGCATGCCAAAGCAGGAGACTTAAGAATCACAGGTTCCATCCCTGGGTTGGGAAGATCCCCTGGAGGAGGGCACGTCAGCCCACTCCAATACTCGTTTGGGAAATCCCATGGACAGAGGAGCCTGGCGGGCTACACTCCAAGGGTCGCAAGGAGTAGGACATGACTGAAGCAACTTATTAGCATGCGCGCACACAACTGCAAAATGTCTGATCAGATCGCTGCAGATAAAAACATACTTTCTTCAAAGGAAAATTCTTAAGAAAGAATACAAAGAAAGCCGAAATGAAGAGAATTTATTCTAGCACCACAACTAGGACAATATTTGGCATTTTAAAGTGTCAGAGAAAGAATACCAAAAGTGTGACTAAGAAAGAATCTAGTAATGAACTCGACCTGATTTGGAGATACTAGTGAGATTTGACTTTAGGATGACAAGAGCAAGGATACTTGAGGCTCAGACATCACCACCAAATTTAGTTTTGGACATTTTTTTCCCCCACTAAAATTTTCTTTTCTTAAGATGTGGAGCTCACCACAATCAAATAACCCCACCTTTTCTAACAGAATGTTATGTAGTGAGTCTTTTTAGCCCGATAATGGTTTTTGCCTTAAAGTCTATTTTGTCTATAATCTCCACAGACAGAGAATCTGCATCTATATATAGCTTATTATCATTATTCTGATATTAATGTTAGTTTTCATCAGTTACTTGGAAGCAGGATCAAATTTAGCAGCCAGCTCTCCCCTTTAGTGAGGCCACCAAGGATGTATCCGCTGCCTCCCTGCCCATGACCTAATCTGCTGCAGAAACCTTCGTGCCCCTGTTGTCTCCCTCCTCCCCCTCCTCTCTCTCCACCTCCTCATTCTACAGTCGTGTTACCAGTTACAAAATCTTGCATGACTTAAACCCTGATTAATTTATTCCTTTTTACTTTTATCTGAGAGAGGACAGATGGATGGACCTAGAGATTATCATACTGAGTAAAGTAAGTCAGAAAAAGAAAGACAGATACCATCTGATATCACCTATATGTGGAACCTAAAAACTTAATACAAAGGAACTTATTTACAAAACAGAAATAGACTCACAGACATAGAGGAAAACCTGTGGTTACCAAAGAGGGAATCAGCGGAGGGACGGATAAATTAGGGGTCTGGGATTACTCCTTGATAGATGCTGCTAAGTCACTTCAGTCGTGTCTGACTCTGTGCGACCCCACAGAGGGCAGCCCACCAGGCTCCGCCATCCCTGGGATTCTCCAGGCAAGGACACTGGAGTCGGTTGCCATTTCCTTCTCCAATGCATGAAAGTGAAAAGTGAAAGTGAAGTCGCTCAATCATGTCCAACTCTTCACGACCCCATGGACTGCAGCCCACCAGACTCCTCCGCCCATGGGATTTTCCAGGCAAGAGTACTGGAGTGGGTGCCATTGCCTTCTCCCCCTAGATAGATAACACACTACAAACATCTACTTCTGCTTTCTTGACTATGCCAAACCTTTGACTGTGTGGATCACAATAAACTCTGGAAAATTCTGAAAGAGATGGGAATACCAGACCACCTGACTGGCCTCTTGAGATACCTATATGCAGGTCAGGAAGCAACAGTTAAAATTGGACATGGAACAACAGACTGGTTCCAGATAGGAAAAGGAGTACGTCAAGGCTGTATATTGTCACCCTGCTTATTTAACTTATATGCAGAGTACATCATGAGAAACGCTGGGCTGGAAGAAGCACAAGCTGGAATCAAGATTGCCGGGAGAAATATCAATAACCTCAGATATGCAGTTGACACCACCCTTATGGCAGAAAAGTGAAGAGGAACTAAAAAGCCTCTTGATGAAAGTGAAAGAGGAGAGTGAAAAAGTTGGCTTAAAGCTCAACATTCAGAAAACTAAGATCATGGCATCCGGTCCCATCACTTCATGGGAAATAGATGAGGAAGCAATGGAAACAGTGTCAGACTTTATTTTGGGGGGCTCCAAAATCACTGCAGATGGTGACTGCAGCCATGAAATTAAAAGTTGCTTACTCCTTGGAAGGAAAGTTATGACCAACCTAGATAGCATATTCAAAAGCAGAGATATTACTTTGCCAACAAAGGTCCATTTGGTCAAGGCTATGGTTTTTCCAGTAGTCATGTATGGATGTGAGAGTTGGACTGTGAAGAAAGCTGAGCGCCACAGAATTGATTCTTTTGAACTGTGGTGTTGGAGAAGATTCTTGAGAGTCCCTTGGACTGCAAGGAGATCCAACCAGTCTATTCCAAAGGAGATTGGTCCTGGGTGTTCTTTGGAAGGAAAGATGCTAAAGCTGAAACTCCAGTACTTTGGCCACCTCTTGCAAAGAGTTGACTCATTGGAAAAGACCCCGATGCTGGAAGGGATTAGGGGCAGGAGGAGAAGGGGACGACAGAGGATGAGATGGCTGGATGGCATCACCGACTTGATGGACGTGAGTCTGAGTGAACTCTGGGAGATGATGATGGACAGGGAGGCCTGGCGTACTGCAATTCATGGGGTCGCAAAGAGTCGGACACGACTGAGTGACTGAACTGAACTGAATATACAAAATAGATAAATAATAAGGACCTAATGTATAGCACAGGGAACTATATTCAATATCTTATAATAAACCATAATGGAAAAGAATCTGAAAAATAATACATATGTATCTGTATACACATACATATATATTTTGCTTAGCTTGACCACTCAGTCGTGTCTGACTCTGCAATCCCATGGATTGTACCCCGCTAGGCTCATCTATCCATCGAATTCTCCAGGCAAGAATACTGGAATGGGTTGCCATTTCCTTCTTCAGGTGACCTCGTGACCCAGGGATCAAACCTGCATCTCCTGCATTGGCAGGTGAATTCTTTTTTTAATTAATTTTAATTGGACAATTAGTTTACAATATTGTGATGGTTTTTGCCATACATCAAGCATGAATCTGCTAAGGATATATGTGTCCCTCCCATCCTGAAAGCCCCTTCCACCTCCCTCCCTACTCCATCCCTCTGTGTTGTCCCAGAGCACTGGCTTTGGGTACCCTGCTTCATGCATGGAACTTGCACTGGTCGTCTATTTCACATATGGTAATGTACATATTTCAATGCTGTTCTCTCAAATTATCCCACCCTTGCCTTCTCCCACTGAGTCCAAAAGTCTGTTATTTACATCTGTGTCTCCTTTTCTGCCCTGCATATAGGATCACTGGTACCATCTTTCTAAATTCTATATATATATGCATTAATATATAGTATTTGTCTTTCTGTTTCTGACTTACTTCACACTATAATAGGCTCCAGGTTCATACACCTCATTGGAACTGACTCAAATGTATTCCTTTTTATAACTGAGTAATATTCCATTGTGTATGTGTTCTACAACTTTCTTATCCATTTGTCTGCTGATGGACATCTAGGTTGCTTCCATGTCCTAGCTATTATAAGTAGTGCTGCAGTGAACACTGGGGTACATGTGTGTCTTTTAATAATGATTTCTTCAGGGTGTATGCCCAGCAGTGGGATTGTTGGGTCATATGGCAGTTCTATGCCCAGTTTTTTAAGGACTATCCACACTGTTCTCCATAGTGGCTGTACCAGTTTGCATTCCCACCAGCAGTGTAAGAGGGTTCCCTTTTCTCCACATCTTCTCTTGCATGTGTTTGTAGACCTTTTGATGGTGGCCATTCTGACCGGCATAAGATGATACCTCATTATGGTTTTCATTTGCATTTCTCTATTAGTGACATGTAGCATCTTTTAATGTGTTTCTTAGCCATCTGGATGTCTTTGGAGAAATGTCTGTTTAGGTCTTTTGCCCACTTTTTGATTGAGTTGTTCATTTTTCTGGTATTGAGCTACATGAGCTGCTTGCATATTTTAGAGATTAATTCTTTGTTAGTTGCTTTATTTGCTATTATTTTCTCCCATTCTCAGGGATGTCTTTACACCTTGCTTATAGTTTCCTTCACTGTGCAAAAGCTTTTAAGTTTAATTAGGCCCCATTTGTTTATTTTGTTTTTCTTTCCATTATTCGGAGGTGGATCATAGAGGATCTTGCTGTGATTTATTTTTTTTTCCCATTTATTTATTTATTTATTTATTTTACACTAACTCCCAAACATGAATCCCACTCCCACCTCCCACCCCACATCATCCCTCCAGATCATCCCCATACACCAGCCCCAAGCATCCTGCATCCTGCATTGAACATAGACTGGCGATTCATTTCTTACATGATAGTATACATATTTCAATGCTATTCTCCCAAATCATCCCATCCTCTCCCTCTCCCTCTCCCTCAGAGTCCAAAAGTCCGCTCTACACATCTGTGTCTCTTTTGCTGTCTTGCATACAGGGTCCTCATTACCATCTTTCTAAATTCCATATATATGTGTTAGTATACCGTATTGGTGTTTTTCTTTCTGGCTTACTTCACTCTGTATAATCGGTTCCAGTTTCATCCATCTTATTAGAACTGATTCAAATGTATTCTTTTTAATGGCTGAGTAATACTCCATTTTTGCTGTGATTTATGAGTGTTGTGATTTAAGAGTGTTGACAGGTGGAGTCTTTGCCACTGCACCATCTGGGAAGACCCCCACATATATATAATCATATTAATAATATATATATATCTGAATCACTTTGCTATATATACCTGAAACTGACACATTATAAATCAATTATAATTCCATTTTAATTAATTAAATAGAAGACCCCATAACTCTTAAAAAGTAATAATAATAATTTCTACCTATTTCTAGAATTTGGCTCTGTTGCAGAGCTGTCAACCAGTCCAAACTTTTCAGTTGTTTCTGTTTCATAAGAAACTCATCTGAGAAGTCTACCCTGATGCATGGATCTGACAGTTGGCTCAGGTTTTCCCTTTCTTAATGAAAGTTTAGCTCAGTTCATTTACTCAGTTTACTTCCTAGAATCCATAAGTAAAAATTCAATTTTGTAAACATAGCTGTACTTGGCAAATACACTTAACAAGATAAATAGGATCTCTTTAAGAACTTTCCAGAGTGTATTCATAGATTAACCTTGCTTCTTAACAGTTAAGATTAATCCAGTAACACTCTCTTCAATTTGATCTCTTTTTTCTTGAGGTACTAAGCCTTGTGAAAATGCAAAACTCCCAGGAGATGTAGCATTTTGACAGGCTGCCAACAAGCCCTGAATTTCTTTACATAGTTTGAGTCTCTACTTTTAGGTGCATATAGATTCAGAACCATATATCTTCCTCATAATTTTAAAAATAATGATACCCTTTATCCATAAAACGTATTTTTCCTTAAAGATTAAGTTTTGGGGGTATAAGAGAGCCATGGTTGCTTAACTCTTAATAAGAATTTGTCTAATAAATCTTTCCTCATCCCTTAACTTTCTGTCTTTTTGTTCCATTATGTATAGGTATCTCTCTTATACTAATGATTTTGAAATCCAGTTTGAGCATCTCTGCCTTTTAATTGTTTAATCCATTTGTATTTATTGTGTTGATACACATTTGGTTTTATTTTTCACCATGTTATTTTCTGCTTTCAACCAGCCATACTTTGTTTCCAAACCTATATTCCTATTTGAAGTGTTCATGTTATATTTATCCATATTATGTACCTATTGAAACTTCACATTCTACCTACCATGTTTCTTAACTATTCCTTCCTATTTTCTGTATCTTTATGTTGCTATAATTCACAGTTACCCACTTTTGGATTTGCTTTTCCTGTATTTAAAGCTTTAGGCTCTGTGGTGGAAGTCTTGATTCCCGGAGGGTGACTGCTCTTACCAGGGGATACAGTAAGAGTCCTATTTTATACCATGGCTATCATCAGGTCACTTAGGTTTCTCATATCAAGAGGATGGTAAGCAATGGAAGTACATAGTCTCCATACAAGGCTGATTTGCACTGATCATCAGGAGGAGGTTCAGCAGCTGTTGTATAGGAAAAAAGGGAAGACTATATTTCACACTCAGTGAACAATAGGGGCATCTTTTGATGATCTGCTGCTCAATTTGGATGGTCAGTGGATAAGTACACAGTAGATAGATATGACCTCAGAAGGGCATGGTGATCAGAAGCTTAGACCCTCAGAGTTTCTACTTGTTATTAAGGTCATGAGAAGTACTAGGCAAGGGTGAGGAGAATCTAGAATGAGTAGTACAGCAGATGATGAAAACTGATTGTGCTCCTAAAACTAGTTGCAGCAGCAGGGATTACTAACTTTTCCCACTAACTTTCCCTGTGTAAGATTCCTCAGGAAATGAGACCACCCAGAATCCTGAAGATCCTTTCCCAGATGGGACAAACTTAACACAAAATGTAAATGGATCTGAACAGCCCAAGGGTGGGCTAGAGTAGATGCTGACTGGTGCTTCTCTGAGTCCCCACCGCCTATCCCTGACTGCAAGTCTGAGACCTTTATTTCTTTGTTGTTGGGTACAGTGGCTGCTGATGGATCCCTTCTGAATTTCTCTGGGGTTTGCTTTTGGCTGAAGGGAGCTACTTTTCCCAAGGTCGTAACCTCTTTCAGAGGCAGCTTGCATCCAGGGATTGGTGCCATTGAGATATAAGGGCCCAATCTAATTGTTTCAATTTGGGTTATTCTTCAGGGCCATCCCAACTCCAGAGACCCTCTGGCATAGCTGAAGCTTCAGTTGCAACTGTATCACTGTGTCTCCTGCATAATCCTTTCCTCACTCTCTCAGAGGTGTTCCTTAGAGTTTCCCAAAAAAAACCTCCTCCATGCCAATCTCTACCTCAGAATCTGTTTCCAGGAGACTCTTCTTAAGACATTATCTTTTTCAGATAACACTTCTATTATCATAGGTTACTGGGTACCTATCCTTCTGTCTTTGTTTCTGCATCTTGAATTATAAACTCATCTTCACTGAAACCTTCCTATGAAAATCCTATGTGGCCTAAGCAGGGATGTATCGTTCCATAGAGATTTTCTGTTCACATCTGCAAGGTACTCCAGGGATATCACTGTCCCAGGACTAATTTTTATGTAAATTTCTAATCCTGACAGTTTCCAAATCATGACACAAGTATACATCCTAACTTCAATACATCATAAGGCATATGCTTAGGATTTTTATTTTTCTGGGAATAATTTTTCTTTCCTTTTCTTTAGCCCAGAACAGCAAACTTCATCATCTCCCTGTTAAGGTGAATGGAGTTTTTTTTCCTAGGCTCCTCATTATAGAGGCAACATACCTTTGAGCATCCCAGCTTCATGAGGGTATTAGTTTTCATTCAGTGTCTCATAGGACCCACAGCCTCATATACTGGCCTGATTGTGTGTTAAAACCCAAACTACTAGCTATTACTGAATTCAATAATCATCCATGGGGAAGCTTCAGGATCAGATCCTAAACTTACAGCTCCTAATTTCAGGTACCTTGAGATTTCCATTTATTTCTTGCCAGTTGATATGTATGAATATGATTCTTAACATATTGCAGAATCCGAAATTATACCTAAGCAGCTTAATGTTTCTTGGAGCTAAGTTTTAGTAAGTAATGGAAACCAGGAGGGCACTGGCCTTGAAACTAAATTGGAGGAAATGATGTAAGTGAGAAGGAAATGAAAAAAATTCAAACTACCTCTTTCATACCCAGGCCTAGATTGTCAAGGCATTAATTTGGTAAAAACTGAAGTCCTCAGGGACTTCAAGCATCACCCTTGTGGGACCGTGAAGTCCTTGAAAACGGAGACTGTGTCCAGTTTGCTGTTGCAGACCTAGTCTCTAGTCCATGCTCAGCACATGTTACACGCCCAGCAGATACGTGTTGACTAAATGAATAGATCAGGAGTACAGCAGTGCTACGCAAAATGATGAGATATTTAAAAATGAGAAGCAAGAATATAGCATAACATTATTTCGATGCTAGTCTAGGGAGGATTATAAAAAAAATAGTAGAAAAGGACAATGTGAACTGAATTATCATATTCATTCTTTCCAACGTACCTCTAACAGATATTTATTAAACGTCTGTTGTTGAATCTGGCACTGTGCCAGATATGGAGACTGTGATAATGAGCAAAAAAAATGAAGGACACGGCCCTCCCCATGTGGAGACCTAGGGGAGGCAAACTTTAAATGAAAATGCTAGTGAGCCAAAAGCAAGCACAAAGAACAAGGTGACTGGATGTTCTCTTAGCCCAGAAAAATCTCTCTTCATACTTGTTGTCCCAGTGTAATTGTTATGGTGTCCCGTTCACTCTTAGGAATGTTGCAGTTCGGATGGTCATCCTAGCTGTGACTGAGAGGTATGTGGTGTTGGCCAAGTGTATGATATTGAGAACCACCTATTCAGGGACTAGAGCAGAGGCTTCCCTGGGAAAAATGAGACAGACTGAAAAATGGTGGCTGGAACACAAAAGCATGTGATTGTGAGGGGTGCCAGTAGGGAGAACCTGCCAGGCAGATAGAACAGTATGTGCAGAGCAAGGCACACAAGGAATCAATAGCCTGTCTGGCTAGAGTGTCAAGGGCAAGAGGCAGCCTAAAA
The DNA here is from genome assembly GCA_006410675.1 of Oreotragus oreotragus. NCBI lineage: Eukaryota > Metazoa > Chordata > Mammalia > Artiodactyla > Bovidae > Oreotragus > Oreotragus oreotragus. The sequence goes on along the minus strand of SJYX01000704.1, from coordinate 34,384 downwards.
GAGTGGATGGCACAAGGCCACCCAGGTCTTGCAGGCATCTCCTGGATTTTAGAATTTTGTTCTTTATCCTTTAATTAAGGGCGGAGGTGGGAGGGGAGGGATTTAACATTTTGAAAAGATTCCTATTGGCTGCTGTGCGGAGAACAGATTTGAGAAATTTCAGGAAGCTAGTTACTAGGAGTCTACGGCACTAGGCCAGTTAAGACATGATAGTAGTTGGAGATGAACAGGCCTGGGCAATGGATCGGCTGCTATAGAGAGAGGAAGATAGGGAACCATCTAGAATGTCTTTGATTTATGCACCTGGATGGACAGTTATGCAATTCAGTGAGCAAGGGAATGCAGCTAGTATTAAGATGTAGAACATCTATCTATCCATCCATGCATTTACCTCTTTAGGGAACCAGCATGCATTGATACCTGTATATAGCAGGCATTGTGGGTGGTAATAACAAAGGTGTTTCCTCTGATATCTAATAGGAGTATAAATACACACATATTTATTTCACCAGTTACTGTACTTTCAGCTGTAAGTAATAGAGAACTAGACTGCTCAAGTCAAAACTGCTGAAACAATGAGAACATTTATAAGTCCTGGAATGGGGATCTCCAGTTTGGCTTATTTGGTAGCCTCAGTGACATCAAGGATGTTTCTTCTTTTCATCTTTCTATGATGCTGTCATTACTCATTGACTTTTCCTTGACTAGTACCCTTTGTGGTTGCTTGATTGCCATCCCATTTCCGAGCACACACACCCATGACAACACTGAGGAGCAGAATGACTATTTTCCCCTATGAATCTCCTTTGCAAGGCTAGGAAACCTACACTAAAGTCCGTGCCACCCTCCCCACCCTGCTCCCACCCCGCTCCCACCCCCTTCATAGATTTCCTGCTCACATCTTGGTGCGTAGTATGATGTCACATGTTTATTCTCAAGAAAGACCTGAAAAGAGGAAAGGAGTGTGATGACTTGTCCAGTGAGCACAAGGTCAGGTGGAAGAGGATGACTTGCTCAACAAATTTGGGGGTTTGTTTATAAGGAAAAAGGGTGAAATGACTGTTGAGTAGGCAACCAAGTGTATTTACTGTATCTACAGTATTGTCTTAGAAGTAGTTCAGAGTAGTTCAGGAGACTGAAGCAGAAAATATCACCTTGGAGATATTTTCCAAGGTGTTTCCAAATGTTTCCAAGGCTGGGAAAGGTTATTAGGTTTATGTCACTCTGAAGGCAGAACCTGAGGTCTGAGATTACAGCAGCACTTAACATAATACTAGCATAAATCCATCTTCACCCATTGATTCTCCAGATTTCAGGCATCTCACGGATTTCCTGAATTCCTCCAAAGTCATATAAATACTGTTTTTATTGTTTCTAAGCTTCACTGAACTGAAAGAAAAATGGTTGAATAGTGTTTTGCATAAAATACTAGAAATATTTGTTCCTTAGCTCTGGCTCGATCCGAGCCTGACCTGTTTCTGTCATCACCGCTGGAATAGTTCTCCGGCTCTTGCCAGATTTTGAGTTGTCAGGATAATAATTTAACCATCTTGTTGTCAGATTCACAGCTTGTTTGCCTGACTCTAGGGGAATCTAAATGACTATCACTACACATGGTGTGCAACTCATATTTTAAATGCATTTAATTCCAAATATCTTCCCTCTGCCACACCCCCGATCCAGAGAGTGAGTAAACTACTGTCACAGTACCATTTTCCTCTGTTGTAGAAACCTCCACCACCCACCAAAGATCAGTTTTCCTCCAGTTTTCTTTCATGCTCACTAAAATGATCGGCAAGGTGCACTGACCACAGTTACCTGATCAGTCTCCTAGGTCTCTCTTTATACAGTTCATGGGGTTCTCAAAGCAAGTATATGGGAGTGGTTTGCCAGTCCCTCCTCCATCACTGATTCAATGGACAGGGACTTGGGAAAACTCTAGGAGATGGTGAGGGACAGGGAAACCTGGTGTGCTGCAGTCCACGGGGTCTCAAAAAGTTGGACATGACTGGGTGCCTGAACAACAGCAGTAATTCCTAGGTCTCTGAGTCCAGAGCTATCCTTTGGGTCCATATTTCTTCCATCCTCACTTCCTTAAGCCAACTACTCTCAAATTATGCCTGTTCTTCCAAAGAGTCTTGATTTCCCACTGTGGTATATAACCTTTCTGTTTTACAAAAAGCTGGTCTTGAAGCTTCTCACTTTAAAGACAACCCTCGGGGTTTACTTTAGGAGGCCAACCAGAAGTTATTTTCCATGTTTATTAACTCATCCCCTTCAGCTTCCCTCACAATGGGTCCTTTTCAAGGTTTTAACTATAAGCATTAAATTACACTCCTGACATCCCTTTCCTCCTCCTCCCAGGAATGCTTGGAAAGGAATCCAATTGTGGGCAGATGTTAGGTCTTTCTCAAAAGCATTCTGTGTCAAATAACAAGTACCCAGTTGTAGTTCAAACAGAACACTAATAGTGATTTATATGTTAAGCAAGAGTGGTAATTATTGGCTTTGAAAGCATATCATAATGACTCTTTACGGTTGTTCTTATATTTTATTATTCTTCCTTTCTTATTCTCTAGTCAGTGTTCTTAATTATACTTCTCCAGAAAAATACACTGGGAGAAAATACTGCAAAAAACATGAGATGGTGAAATATCCTGGCCACCAGAGCATCCAGATAAGATTTGGTAGGTAATGTGGGGTCATAGGGAAGCAGCACCAGGATATTTGGGCTTCTCCTACTTTCTCTTTTCCACCCTCAAAGCTACACACATAACTGCCAGAGTATCAGTTAACAAAAATATATTTATCAAATATCTATTGATATTTGGCTGAGGAGGGACTGTCTAAAAGCTCCACATTTATGAATACCTCTGGATCCTCTCACGTTTACTGTTAGGTACAGCCAAACCAGCAGAGAACTAACTTGACCACTAAATTTTGTGCTTTTCCCCAAGCCCCATGGAATAGATTTTACTGGATTTTACCATGACATTTTACACTTCTTTCATCCTTCATTGAAGGTCATTATAAGAAACAGAGTTACAAAAATGTAAGGCTCTACTGGCTGCTGGGACATTATTGAGGACATTGTTTATTACATCACACAGTGTCTTTTTATGAAGACTTACTAGGCAAAATTCTGTTTAATTTCATTACTGAAAGTAATCATACTTCTGAACAATTCTTTCTCCTTTTTAAAATTTTGTGGTCTTTGTGAATCTTGTCACTGATCCTCTTTCTCTTTTTGATTTGGCTACTAGACAGTCCAGCTCATAAGGTCAGGATTCATCTCTAGCAAGCATCCATCCTGGACTTTGAGGTGTGTGTGTGTGTGTGTGTGTGTGTGTGTGTGTGTGTGTGTGTACTGGGCTCGCTCATTATCCTATTTTCCCTCCACTCACTTTACACTATCCTGATGACTTGTTTATTGCTTCATGCAGTGGAAATTTATTTCTTGCTCAGATAATTGTTAAATGTAGGCATTTGTCAGGCGGCCTTTTGTGAGGTGACTTGAGGATACACAATCGTTTCACCTTATTGATCTTCTGTCCTCTAGAGCAGGGGACCCCAACCCCCAGGCTATGAAATGAAAAGATGAAAACTGAGGAATGACAGAAACAACCCATTCTGTTTTCCCGAAGATACTTCTGCAAATAGCCTGAACAGCATTGTTCACATTAGCAGGAGCAACCATGAGTTGTTCATGCCGAGAACCCTAGGGAGTCCAGTGGATTCTCTTTGTGGCCTTTCCTTCTGTCCTTTCCTCTTGATTCTTTCTGCCACTGCCTTTGTTCAAGACTTTTCTACTTCACACCCAGTCTACTAGAACCCCTACCTTCTTGGCTTCTGGAGAGAACTATCTTTTGAATAGGTCTTGTGGGTTTTTTTTCTGCAAGTTGGCTCACATATTTTATTGTTACCTAATCCTAATGCTATATGGCCCTGGAGAAGGAAATGGCAACCCACTCCAGTATTCTTGCCAGGAGAACTCCATGAACAGAGGAGCCTGGCAGGCTATAGTCTGTGGGGTCACAAAGAGTTGGACATGACCAAGTGACTAAAAGTGCAATGCTTTATGAAAAATCACCCTAAAGTTCAGTGGTTTAAAATAGCAATAATTACTTAAATCTCTTATGGTTTCTATGGGTCAGAAGTTGGGAGAGCATCTTAGATGGGTGGTTTTGCCTTGGGAGTTCTCATGAGTTTGCAGTGAGATATCTGCTGAAGTTTGCAATCATCTGAGCACTAGACTGGAACTTGATGATCCTCTCCCACAGTGGCTCACTCACATGGATGGCGAGTTGGTGTGGGCTATTGGCAAGAAGTCTCAATTACCCTCCAAAGGGGCCTCTATTCGGGGCTGCTCGAGTGACCTCATGACCTGGGGCTGAATTCTCTCAGAATGAGCATTTAGGAGAAAGGGTACAAGCCACAATACCCTTCAGACCCAGCCTCAAAAATCCCACACTGTCACCTCTGCCAAACTCTGTTGTTCACCTAGAACAACCCTGATTGAACATGAGAGAGTTGATGCTTTTGAACTGTGGTGCTGGAGAAGACTCTTGGGAGTCCCTTGGACTGCAAGGGGATCCAACCAGTCCATCCTAAAGGAAATCAGTCCTGAACATTCATTGGAAAGATTGATGCTGAAGCTGAAACTTCAATAATTTGGCCACTTGGTGTGAAGAACTGACTCACTGGAAAAGACCCTAATGCTGGAAAATATTGAAGGTGGGAGGAGAAGGGGACAACAGAGGATGGGATGGTTGGAAGGCATCACTGACATGATGGACATGAGTTTGAGCAAGCTCTGGGAGCTGATGATGGACAGGGAAACCTGGCGTGCTGTAGGCCATGGGGTTGCAAAGAGTTGGACATGACTAGCAACTGAACTGAAAGACCAGACAAGGCCATGGATATTAGGAGGCATAAATCCATGGGCTGGCTATCATGTATTCTTGCGTGTGGAATATGTCCCTCAATCTCAATTTTTCAAAATTCTCCCAATTCTTTTTTTTTCTATCTTTAAAAAATTTTTTTAAATTAATTTATTTTAATTTAAATTTTTACTTTATTTTACTTTACAGTACTGTATTGGTTTTGGCATACATTGACATGAATCCACCACGGGTGTACGTCCATCTTTTCTGTTAAGTCCGTCCTGATCCCTCAACAACTAGCATACCTATTGTAACTCTTATCGTTCTTACAATAGAGAGCCCTTTACTATTTAGTGCCTTGTTTTGAACATCTATACATATGTCTTTTCTCTCAGATGAAATTTAAGCAAACAGGGACATATCCCCTGTCATATAGTAGGTACTCAATAAATATTTTTCAGATGGATAGATGAAGGAGAGAATGAGAGTACAAGCTGGAAGTCCTGGGTCTCTGTATGTGGGCTTTTCCCCAGCTGCTTGACCTTGGCCAAATCATTTAACTTCTTAATTTCAGTTTCTTTCCTACATAAAATAAAGATGATGATACCCACCCCACCTTTCCTCACAGAGGTGCCTTGAGATTTGAAAGGGGTAGCATTGCTGAAAGTGTTTTCCGATGTGTAAAGAATAAGGGCAAAGTGAGGTTAGTTACCTGGCTCACCAGTGATGGCTAGAATGCAGTGTATTGTCACAGGTGGAGGTCAGTCAATACCTCAGGCTTCCTCCTCAAGGAATAGTTAACTACATCAAGCTGTCAGCATACAAATGCCCTTCACCCGATAGCTGCTGTCAACATACAAGGTTCATTGCTGGGGGCAGGGGCAGGGGGAGGCTTTGGGCAAAGAAAAGTGCCTAGATTAGGGGGCTGGACCCCATCACGGTCACACTCTGGAAGTGTCAAAGCTCACGGGCAAGGTCTGTTTCTCTAGCAGAGTTCTCAGATGTCCTCTTCCTTTATGTATACAGGTTTAAAATTTTTTTTACCCTCAACAACTAGCATACCTATTGTAACTCTTATCGTTCTTACAATAGAGAGCCCTTTACTATTTAGTGCCTTGTTTTGAACATCTATACATATGTCTTTTCTCTCAGATGAAATTTAAGCAAACAGGGACATATCCCCTGTCATATAGTAGGTACTCAATAAATATTTTTCAGATGGATAGATGAAGGAGAGAATGAGAGTACAAGCTGGAAGTCCTGGGTCTCTGTATGTGGGCTTTTCCCCAGCTGCTTGACCTTGGCCAAATCATTTAACTTCTTAATTTCAGTTTCTTTCCTACATAAAATAAAGATGATGATACCCACCCCACCTTTCCTCACAGAGGTGCCTTGAGATTTGAAAGGGGTAGCATTGCTGAAAGTGTTTTCCGATGTGTAAAGAATAAGGGCAAAGTGAGGTTAGTTACCTGGCTCACCAGTGATGGCTAGAATGCAGTGTATTGTCACAGGTGGAGGTCAGTCAATACCTCAGGCTTCCTCCTCAAGGAATAGTTAACTACATCAAGCTGTCAGCATACAAATGCCCTTCACCCGATAGCTGCTGTCAACATACAAGGTTCATTGCTGGGGGCAGGGGCAGGGGGAGGCTTTGGGCAAAGAAAACTGCCTAGATTAGGGGGCTGGACCCCATCACGGTCACACTCTGGAAGTGTCAAAGCTCACGGGCAAGGTCTGTTTCTCTAGCAGAGTTCTCAGATGTCCTCTTCCTTTATGTATACAGGTTTAAAATTTTTTTTTCTCTTATAGACAATTGTCTAATTATAATGTTTACCATCCCACACTTTAGAAATATTATTTTTAAAATTAACATAAATTTGTCTATTTTTAGTGTACAATCCCATGAATTTTAATACAAGTATAGATTTGTGCAACCATCACCACCACCATCAGGACACACAGTAGTTCCATCATCCCGACAAATTCCCTGTGCTTTCTTTCTGTAGTCACAACCCTTCCCCACCTGAACTGATGGGAACAACTGATCTGTTCTTTATCACAATACTTTTTGTCTTTTTGTGACTATCATATAAATGGAATCATACAGCATGTAACCCTTAGGGACTGGTTCTTCTCACTTGATGTGTCTTTGAGAGTCATTTAAGTTTCAGTTCAGTTCAGTCACTCAGTCATGTCCAACTCTTTGCAACCTCAAGAACCGCAGCACGCCAGGCCTCTCTGCCCATCACCAACTCCCGGAGTCCACCCAAACCCATGTCCATTGAGTCAGTGATGCTATCCAAACATCTCATCCTTTGTTGTCCCCTTCTCCTGCTGCCCTCAATCTTTCCCAGCATCAGGATCTTTTCAAATGAGTCAGCTTCAAACATTTAAGTTTGTTCCTTTTTTATTACTGAGTAATGGAGAAGGAAATGGCAACCCACTCCAGTGTTCTTGTATGGAGAATCCCAAGGATGGGGGAGCCTGGTGAGCTGCTGTCTATGGGGTTGCACAGAGTTGGACACAACTGAAGTGACTTAGCAGCAGCAGC